>CM035425.1:36164564-36227064 GCA_020310875.1 Ceratopteris richardii
TTTTTCTATAATGCGAAATGGTCCATAATAGCATGGTGCAGGTTTAATTTGAGGATGCTGCAAAATATTTTTGAGACGTCTTTTAATGATACGCAACCATACAAAATCATTTTCCTTGAATTCTTTGGCTAATCGTTTAGTATTGATATTATGTGTATATCACTCTTGACTTTTCCTAATGTGTGCGTGAACATCATGAAGTATAGAAACATGATCTTGAGGAATAGAATCAGCCATCGGAATATCAGTTTGGGTGAGGGACATGGGAGTGGGAAGCTTTTTACCAAAAACAATTTCAAAAGGTGCACGACCAGTAGTGGTGTGTGTAGTGTTATTGTAAGCCAATTGAAGCAATGGGAACTTTTCATCCCAGTTATTAGGATTATCTAATGAATAACAATGCAATAAATCAAGTATAGTACTGTTGGTAGCTTCACTTTGTCCATTACTTTTAGGATGAAATGCAGAGCTAAAATCTATTTTAGAACCAAAATGTTGAAATAAGGCAACCCAAAAATGATTACAAAATCTAACATCACGATCAGATAACATTACTTTAGGAAATCCATGATATGGGAAAATGCATTTAATGAATAATTTTGCAGCCTGAGGTGCAGTCAAAGTTTTTCTACATGCAATGAAATATGCATATTTACTAAACCTATCAACTATTGTCCAAATCATATCATTATGTGATGAAGTGATGGGAAGACCTGTAATAAAATCCATAGAGATTTGTTCCCATGGTTCATTTGGAATAGAAAGTGGCATTAATAATCCAAATGGTTTACCATGATGACGTTTGACATGCTGACATACAATGCATTGAGAAACATAATGTGCAATATCTTTTTCCATGTGTGGCCAAAAGAAGAAATCTTTGCAAGCAGAAATGGTGCCCTGTATGCCTCTATGACCCATGTAAGATGGTTCATGCATTTCTTTAATGACAAGATCTTTAAAAGCTTGGGTTATGCACAATCTATATTGAAAATAAAGAAAACCATTATGAAATGTATAATGTTCATCAAATAAAGATGCGCCATTATTGAAGTCATGCCATGCACCTGAAAAATACAAATCAGATGCATAAGTGGAAACCATTTCTTGAAAAGAATGAATTTAGATGGCAAAAATATTATTCAAAACAACAGAATGCAAAGGAAAACGGCTAAGAGCATCAGCTACAACATTAGCTTTACCAGGCTGATTTAAGATGGCATGGGAGGGTGAGGGACATGGTGTTGGAAGTGAGGTAGGCCCTTAGGCTCATGTCACAGGTCCATGGTTCCATAGGTCCAGTATATATACAACATTAATTCTAGCAATCTTCCATATTGACAAAACATGAACATACCACAACTTAATCATAAAAATGATGAGATAAAGATAGAGAAAGAATAGACGTCATGTGTAAGGTGTTACGTAAGCCATCGCTTACTCATAGTATCATATATACCAATGTTCAATGTACAATGTGGGAGTAAAATTCTCAACCATTCTATGTGATGAGAAATAGATGAATGAGTGAATGTACAATGTAACAACATATTCAGATGTATGGGCAGTAATCTGAATATACATGAGATGTGTGACCTTATAGGTTATAGAAGAGTGAATATGAGTGACTGAATGAGGAAGGATCAGTGTGAAACTGATGGTCAACAAACCTACATCTAAACTTAGGCTATGGAAGATCCTAAGTCAGATACGTGTGTGAAAAGATCACATACTAAAGTAGCATAGAATGCTAACAAGATTGTTGCCGGAAATCCTCAAACTCATGTGAACACCTTTTCTCAAACACCTCATAAAAATATGCATAAAGCATATAAGTACTGATTCTCTTGTACCTATGCCAAATAGGACTCCTTCTGATATGAACGCCACAGCCTCCATAAACTTCAAGTAGTACCTGTGTGCATAAAGAGAATATGTACCTGAATACTTTAACATAAGATGTGAATCTTATGTTAAACTCCATCTAATGTCTTTGAAGTAGCCCGACATCTTCTTGTAGAAGACAATCTTCAACCTAATATCTTCCTGTAGAAGATAATCTTCAAAATCATGTAGATGGTCCCATCCAATGTCTTTGAAGTAGCCAGACATCTTCTTGTAGAAGATAATCTTCAACCTAACATCTTCTTGTAGAAGATGATCTTCAAATACATCATGTAGATGGGCGATCCTCACCATCAAGCTGCTAATAATCAAGTCTTCTTGCCATGAACAAGAGATAACCTCCTCTCCATGAGGTAGAGTGTGAGCACACCCTTCATCTTCTCCAAGAAGAATCATTAAGAAGAACTCCATAGCTGCTCCTCAACATGCTTCAAGTTAGCACCATGGCTGCCCCATGTGCTAGAAGAAACACCACCTCTATTGAGGTCCAAGCTCTAGAAAGCTTGTGTTGATCCTAGGTGAAGGATGAATAACAATGAGCCCAAGCTCTTGTTATATAGTACTCTTGATCCCTCAAAAGCACCAATAAAGCACTTCGTAAAAGAATAAATCTGCGATCGCTATTCTCGTGAAAATCAGGTCGCCGTCTATCGCGATCCATCGCTCTCCACTTGTTTTTTTAATTTGAAAAGCATAGATCAAAATATAACGTTCGCGCTCGCTGCAGTCTAGGGGATTTGAACCCTGGCGGGTGCTATGAGAGGACGACGACGTAGTAACGAGCTCTAAACATGTCAGATCCGCCCGTCTCCTTTTCTTCTTTGCCAAGAAAGACTAAGAACTAAAGCAAGGTCTTAGACAAAATGGACCAATTGCACATTGTTTTCCAACAATCCCCCCTGCAATGTCATATTGGTACAACCTAAACTGAATCTGCAATCTGTCACAAACTGCAAACTATCACAAGCTTCAAGCTTGTACTGCCGTACTTCAGGAAAAAAATCTTCTTCAAAACTGAATTTGACTTTCCGTAAAAAAAAACTGACCTTGCTGAATATGAACCATAATACTTGAGAAAATATGCAAACTAGATATCCAATAGTGTATTCATCAAGCAATCACTGCTTGACAACAAATGTAGCATGAACTGTCTCCTGAACCTGCTATCTCCTGTTTTCACAAACCTGAAAACATACACTAGGATCCACATATTTGCATTTACCTTCCAAAAAGGTTTCTCAACGTACTTCTGCTGTGTCATGTAAATACACTAAACAAAATCAGGAACTGAATCCTGGAACCTGTGACTGTGAACTCACAACTTAGTGCATTATGAACGCTGCTGGTTCATCTCTGACTGTACTCAAGTCAATATGAGTCAAAAAATCTATGATGTCATCATGTCTTCATCCTTTAAATCCTTCATACCTCTTTCCTTCATAATTTGGTATAAACATATATGTGCGCACTTCTGAAATAAACCTTTCTGAAATATCAAGCTTCTCTTCAATAGAACTTTGGAACCTTCTCCTGAACAAGAACATCCTAATAGGAACTTTCTCCAAACATTCTTCTTCTTCCTTCTTTTTACAAAGCTGGAACATAAAGCAAACCTGACAAAGGAAATATAGGAATACCTGAAATAGGAATACCTGTAGGTATGAATCTGCATTCTTTCACATATGGCTTGAAAATAAATCTTCATGTTTCATCACCCCCCTGGATGACTTAACACTAGTATCCAGTATTCTTCAAATATATCAGACTTTATGAAATGTGGAACGTCTTCCTTCTTTCAATAAATCTGATCTTCAGTAATCCATACTTGTATCTGAAACAAAAGTTTAGGATCCATAATCTTCTGTAACATAACAAGTATCTTCTTTTTCTCTGCAACACAAATCTGATAGAATCTGAATCTTTGACTTACTTCTTCCAATGCTAAGAACCTTATCAAACAAAGGATAGGCAATTGAATCATAAATACTCAAGATCATACAAGATCTATCCAAGATCAATGATCTCTCCTGTGTAGAATCTGCTCTTATCAAACCTTCATGTCTGAATGTTTGATTTGCTACCTGAATGTCTTCAAGTGTCCATGCTTCTCAAAAAGTTGTAAAACTTTTCTTCAAACAAATCCTTTAAGGAATCTGAAATTCCTACTTGAAACATAAGTGGACAAACTTCTCACCTTGAGAACTCCAAAAGCTGCAAGTTGATACTTCATAACTTTCATATTTTACCCGGGTGAAATGTGACAGTACCTGCTTGACTTTCTTTTGGCTAACTCCACTTCTCAATCAAGTGATAGGATCTGATGGAACACATTTTTGAATACAAACATGTATCCAAAAATCAAGACAATCACTGAAAGTAGATTCTTCAACTGACTGGTACATCAAGTCTGAATTTTCTGAAGTTTCTGAAAGTACTGAATATGAGGTAACCTTTTCCAAACATAAAACCTCAACCCATCAACAAGTTTCTGAATTTTTTGAAGTTTCTGAAAATACTGAATATGAGGTAACCTTTTCCAAACATAAAACCTCAACCCAAGTCTTCAACATCTGCTTACAAAAAACTCTTTTACCTCAAGAGTTAGATAAAGAAGAGATATATTTCTCTGCAACTTGTCATATACCAAGTAGCTCTGTATTGACACTCCAAGAATTCTTTGAGGGAACATATAAGCTGCCTGCTTAAAAGCTTCAACTAAAACATAACTCATACATATATGAGTTAAAACATATATCTGCTGCTTTTCTTTCTCTCAATGCAATTCTTTGTCAAATCTACTAAATCATGACCAAGTGTAATGCAAAACAAGAAACTGCTTCTTCTTTAAACAGGATGTTCTCGTAGACTTGTCTTTGGATGTAGAGGATAAAATAGGAAAAGTATATGGAAAATATATGAGAAAAGGAAGCCTTACTTTTCTTTTGGAAATGATGGACTTTCTTTTTCTGCATCTTTCTTCCACCTGATGATGTCAACATCTTCAAACTTCTCTTCCATACCTTTTGTTCTCTTCATCTTGAAGTAGCAAACACTCTTGACTTCTTCAAATGAACTTTTCTCTTCCTCTAATGTAAGAGTAAGAGATAAAACAAACATGGTATATAAATGGAAGTGAATATAGAAACATGTTTTACCATCTCCTCATATCTCTGAATCAAAATTCTGCTTCAAATGTCTGAATCGACTAAATTCACCAATCGTTGTCTGAATGATGAATTGCCCTTCTAGAGTTACCTTCTCTAGATACATTTGTACCTTGATATCCAACCAACTTACAACACAAAATTGGCTGAAAAAACTCATCTCATCTCTGCACTTGTCTTCTTAGATGAACTTTCTTGCCATGAAAGAGATTTCTCAAAACTCTCTAGAAAAACCTCTAGATACCTGTTTTGATGTAGCCTTTAACTTTCAAATGATGAAAGCGTATAAAAGCACTCCTTGAATTTCTTCAAATCTCTTCATAACTGCTCTTCTAAGATATGACCTGCAAATGATAATCTGATAGTAGAAACTGATACCTGTGATTTGATGTTGATCTGATTTCTTCATCTTCTCTAAACCATTGTTCTTCCTTGAATTTGAAGTAGTCTTCTTTTCATCAAGTCTGGGTCTTCAAACAATACTTTTGTAAAGTATTTGCATACTCTTCAAAAATATTCGGCTGCTAACAGATCATCAACTTCATACTCCACACTGATGAATACACATGTAACTGAAATGTCTAATTCTCAAATCTCTACTCATCTAGATTAAGTGTGTATGTCAAATGTCAAATGTTAGAAGATGCTTTCAAATCAAATGTTGTAAATCTGGAATTCTGGGAACCTGGGATATGAATGAGCCTTAATGCATTGATGCCAAAGATCTAAAGTTCTGTAACCAAAACCTTAGTGCTCTGATACCAAATGTTGGAAGTGAGGTAGGCCCTTAGGCTCATGTCACAGGTCCATGGTTCCATAGGTCCAGTATATATACAACATTAATTCTAGCAATCTTCCATATTGACAAAACATGAACATACCACAACTTAATCATAAAAATGATGAGATAAAGATAGAGAAAGAATAGACGTCATGTGTAAGGTGTTACGTAAGCCATCGCTTACTCATAGTATCATATATACCAATGTTCAATGTACAATGTGGGAGTAAAATTCTCAACCATTCTATGTGATGAGAAATAGATGAATGAGTGAATGTACAATGTAACAACATATTCAGATGTATGGGCAGTAATCTGAATATACATGAGATGTGTGACCTTATAGGTTATAGAAGAGTGAATATGAGTGACTGAATGAGGAAGGATCAGTGTGAAACTGATGGTCAACAAACCTACATCTAAACTTAGGCTATGGAAGATCCTAAGTCAGATACGTGTGTGAAAAGATCACATACTAAAGTAGCATAGAATGCTAATAAGATTGTTGCCGGAAATCCTCAAACTCATGTGAACACACCTTCTCAAACACCTCATAAAAATATGCATAAAGCATATAAGTACTGATTCTCTTGTACCTATGCTGAATAGGACTCCTTCTGATATGAAGGCCACAGCCTCCATAAACTTCAAGTAGTACCTGTGTGCATAAAGAGAATATGTACCTGAATACTTTAACATAAGATGTGAATCTTATGTTAAACTCCATCTAATGTCTTTGAAGTAGCCCGACATCTTCTTGTAGAAGACAATCTTCAACCTAATATCTTCTTGTAGAAGATAATCTTCAAAATCATGTAGATGGTCCCATCCAATGTCTTTGAGGTAGCCAGACATCTTCTTGTAGAAGATAATCTTCAACCTAACATCTTCTTGTAGAAGATGATCTTCAAATACATCATGTAGATGGGCGATCCTCACCATCAAGCTGCTAATAATCAAGTCTTCTTGCCATGAACAAGAGATAACCTCCTCTCCATGAGGTAGAGTGTGAGCACACCCTTCATCTTCTCCAAGAAGAATCATTAAGAAGAACTCCATAGCTGCTCCTCAACATGCTTCAAGTTAGCACCATGGCTGCCCCATGTGTTAGAAGAAACACCACCTCTATTGAGGTCCAAGCTCTAGAAAGCTTGTGTTGATCCTAGGTGAAGGATGAATAACAATGAGCCCAAGCTCTTGTTATATAGTACTCTTGATCCCTCAAAAGCACCAATAAAGCACTTCGTAAAAGAATAAATTTGCGATCGCTATTCTCGTGAAAATCAGGTCGCCGTCTATCGCGATCCATCGCTCTCCACTTGTTTTTTTAATTTGAAAAGCATAGATCAAAATATAACGTTCGCGCTCACTCCAGTCTAAGGGATTTGAACGCTGGCGGGTGCTATGAGAGGACGACGACGTATCCATACCACCAACACATTTTGGTTGTACAAAGAGTAGTAACGAGCTTTAAACATGTCAGATCCGCCCGTCTCCTTTTCTTCTTTGCCAAGAAAGACTAAGAACTAAAGCAAGGTCTTAGATAAAATGGACCAATTGCACATTGTTTTCCAACACATGGGTCTTGACGAATAGAATCAGCCCATTTAAGATGCCTATCAGAGATTAAGGGCTGATTTAATAAATGCTTAATAGCATGTTGATTGGTTTTGATTAAGACCTCAGAGCCCATAAGATAGTGTGTCCAAATTCGCAGAGCATGCACAACTGCTAACAGTTCTTTATCATACGTTCTATAATTCTTTTCTGAGGGCTTAAGCTTCCTACTCTCAAATACAATGGGATGGTCATTTTGCATTAAAACAGCACCTATTCCTGAACCACTAGCATCAGTAACAACATGAAAGGGTTGTGAAAAATCAGGTAACTGTAAAACAGGTGCATGTGAAAGTGCTTGTTTAAGTTTTTCAAAGGACTGTTGTTGGGTGAGTCCCCATGCAAATTTTATTTTCATTTTCAACAACAAGGTAAGAGGCAATGCTAAATAAGAAAAATTTTGAACAAACTTCCTATAGAAACTAGCCAACCCAAGAAAAGAACGAACATCATTGACTGATTGTGGTGTAGGCCACTCTATTATAACTCTAATCTTTTTTCAGATCCACATGCACACCTTCACTTGAAATAATTTGTCCTAAATATTCTAGCTTACCTTGAAAGAAGTAACTCTTTTCAGGATTAGCATAAAGTGTGTTCTCTCGAAACAAATGAAAAACTATTTCAAGATGCTTTTCATGTTCACTATCATTCTTACTGTATACAAGTATATCATCAAAGAATACAAGAACAAAAGCTTGATAATCAACAAAAATATTGTTCATCATTCGTGCAAATGTAGCGGGGGCATTAGTAAGTCCAAAGGGCATTATCATAAATTCATAATGTCCAGTTTGAGTTCTAAATGTAGTCTTAAAAATATCACTTTGTGTCATACAAATCTGATGGTAACCCGATTTAAGATCAATTTTACTAAAGACACAAACTCCTTGTAACTTATCTAAGAGATCATCTATTCGAGGAATAGGGTATCTATTCTTTATTGTGATCTTGTTAAGGGATCTATAATCAATGCACATTCGATAAGTTTTATTCTTCTTCTCTACTAAGAGAACTGGTGCTCCAAATGGGGAAGAACTAGGCCTTATAAGTCCTTTCTGTAGTAGGTCTGTTACTTGGTTTTCTATTTCCTTTTGATGTAATGGGCCATGTCTATAAGGTGCTTTATGAGGAGGAGAACTACCAGGGATTGTCTATGCTATGGTGAAAGGATCCTTGAGATGGTAATAGTTCATAGGGATACTCAAACATAGAACACTCCTTATAAGTACTCATGAAAGGTTTATATGCATCAGGAAGTGTATGAGTATAAGCATGAATGACATTGACAAAAACAATGCATGAGTTGAATCCTTTCCTATATACACACTTTACTTGAGTGTGACTAATTAATGGAAATGGCTGCAAATCATGCCGTGCAGACAAACTAATGACTTGACCTTTAAATTCAAAGTTAAAGTCTGTGTAAAAGGCATTTAGTATAACATCATAAGGTTGCAAAGGTGCAATTAAAAATCTTCGTGAATCAACATATGGGCCTATGCTAATCGTAACATCGTGCACTTCTCATGTTACATTATAACGACTACCTTGAAATGCAGCTTTCACTTTATACAAGGAAGGAAACGTTTGTAATTGAAGTTCTTGTACTAATAAATGTGAAATGAAGTCATGTGAACTACCATCGTCATGTAAAATTTTAACTAGTTTATTATTTATTGTACCCTGCATGCAAAGTAGAGAGTGAAGAGAGATATCATTACCCAAGTACTTAAGTCCTTCTCCAATGATTCCTCTGTCCAAACAAGAGGAATTTCTTCATTATGGACCTCCATGTTATGCAATTGTGTTGTAACTGGTTTCATGTGAAGAGGTCGCAATCTGCACCTTATTTTTGTATGTCCAGGTTTAGCACAATTCCAACAAGTGGTCGCTTATGTTGGGCATCCACCGCTGAAGTTTGAAGGGTAGGTGATTTGGTTGGTTGAAAAGATGAAGCAACAAGTGGAGTTGAGTAATTGGATTGTGGAGGACGAGGAAAACTAGGGTAAAAAGTACGCTTCATAGGAAATGTAGGTTTAATATAAAGTGGTCGTTGGCGCGGTTGTTGTAGATGGATTGACTTGGTTATGGACTGGAATTCTTTTTCTACATCATAAGCGCAGGATATAGCTTCATTGAGGATTATAGGTCATAGGGTGTGAAGCTTAGCTTGGATTCCCACCTCCAAACCAACTACCGTTGTAAGGTTGTCTGCCTCATTTTGTATCTTCTGGAGGACTTCATCACGTTGTCGGATCTCATTCTGAGCGCTCGAAGCTCATGCCTCAAAAGCTCTAGTTGTTGTTCAAGTGTTGCCTCAGGTAGAGGTGAATTACTATAATCCTCCATGGTGCTCTTGGACCCTTAAGCTAGTGCTTTCCATATATATATATATATATATATATATATATATATATATATATATATATATATATATATATATATATATATATATATATATATATATATATATATATATATATATATATATATATATATATATATATATATGTGTGTGTGTGTGTGTGTGTGTGTGTGTGTGTGTGTGTGTGTGTACACGCATGTATATCTAGGTTCAAGAATATTGTTCAGAGAAGGACAATTGCATCTAGACCTCTTCTTATCATTTTATATGTTGATTTCAATAACCTCCTCTTCAAGTGTAGATGCATCACCTACATTGAACACAAATCATGGACTACTCAAATCAATGAGGACCATATAATAACAAAATCTAAAAATAAGAGAAGATATAAAAGGATTCTAGGTATACAAGTATACAAGAAAAGTTTATACAAATATACATATTTATAAATTTAGTATGTTTTGATGTAGATTTCACTGTGCATTTATTTGAGAAAATATCCAACCCCTGCTAGAGAGATGACTCTCCTCCCAACCTTATGTCTATCTATATATAGCTTCTAAAATTAAAGAGGACCATAATACATATATAGATACATACACATCATGCAAATACACATACATAAATATAAAACACACATGAAGATACATACACATCACACAAACATGCACACATACACACATGTATACATATACGTGCATATATCATGCACATGCACATGCATACATACACATGAAACACAGATGTGTGCATACTAACGCATGCATACATATACACATGAACGCACACACACACATACACACACACACACACACACACACACACACATATATATATATATATATATATATATATATATATATATATATATATATATATATATATATATATATATATATATATATATATATATATATATATATATATATATATATATATATATATATATATATATATGCATAAATACATGGGAGAGATTTTTTTCCTCGAAAATAAATCTATATACAAATGTGTACACACAAAATCGAGCTTCATGTTCTAACTTAAAACAACATATTTTAATCTCTACGGTGGGATTGAATAAAGGGGAATCTAGTGTTTGATACCCATCCAAATGGTTCAAGTTAATGATCATTAACTCGAGTTAGAAATCTATAGATCTCTTTGGACAAAACTTACTGTTGATGTTGTAGCATCACAACTCATACTTGTCAATCTGGGAAGCATCTCATGAGACCCAAATGTTTGCATAGAAGCACTTAATAAACGTGATGGTGCTTTGTCAGTGCACGATTAACAGCGTAATTAACAAGGAGACACGACATAAGAATCACTAATGATGCACATAATCACATTCACAAGCATAATCAGGACATAATCGTACATCAATGTATCACAAGTGTTAGACAAGAAGAGAACAAGTATGCATGCACATCATGATGACAAGAGAACAAGTATGCATGCACATCATGACGACAAGAGAACAAGAGTCTAACTACAAAGTAGCATTATCTCATTGCTTCTCCAAAAAGCCTCCTAAAAGAAGAGGTGGAGATTATACAAAATGGCAAAAAAACATTCTATGTGGGATTTCTAAACTGAAAGGAGAATGAATCCCACTTATTATCTAGTGTGGCACTCACACACACCTATACAAGAGTGCTTATTCAACGAGAGGTAGAAAAAGGTACAAATGATTATGAAAAAGAGTGGATCCAAGAATTATATGTTGTCTCATCAACACTCCCCCCTCCTTGACTTTGTCATCCTCGACAAAGCTTTTGCAAGTATGGAGCTTTTTGTGTAAGAGCGTGTGGGAGTTCCTTTTGATTTGCATGATCCTTGCGCCGTTGGAGTGCTCTACTTTGTTGCTTTTCTTCATCTTGCTTTTTGCATGTTTGTTTGGATTTGATTTTCTTTTAACTTGTATCTTTTGCCTCATGTAGATGGGAATAATATGCTAGAATGTTGCTTTTTTTTTTAGTGGATGGATGATGTATGAGTATGAAATGACAAAATGTAGATGATGGATACAAATAGATGAAATAGATGCATCTCTTCTTAGTCTATGTGCATGAGTGGGGACTAAGGGTGCATGGGTGGTAAACAAAAAAGTGCCTATGCACGGTCTTGTAATATGACCCTATCTTATGCATACTCTAAAAAAAATGCATACACCAAACAATGGTGCAAAAATGGATGGATCTTGAGCAAAGTGCTCAAGGGTGAAGCGATGATGAGGCTTTCTCCAAATGGCCAACTCTGAGAACCTTTTGTTTTCCATCAACCATTTGAAATGGATGATACCTTTTTCCACCAACTTGAAAAAAGAAAAATGAAAAGCAAATTTTTGAATTGTATATACATGTGCCCTCTTTGTGCCTGGTTTAAACTTAGTGTGCCTAATGCTTGGCCTTTGGATGAGGCCCTATTCGTGTGCATACTTTGTGTGCATTTTGAACATATGTTGTGCATTGGGCAAGGTTGGGTTTGACACCCATGGATGCCGCACAAAGAGGTTTTAAGCCGCCAATATGTCCTTGCTTTGCTGATCGTTGCCTTGAAGTTTCTCCTTGGATTGTTTTTGAGTTTTGGCTTGATTGCTTTGGATCCTTTGGTTGGAAGGGGTCTTTCTTGAAGATAAGGCATGATGGGTCTAGACCATAGATTATGAAGTCTAGTGTGAGAGGGTTGATTTTGTACAAGGGATTTCTTTGGTACCCATATCATGGTGCAATTTGGTTGGGCTCTAAGTAATTGCTTGGCCACCCAAATTTGCTTGAAATTATAAGAGAAATGTGATTTCTTCTTCTTGACATAAGGGTCTTTTGGGCTTTCTATGTGAGTCTTTAGAGACAACTCATCTTTACAAGGGGAATTCAACAAAGATTGATCTTCTATATGGCATACAACATGGTCATGTACTAGATCATTGGGTTGTGTGATTTGAGATTGATCTAGAGATTCATCCATACATTTATCCTTATTACACATAGAATCTCTAGATATACAAATAGGTGATGGATTATCATGATTGACCATAGATTCGACATCATTTTCCATAGTGTTGATACAAGGTACTTGCTTATCCTCTTCTTGATGAGCCAAGTGTAGCATATCCTTGCTCATGGATTCATGAGGGGAATCCAAGTTTAGAGGAAGAGAGGGCCCTTCCACATCCCCCAAGCACTTGGAGTCCTCCACTTCATCATTCGTCAAGGTTTCCTGCAACTTACTCAAAGAAGGATTAGCTAAAAAAACATGAGTAGAAAGACTATTTAGTGGATTAAAAGCACAATCTTTGAATAGATGATTATGTCCACAATCCTTACAATGAGGATAATCATTAGGATCTTCAGTAGACACACATGTCGTGGTGGACAGAATAGATGGACAAGACACTTCAAATTCTTGATGATTTTGTTTTACAAACCTTTGAGTGCCAATGATCAAGTCTCCATCTATACCTTCCATGACAAAGAATGTTTCCAAAAATTGCATATCATCCACCATAATAGGCAACACAACTTAACCCATGCAATCATAATTTTCACCATTCATGAGGATAGAAGAATGAGTTGTTGGTTGAATGTTCTCAAAGATAGTAATCACTAGATCAATATGAATCAAATTCTACTCACAATTAGGATTGATATAAACACTTATCCTTCTATGATCATATCCTATTCTTAAATCCACAAAAGTATTGTTATATTCCCTTGTTGCAAGTAAGGAGCCTACCCCCTTAGATATTTCACCCATTTCCTCGACTCCTTGCAATTTTTCACTAGATGTTTTACCCTTGAGTGAGATTTAGTTCATGCATTTCATGTTTGTCTCCTTTCTCATGTTCACTCTTATCCCCCTTTCTTCTTTCTTTTGCTTTTTTCTTTCCCATGTCTTGTTAAAACAATTTTTTGTTTTTTGAGTGTTTTTAATATTTGTTTGGTATTTTTGAAGGAGTTTTTAGAATTTGTTTTGAGGTTTTGTGTGTGTTTTTTGAATGTTTTCTAAGATGTGTAAATAAGTTATAATGGGGTTTTTCTAACAAGAATCAAAAAGAGTTTTTACAAAATATACATGCTACATTAACCACACCAGTGAAAATGCCCATTCTCATGTGATTATCCATACACTTAGCGACATCAAAAAATGAATGACCAAATAATTTGGAGGCTAGGTGTTAACTCTTATCATATTTTGCATTTATGTTATAAACCACCAAGGATAAGAAGGTGATCAAGGGACAAGTAGATACATTCAAACATTGATCATAGTGATGATTCATTCATGTTTTGACTGAACATGTTCCTTTCGTAAGACATATGATACTCCCTCAATTTAAATGAAACAAAGTTTGACAAATGAGAATTGATACTTAATGTTGAAATGCAGTTCAATCAACAGGTTATGTTAGATATGTTTCGATCTAGAACATGCATAAGGTCCTTTAATACACTCTAAATGAGAGTCATTTGATCAAATTAGTGTGCCCTTTTTCCTTCTCCCTTGAGGATTATCCGAAATGAAAAAACTAAGCCAATGTCACACAAAGAAACAATTTCTTAAGTTTTTGATCCCTTCATTCAATTGCGACTAAAAAGTAATTGCCCATGCTCTCAATTATTCTCTTAAATCCCTTAGTCATATTTCACTTGTCTTTATCAATTGGGAAACTCAAAACTCAAAATTTGTCTTGATCCCATCGTTATTACGTGTGATAAAAGTCGTTAATTTTACTTTTAAAACCTCTCTCTCTCTCTCTCTCTCTCTCTCTCTCTCTCTCTCTCATTTACCCAATTCGCTCGCCCAATCCATAATATACTCGGTGGTGCACCGTTTTCAGGGGGTCTATCTTCTTTCTTCTGACTAGCGGTGTTGTCCAACATTCCAGCCTACTTAGCGCCTACATTCATTATCCTTCTGTGCTGATCTTATGAGGCTATAGCATCATTAAACATGGTCTAAAGGCCAGCGATCGAAGAAGAAACACCATGCAGGGGGGGTTGCCAATGTTCCAGTACATGGGAGAGTTGCCACAATATGATGTGCGTAAGTCGTCGGAATCAATGATGTTCAGTATCTTGATCAGCCAACGAGGGCGAGGGTCTAACGTGGGAAATGGCCAAGAATGGCATTGTATACTTTGCTCATGGAGGTGCGCCTGGACACACCCAGCGTCGCTTACAGATTTCCGGGCAGAAATCTAGAGGCATAGATTCCGTGTATGCAAACTGTTAGAAAAGATCTTGGTAGATTTTGCTCTACTTCAGTTGTGATGTCATCCTTGATGAGGTTATTGTTTAACCTGAAGAATATATCTAGATATGAGGAGGAAAAGGATTCTACTTGGCTGGAAAAGCGGTGTAATCCCTCTGTGAGTCATTCGAAGTTCCCTACTGAGGTGCTGAAATCCCTCTGTGAGCCTCGTTGGAATCCTTAGCTGGATAATCGGTTGCCAGTGCTACTTTTCTCGGCCTTGTCCTTCTTGGGTTTTCTTCAAGCAATAAAGTGCTCTGAGGATGAACATGGCAGGAAAATTTTGGCATGGGCAGTTCATCTGTATTAGTAACATTTGTTTTCTAAACTACTCAAACAATTTGATGTCACAATATTTCCTGCTACATTTTTTAGCTTCAGAGAGACTTTGCATGGGGAATGTCACAGCATGCAGGTCGCAAATTTGTTGTGGCTGTTACAAAATTCAATGCTAACTATACATTTTTGTCAAACATATACTCCTAATATCCTTTTATCAGGTATTAAGCAAGAGTTCCAAGTTTTAGGAAGACATTTGCATAGTCCTAATGCTCCACCCGTCTTAAGGATTACTCAATCCTAAAATCCTTTGTGCTGAGGCTGTGCATTTGTCACTTCCATCTAGACTGTTACAAGATCCATCAATCCCTGGTTTCTTAGTAGCGGTGTAAACCTCACAATGGTTTGAGTCTTTTCCTTGACTTCCCCATTTCTTCATTTCTAAAACAACTTGAAACTTGTCATGTCTTACAACATACTTGCAAATCAAACCCAAAGATTGTACAACCAGGCAAAGCCTTTTCGAGCACCCACTTTATTGCTTGGTTGGTGCACTTAAAACTTGAATTCTTCTTTCAATGACTATCCTATATGATATGCAATCCCATACTCCTTGCTTTGATGAAGATTATTACAGTTAGTACATACTATCTGGTGTGCACAAGGAATACCACAGAGCTCTCCTCTGTCATACACACGACACACTCCCAATCTTAACATACATCCTTCGAGTCTTGCAACTCAGCTGGCTCCTGCAACGATTGTGAGCTGGTATCTTCCAGGAACTACAAGTTGATTGTATCAGTAGTAGGTACCAACATTCCAGTGCTAAACTCTAGACTAGAAGATTCTGCAGTTAATTTCAGCTTCTCCAATTCACTCTCGAGTCTTTATATCGCCACGTCTCTTCTTTTCTTTTGGCAGGCCTTGACAACAGATATCCAAACTTCTCCCTACCTGGGCTCTGCAGCAATGCACCTCTTCAACACGTCTTGCTGCCGAACTACAATTCAAACTTAAACCTCAGAGCCCAAAAGTTTTCTATATCAGGAGCAAGGGTTACTGCCATTTCCAGCCATGTTCTGGCCTTATCCACTTTTTCGTCATTCCAAAAAACTTTTGCAACTGAAGCAAAGACATAAGGATTATTGTGCACTTGTCAATACATCAACATTTTTTTTGTCTTCTGCTGAGGCTTTGGAGCCCTTTCGATTCCTGCAGCCCACCATTGCCCACTCTTTGGGCACCTTGCAAAGCCTTAGCCATAAGAAGCTCTGCTTCTTTCTTATTCCCACCTCTGATTTCAACACGAATAGCTGGTAGCCTCACTTCAGCATTTTGTGGATTCCTCAACCTTGCCTTGGTTAGTACAGCCCTAGCTTTGATTGGTCCACTCACCCCTCCCTCAATACACACAGAACACAGTCAGAGAGGGATATTTTTTAGGCAATGCTTGAGACCTCTTTGATATACATCTCAGGCAGCCTCTGATTGAAATTTGTCAGTGCCTTCTGCCAGAAGTTGCGTCCTCAATAGTGCCTTTGCTCTCTTTGGGTCATGATTTTTGAATTCCAGCTTGAATTTGCAAGCCAAATCTCCTCCGAGTTTGGAACTGCCGCTAAAGCTTCACGCAAGATTCCTCTGGCTGCTTGAACTTCACTGGCCAACCACATCTCTTGGACCTCCATGAGCCAAGCACTTCAGCCTGTGGACAATATGTGTCTGCTCTTCTGAGTGTAGAATCTAAAGATTTCCTTGTTCCATGGAATTTCTCCAGTTGAGCTACCTTCAACCATACACTCTTCCTTCCCTTGAAAACAAACAGTGCATGCGCATATATTGTTCTTACTGTCTCAATAGATTCCCTCCTTTTTTTACATTCATCTTGTTGGAGTTAATACGATTGTCCGCTTAATATGAATATGCGGATCGATATATGAATAGTCGTCTTTTTACATTCATCTTGTTGGAGTTAATACGATTGTCCGCTTAATATAAATATGCGGATCGATTATGTAATCTACATTCATTTGTGTATATGTACACTATTTCTTGGATCGCAAAAGACGTACTTCATTAGAGTAGCTTCTGCCGATGTTGATTTGTTCTTACAGTAGCGCTTGGTACCGCGTTTGCATTCATCACTATTCTGATCATTATCTATGTTTTCTATTCGCTTCCGTGCTGCTGTGAGGCACGCACATCTGCAAGGGCAGCAATGGCTCCACGAAAGAAAACAGGCGCCTCTTGCAAGAAGAGCAAAAGCACCAAAGACTCATAAGGTCAAGCCGGTGACCATCATCCACAGCAGAAGTGCGCATGGAGCCACGATTGGCATGGGCGCCCCCACATATCCGAGTGTTGGACGTTTCCGCTAGCTCTTCCGCCACAGTTGCATAGTCACAGGGAAGTTCTCTCCTTTCTATATACTCTTTGTCTGTTTTTTTAGTAAATTTTTCTCTCTGTTCATCAACAAAGATAACTATACATGTTATTTATGCATTACCTCACGGAGAGCTGCCTACAGCTCAAGGCTATCTCTAAATCATGGAAATGCTTCCTATTTAGGAGCTATCCTTGATGGAGGCACTATCTGCTAAAAACTCTATGCATTGCCTAGTTTTTCTGTTGCCTCTTAGTGTGGTCATATGTATTAGCACTTTCTTAGTTGACATTCCAAAGGTCGCTCAGAAGTTGCATTGTTCCTATTTCAGAGTGTTAACATGCTCACTCTGCTTAGTCTCATTATCAATCTCTACAAAGGGGAGTCTGAGTGTTTCATATAGTCACCAAGCCATTACTACGATTGCAGCGTGAACCTTGACTAGCTATCTTGGTTTTCACACTCGCCTCATTTAGAGACCTTTCTTAAACAAGAACATTGCAATAGAGGATAGAAACCATCCTAATGAAGAGCACATATTTGGATTTCAATCAAATCTTCACCATGTAAATCCACATATTGAGGCACAATAGAGGCATTTGCACCACACAAATTGTTTCATTGAGTAATATTTACATTATACTTAATCATTTTTTGTTCTGTTCTGGCATGTGCTGATAGTAACTTGGTCTTGAGGGGGAGCAGACAAAGGTGGTGCAAGTCCAAGTTAGATCATTCATTGATCTTGAACAGAATCAATATTTTTTCATCTTCTACACTTACTCCCTGTGCGGACATTCGCATTAAGGGGGAGTGTTGGAGTTAATATGATTGTCCGCTTAATATGAATATGCAGATCGATATATGAATGGTCATCAAACAATCTATATATATGTAATGAGTGAATTAATATAATAGAACCGAAATTTGTCTCTTGTCTCGTCACACTACGAGACAACATATTCGGATCATAACCTGACATATTGCCACTGCGCCAGCCCTTTCAGTACCTCTACCTCTTTCATCCATCTTCTTGATCTATGTCAACACGGCAAGGATTTGAATGTCCTCTCTATGACTTTGGATGCTACTACAATGTTTCCATTGGCTTCCTCCAGCTTAGCTGCAGTAATCCAGATAGCAGGTTCTGTTGGAAGCCTTCCTCGAGCCCTATTCAAAACTTTCTTTGCATGTTCATAAAACTCAAGGCAGCCAAAATCTAACAACAGCTCCTCGTGCAAAGTGCAACATTCTATGGCACGTGCAAGTAGAATTCTTGCATCATCATTAGTAGCTAGTTCAACAATAGCCTTCCAAAATCTTGTCTGAATCTAGGATGTGCTCTAGAGATTTCCTTAGAACTCTGCTTTTTTCTTTTTTACTTGTCATCCTCCAGCTTGGCAGCTTGCATCCTCCCTAATTTTGGCAATAGCATCCAGATAGGGAGTCAAAATTGCTTCTTGCTTTCCAGTAGGTGTTGTGGCATCAGAGACAAAACCAATAACAAGAACTCCTTACACAGCCACCAACTCTTCCATTTGATCCACGAAAAAGAGCCCAAGGCTCTTCAAAGCCTTCAAACAACACCATAGTATTCTCTTCAATGTCATTGTTTTGGAGAATGTTCTGTCCAAATCCATGTGTCAGCATCTTGTTCTCCCAAGCTTCCTTCTTAGATAACCTTTGAATGCTCTGAGACAACAGTGCTCTTAAAAGATGTGCCTGATCATGTGCGTTAGCAAGTTCAACTTGCAATGCTACCAATTCTTTGCAGAGAGTATGTATTGAGTTCCACTCTTTAGCCAATGGATTCAGTATACCATTTCGTGTGCCCATTAATAGACAATACTTCCTGCCACATCAAGTCATAGAGCACATGTGTATTGTAATAACTGGTGTATTTACTTGCTGGCACGTGCTTGCTCTCTCTCTACTTCCTAGCGATAGATTTTGGACAGCAATTCAGAGCCCTCTGCAATAGCGCATGTAGATTTAGTCTATTCAACATCTATCCTTGCTTGTGTTGCCCCTCTTCCAATGTATCCCCATCTCGCTTTGCTTCCTCCATCTCTACTCTGACTGCTCAAAGGATACTTTCAGATCGGCTTATTCTGCTTATTGGTCCTTTTTTAGCTCTAAAATGTTTATCCTTCACAGCTCTCTACACTGCCCAAAGTCCTGAGCTCATGACGCCTTGCTTTTTCATTAAATTCTATTGGCTCACTCTATCCTCCTAGCCTTGCTACCTCTCGCATTCACCCCATTTCCCTAAGAAATAGATTACCTATAGGAAATCCCCAAGAAGACCATTGAGTATTGATTGTTTTATTTTGTCTCATTTCTTGGAGAGATTATGCCTAATGTGGTCATTTTTTTCTCCCTTTTTGAACAAAGCTTATGAGTCTTCTCTATGGACACCCTTATCACTAACCTTCAACTACTCCTCAGGTATGTGCCACGGACTTTGCCTCTCATCATATTCCCCCCATTCTAAAACTCTTCTTATTTTTTTCTTCTCCTTTTTAGACACTTCTCCCCTTCACCCCACGATCAATTCCTTTATATGCAAGCTTTATAGGACTCCTTCACGGGTCTTGATTCAGAGGAGAAGAGGGTTTATTATGTGCCTACTAAAAAGAAGGCTCGTTTGAGTTTGCACATGGGAAGAGAATGTGCTTTTACCCTTGGAAACCTTTAATGGTGTAGTGTATGTGCATTAAGACCACAACATCATACCTGGCTATCCCTTGCTTGTTGATGAAGTTTCTGAGTCAAATTCCTCCTTGAAATTTGTAGAAGAACCCCAAAATAAAATTAATTACACATGATTAGAGAAAACAACAAAGTTAATTAAAAAAATCAACATAATAAAATAAAAGATTTCTAAAACTACTCCTATTCTACTCATAATCTTGAAGAATCACCACACATGGTCGATTAATCACCCAAAAAAGGAATCATGAAGCAATCGTACATCAACGTGTCGCAACTGTTAGACAAGAAGAGAACAAGTAAAAGCATGCATATAATGATGACAAGAGAACAAGAGTCTAACTACAAACTAGCATTATCTCATTGCTTCTCCAAAAATCCTCCTAAAAGAAGAGGTGGAGATCTCTATATATACAAAATGGCAAAAAAGCATGCTATGTGGGATTTCTAAACTAAAAGGAGAATGAATCCCACTTATTATCTAGTGTGGCACTCACAGACACCTATACAAGAGTGCTTATTCAACTGAACTAGAGGTAGAAAAAGGTACAAATGATTATGAAAAAAAGTGTATCCAAGAATTATATGTTGTCTCGTCAACACTTACACTCTTTCCTTCAGCATAATGTTCTAACTTAAAAAGAATATATTTCATCTCTATGGTGGGATTCATTTTATATTCCATATGAATAGAGGGGGATCTATTATCTGATCTAGTCATGTTTTTTCATTATTACCATCTTTTTGGTAAGACATCAATATAGTCTCATCTTTATTATCTTTATTGATTTATGTGATTTCTCTTTTTTTTTGTGAGGAAATTCGGCATCGTTTATTGGTCAATTGATCTCTAGTGGTCAAATCTTCTGCTTCTTAGGTATTCGACGGGATGGGGCCATGATGGAATTGGGCTCTCTCTAAGCTTGAGAGCAAGCTAACATACTAAAAAGGTATGCAAATTAATCTGGCCGGATGTGCTATTGTGATTAACACATTCCTTCTCTCCTTGATGCTTTACTTTCTCTCTTACTAGAGAACAAAGGACCAAGAGATCTTTAAACTGGAGAGAATTTGCAGGAACTTCCTCTGGACGGGTGGCCCTAATAGAAGGGGTATCCCCAAAATTAAATGGACTACTTGCATCAACCAAAAGGATCAAGGTGGTTTGGGCATTCTGGACATTGAAGGAATGACCAGTTAACAAGAAGGCTCTTAAGCTTTTGGACCTCCCGGGGTGGAAGGGTCTCGACCTTCGCACCATTTTTTTTTCCATCTTTAGTGAGTCCCAAAGGCTCAAGTTTGATTTTTTCTCTGTGGAAGAGTTGGAGCAAGGTTGAATAGTTTATCAGAATCAATGAAGATTAGAAATGGGTAGCCAGTATTAGATAGAATGATTTGGTATGGTTCCCTATTAAGGGCATCAAAAGTGTGGATTCTTGGAACATCCAAGCTAAAAGCTTTGGAAACACCTATGCAACCAAGAAACTTGTCAGTGGGTTAGATTCAAGGACATCGATATGGCCAAGAGAGTGGACTATGAAGAATGAAGTCTATTGCATAGCAGATTCAGTGCTTTGGAATACTTGAGGACTCGCCTCCTCATTGTCCACGACTCTTCTCACCCTAAGGGTCTCGATCAGTTAAGCTAGAGGTGGGACTTTAGGTTTCAATCCCTCTAGCACCCCCTCATTGAGATAAAAATTATGTGCTTATGTGGCAAATCCTGCACCAAGGAGTCTGGACCAATGTAAAAGCTAACAAAATTTGCAAGGTCTCCCCATGATGCCTTCGTGGCATGGAAGACTTGGGACACCTCTTCTATTCATGCCCCAAGTCAATATTGGTCTGGCAAGCCCTTGAGAGAATCATGTTGTTATAGGGACAAATCAACTGGAAGCAAGCTTTGTTGGGTGAAGCAATCAGATGTTCCTTAGCACCATGGAGTGCTATAAGAGGGAAGACTCTATGGAAAATATGGAAAGAGAGGTGTGCAACCAACTTTGGGCAATTGTAAGAAGCCCGTGCCCTTTAGACGTAATAGAGAGCAAGATATTAGCTTTGTGGGATACAGGGGGGTCCCATGGGTGCTGGGGCAGTTCACTTGTACAACCATTGTTTCTATTAATTTATGTGATTTCGTCTATTGTTAAATTTTTTTCTCATAAATGACATCATTTGTTGAGGGACTAATATCAATCTCTAGTAGTTCCTCTTCATCACTTGTAGAATCAACACATAGAGAATAATCATTCTCATCAAGTAGATTACTATCATTGTCATGTTGGTAAAGCGATATTTGATGATGAATCATCAAAATGACTTTCTTCGATCTCTCTTCTTAATCGTATTATTTTTGAAGAATCAATTGCCCAAAACCCAGATAATTCCCTTCTCAATATGGAATTATTACTTTTATACTTGGCTCAAAACCAATCAACCTTCAAAATAACCTACCAAAATATATGAAAACAAAACTTCATTATTATCTGCTTTAAAAAATAATAAACCATATCATAAAAAATATAATTTCTTCTCCTTGTTTGAAGATACGAAAGAATATTTTGTAGATATCAACAATGATTCCTATGTATCCAAGTTCGCTGTTTATAAGGTTCATATCTTTTGAACTAGCACATGATAATTACTTGAAAGAAGTAGCAATGCTAGAATCCTCTTTTTTATGCAAAGAATCAATAAATTTGATTCTGATATATTGTCAATAAGTCCAAATATTAGTGAAAATTCAAGCCTGTAATAATAAACACACTATTAGAAGAGGAGCTAATATATATATATATATATATATATATATATATATATATATATATATATATATATATATATATATATATATATATATATATATATATATATATATATATATATGTGTGTGTGTGTGTGTGTGTGTGTGTGTGTGTGTGTGTGTGTGTGTGTGTGTGTGTGTGTGTGTGCAAAAATAGAATATTAGTAAACTTTTCTTTCACAGCCTATCATCAATTCCCTCTACTCATCTGAGACATTACTATTGAGATTATGTCCATATCTTTTGTTTCTCCATCTTTTACTTTAGAGATTTTTACATTCTTGTTCATACTCATTAATAATTTCTTGCATGCATTCATTATTATATAACTTTTTCCTTGCAATGTAAAACAAAATGGAACTCTCTTATCTAATAATACCTCATTTGGTAATTTTAAAGAAGACTTATTAGTCGATGCATGTGGAGATTCTTCATAGAATCTTTCAAGGTATTCACTAACATAGTACATGCACTCCTCTAAGATCCATCCCTTTTGCCATGTATCCTTCTATTTTTTATCTTTGACAAACATAAACTTTTAATATGCACATAAATTGCTTGACCCAAAACATCCATTGAGTGTTTACAACTACTACAATCTATATTTCATCCACAAGATGGATCAATAATTAAATGTGAATATCAAAAATTGATGTTGGAAGTTCCTTCACCATCAGACATAGTAGCTCCCTGCATTCACGTTTCTTTTGTGGGATTGAATATTTTTCAATTTCTTTTGATGTAATCCACCTATTATCAATTATAAATTAAATTATAAAGAAATTAATTTGTAAAGAAAAGATATCAAATAATCTTATAAATTAACCATAAAAGTGTAATAATGACCTTATAAGCAATCCAAGACAATATATCATGTCCCATACTCCTTTCGGTGCACATCCATCAATAATAAGAGGTAGGATGTGCTTCAAAAGTTATGTCAATCATGTGTCTTTAACCCAGATAAGCTCCTGTTATCCAACGTAAACATGTTTTGGAAATATGATCCATGTCATGTAGGTGTTCAAATCGATTGAATCCTATATTTTTTATAGTGTGCATCTCCTTTTTCATAAGTATCAAAGGAGCATGTTCATAATTTGTTTTCTATCCATTTTTATCAAAATTGGCCATAACTTTGGTTTTGAATTTCGATCCTTCAAATCATTTATTGATGTTTTGTGTCTTTTGATCCAAGAATATGTTTCCATAATGAATAACCAACCTTCTTGAATATATGCATAGGATCAAGAAAATGATAGATCTTTAACTCTCTCCATACTCCAAAGAATATCATATTGATATATTCTGTGCTAGTGATAATTTTCCCTTATCTTTAATCTTCACATTCTCATCATCTTCATCCCCAGTGAAGATTTCGAATTGTGGATCTATAGGAGGCCCTTATGTACATTTTTTATACCAATCCATTGGTTTTTACACTGACATCTTTCAATCTTTCCATTAAAATGTATCACTTCTCTTTTGGGTCGTAATGGATGATGGTTAGGCAAGAACCATCAATGTTGAAGATAAGTATTTTTGTTGAGATTCTTACTATAAATTGATCTCAACCAATCAACACAATAAGGACGAGCCTTATATCCCTTAGTAGATATTCTTACATGCATAAAAACCATAAAAATATTATTAGATTAACTCACATACAATTGTGTATATATTAAATAAAAAAAGTACATCATTACTTGAACAAAATCCTTGTCCTGGAAAATCATGTATAGTCCAAGATACAATTCAATGAACCATAATGTGCCTTTGATTAATGCTTTTGGATACATGAGTCACATTAATACCTTTCCATAACTTTTGGAGATCATCAATTAGAGGAGCAAGATATACATTCATGTCTCGAACTTGTCTTTTTCAAGGATTAAAAGCGAAAGCATTAACTGTTCTCTTTTAATGCTAAGGTGCAGCAGGAGATTGTAGTTGATGACTACCACTAGCCATATTGACCATTTACTAGATTTCATTGAAAATGGATTAACCCCATCTAATGCAACACCTAAACCCATCAAAAAAGAAGTGGTCGTATATGGTATCCTCCATATCTTCTTCTATCATATATTTGTACGAGAGGATGATCACGAGTTGGGATAATCTCTAGATGTTTCAGTATGTAAACTAGGAGGTAGAGGATTTCAAGAAACCTCAGCTTGTAATTGATAAAGGCATGTCTGTGACATGTACAAGGAATAATTATCATCATTATCGAGTAAATATTCTTGTATATTTCTTTTTTTTTTATGATTTTATGTAAAATAATGAAATTAAGTTATGGAATCAATACATACCCAAGCACTATCATGTCAATCAGGTGGTGTCCAATGAACAAAAATACCATAATCTACCTCACATTCAATACATTCTAGTCGTGGTCTTCGATATGTATGACAAAAAAAGATTACACCAACATACAATATGCTTTTGATAGTAAAAATCATCACAATTCCTATTGGATGACTAGTCTCAAGCATAGCTTGAGCTAGTTCTACCATCGTGATGCACATTTTTGTTCGTTCAATCTCTAAGTCTGCTCTAGGGTAACTCTTGTCTAGGTTTGTAGCTGTCGGCCGTTCTTGAAGTCGAGCCTGAAGGCCTTGAACATCATGTCCAAGCCTTCTCGAGTTGGATCTGCAAGAACAGACCCTGATTGTGATCTATTTACAATGGGTGGTGGGGTCGGATGAGGTGGTGTAGATGGAGTGTCAGCATGCGAGGGGCTTTGAGATGCAATGTCTTCTATTTTTGTTTTGGCGTCTCTCAGGCTTTCTTCTATTTCAGATAACTTTTTATTCCACTTATGATTGGTTCTCTCCCTGGTATCCTTCCATGTTCTTGTTTTCCTCTTACTAGGCTCTCCTGATTCACTTGACTCTGATTGCTCTGCTGGTTTATCCTGTTTCAATGCTTGTGCTCTAGTGACTACTTGTACAGGAGCCACATTACTACTACTTGCATTTGAATCCACTACTAAGTCTACCACATTAATGGGGGTAACCTGGGCTGCACTAGAGGGGTTCCTGGGACATTCTCTCGGGAGATGTTCTTTGCCACACTCAGGACAAAATCCTTATATTGTGATGTTTTTTCCTTGTCGCGAAGACTGTGAATGAGGACATTCACGAATGAAATGGTCGCCCTGACATCTAAAACATGGTCCTCTAGGGGCTTGTGGTGTTACTTGTCTTGATTGGGGCCTACGATTTGGATTCGTATACATGACATTGGAGTATTCTGGCTCCCAATTTTGCTCCATAAGTGGTGTCTCATATTGATAGGAATAAGCCTCACTATGCTTGGTGACAATGTGTAATAAGCTTGTGGACTATCTTCATGGGAGTAGTCTGAACTTTGAGCATGAGAGTCATTTTCTGAGATCAAAGGGGTTAGTGGCACCAATGCTCTATTAGGGTTCTCTGCCACTGCATACTTAACTGGGATCACATTGGTAGGAGCTGGTGGTTGGTTTCCTAGGACTGGTTGTGGCCTGTATGGTGCCTAATATTGCTATTGTGGTCTATAATATGGATGTTGGTATTGGTTCTGAAACCTACCTTGCTGGTAAGATTGCTGATAATTTTGCCTGACAACCTACCTATTGTATGGACAATCTTGAGCCGTATGATTTGTGTATTTTCTCTCAATGGTGCAATACAGAGCATTAGGGTTCCCTTGTGGTTGAGCTATCATCGGGCAGACATTAGCCATGTGGTCTCCTCCACAGTTGTAACATCACTTCAATGAGGTGACCCTTGGTGTTTGTCTATTTTGAACTCCTAGCTTCTTGGCAACCTGCTCCACTATCTTATCTATCTCAGTGGAGGTTCTTGAAGTATGACTAGTAGAACTATCAAAATCCTTGTAGAGTTTGGACAGTCCTAACTCCTCACCCAAATTGTCTTCTATGTCAATACATATCCGCACACACTCTTCTATGGATCTAGGCTCTTTCAAGTACACATATGATCTCAACTTGGTGCTTAGCAAGCCATCTAAAAACAAGGCCACTTGTTTGGCTGATGTGGGTAATTCTGGCACAAGGCATCTTTCCAAGTATTGTCTAAACCTTCTTCCTGCAAGTCGCACTGTTTCTTGGGGTGTCTGCTTGAAATTGTGGATCAAGGAAGATGTGTTATGTCTGATGCCACTCTTGGAAAATTCTACAATGAATTCTTCTAGCAATTGACCTATCTTTCTATAGTTGCAACTATTTACAGGTTGAAAACCAAGCTAAGGCAGTACCCTTAAGAGTCAAACCAAATGCCTTGAATTGGGTGAACAAATCCTCTACTTGTTCAGCTCTTAACACTTGTTTGAACTCGGACACATGGTCATAAGGATCTCCTAACCCATCATTGTCTTAACCACTTGAGAGGGTCTATGGGTTCTTGAGTGCTCTCGTGGTCTAGGCAATGGAAAATCATGTTCAATTCCTTGATGCCTATGTACTCTATGTCTCTCCATTTCAGGTCTTTCACCTTCATGTCCTAACCACTTGAGAGGGTTCTTAACCACTTGAGAGGGTCTATGGGTTCTTGAGTGCTCTCGTGGTCTAGGCAATGGAAAATCATGTTCATTTCCTTGATGCCTATGTACTCTATGTCTCTCCATTTCAGGTCTTTCACCTTCATGTCCTGATCTGTCTCTGCCCACAGTGTTTGCAAAGCTTACCTCAGGTCTCTCTCTAGTTCTTTCCCTCTTGGTTTCATGAGCCTTGGATGATCCTACTCCTTGGAGGCCATGCGAAACATTAGATCTTGGTAGAGGGAAAATTTATTCACCTTGCCAAGTGTATGCATGCCTATCCTATTCTGTTACCAAGAACATTTTCTCTGATGTGTGATCTAGATACACAACTTTCCCTGGTATCTCCAGATCCTTGAATCCATAGATGGTGACTACTGGGTTGGGTCGAGCTAGTCTGAATCTCCAAAAGACTTCCTCTATTTCTCTATTCAAGAATAGCTCTATGCTTTTGTTGTCTTGGGGAATCCATTCTGGAGTGATCACTCTGGTCAAAACTGACTCACCTCTAGAGTTCTTGGTCTCCTTGCTCCAAATATCCTAGCTCATTCTCAGGAATGATGTTTCCTAACTCATCTATCCTATCTGGTAGGATAGTAACCACATACATGGTTCCTTCCTTATCAATGTATGAACCCTGTTTGAACTTGACCACTGGCTGTTCTAGTCCAAAGGGTTGATTTGGATTTTTGAGTTGGACCACTGATCATCTTAGGCCATCCTCATAGATGCATGCACCTAGTTGGTTGGTCTTGATATACTCCAATTGTGTTTTATAAGGACTTTCTAGTGTCTGTAAATAGGAAGTACCTGAGCTACGTGTGGGTCTTTACATGTTGAAGGACATTTCTGAGTCACTTGTGTCATAACTTAGCACGTAGGGATAACCACTTAGTTGTTGTGCCCAAGACTTAGCTGTATGGTTGACACTAGCCTCAGATGATCTAATGCTTTGCCTATCCTGCCTAAGTGCCTGCCAGATCTTAAGTTCATAAGCTTTGTCTACAAGTCCAAACTTTCCCCTTGTATTTCTCAAAATCCTTTGGAACTCCTTGGTTTCCTAGTCCACATGAGGTTCAACTTCAAAATACTATATCTAATAATCCTCGCACGAGCTTTCCAACAAACCCAAAATCACTACAAACGGATTTTGTATGAGAAAGTTATGCCAGTTCAGGGTTCTGGGGTTTAAAACAGGGAAACAAGACCTCTCTGGGATTGCTTCAAAACAGGTGACACACTACTTGGAAGCAAACAACACACGATACTTAAGAAGTCACGACACTCGACATCTGAGTAATATCGTGAAACTTGACACTTGATGTCCACGACACTCGACACATGAGCGGTCATGACACACAAAACTCGACAGATGTCGCGACACTTAAAAGTCAGAGATATCGCGACACTTGGTGATGGCAGATATCGTGATACTTGCCCTACACGACACTCGACACTTGTCAGATGTCGCAACACTTGGCCACACGACACCTGAGATCACGACATGCAACACTTGCCAGGTATCACGACACTTGATCTCCATGATATTCGACATTTGTTGAATGTCACAATGCAATCACGATACTCGACACTTGTCAAATGTCGCGATGCAACCACGATACTCGACACTTGTCAAATGTGGCGATGCAACCACGATACTCGACACTTGCCAATGTCGCGATGCAACCACGACCCTCGACACTTGTTAAATGTCGTGAGACAAACACGATATTTGACAAGGGTAAATATCGCAACACTCAACCACACGAAATCACGACACCTAAATGTCGCGACACTCAACCGCAGGAAATCAAGACACCTGGATTTTCTGGAGTCCAAATTCAAAATTTTTTGCAAATATGAGTACCTTGTGTCCTCCTTGTCAGTCCTCTGTGCTTTAGATGCAAAATATGTCTTCAAACCTACGATACCACACTCACGACACCTGGCGCAAGTCTTGTCATGTCCGGGACAATTCACTCAATTTTTGGGTATGGTATATTGAGGTGTATTTCTTCAGCGTTTCAGCTCTGCACCCTCTCTAAGGTTCTTGCTTGCAGCCACAAATGAAAACGAAGCAAATGTACTCTCGAAAATGGAAAAATTTAAGAAGATGAAGGTGGGTGGAGATGGTGATGATGATGAGGATGAAGATGGATAAAAAAACAGAAACCGAACTGAAAATGGTGATTTTTTTACCTTCCAATGTCACTACTCTACATCTTATCGTCACATGCTCGTCCTCCAAGCTCTCTCCCCGACAACGGCGCCAAATTTGGTGTCACTCTAGCACAATGGTAAGTACCAACGTGAGGAGCTTCACCTCATAAATGTCAATCTGTGGAGACGTGAGGACCGGTATGAAGACCGTGAGCAAGTGATGGCACCAGTGCATGAGTGAAAGCACACAAGCATGCACACACATACACACACACGTGCACAAAGTAAGAGCAAAGAGTGGAACAATGGAACGACTTCGATTGCCAAAGAACTCTCTTACAAAGCTGAAATCTATAACAAGCTAACCCCCAAAAATGAGCTCTCCAACCCTTTTTATAGTTTTTTGAGTGGTTTTGGCCTTGTCCAGACTTAGTATCCGATCTAGTTAAAAATTAGGTTCCAGGGCTTATTTGGGAGCTCAAACGAAGTCTACAAATTATGAAAATTGGTAGGATGATAGTTCTAACACTCCTCAAGCTCGAGGACTCCTCGGCTTGAAAAAAATGGAGTTAGAAAAATGGAAAATGGTATTTACAATGGTTTTTAGTGATAAAAAACACTATTTTTATAGGGATTTCTTCTGAAAATTTGACAGGTGCTTCTTGGAGCTCCCTACTTGCTCCTTCTTCTTGTGTGTTCACTTCCTTGATGTGCTTCTATGCTTGTGCTTGACCTTGACTGTCAACACCCATCCCAGTATTGTTCCCCCCGGAGCTTGCTTAACCGTGGCAATCTCTTTCCACTAAGCTACACTCTTGTGGTGTCTAAAGAAGAGGAAAGACTAAGGTTGGCATTACCTTGAACATGTTTTGGTCCCTCAAAGCTTCATTCTTTGCTTTCAAAGTCTATTTTTGAAGCATTTTTGGGGTGTCTTTTGGAGTCGTTTTGGAGTACTTCCACACATAGTTCTCTTCACACAGGTCCAAGAACATCAAGAAGAGTGTTCTTTATACTTCTCTGACATTAAATATCAACCTTTGGGGCTGTGCTTTCAGCCACACTCATAAAACTATAGGTTTCTTGAAAGATTGGTGGGAGCAGTCACTGCAAATTTATGTAGGTTTTTTGAGCCAAAAACCTCAGAGTTGATAGACACTTGCAGGTGTTATTGGATGGTTTTTGGGTTGTGCATTCAGCCTTTTAGTGTCATTTTACTGCATATATTGAGCACATACACATTATTTACGCTTATGTGGATAGCACTTATGTACGTCCATGTGGTCATTGATATAGCAATTACATTCTTTGCATAAAGCCTTTTACGTTTGATAAAGAGGGTCATGGTGAGGTTTTCTTAACTAGGAGACACCCAGATGTTGGGGTCTCTTCGGTGCCAGTGGAAGACTTACCTAACCTTGCCATAGGAGATGTATGATAGTTGTTCATAGGTGCTCGATAAGCCTAGTTGGCTTCTATTGGGTAACTGATTATATGTAGTGGAGTCAGTGATTCACTATGCAGGCAAACATGTCAGTACTTGCAGTTTTATGATATTTTGACACTAGTCATATGCTCATTTTGCAAAGGATACTCTGGCAAAATTTTTCCAGATTTTTGGTTTTGTCAACTATACAGTGGTCGATTTACTCCTTGATACACTTATTCGTTGGTGTTCGGACTCTTCTAGCTCCATTATCATTCCATTCAGTTCTCTACCATCATGGCATCAGAGGTCTCAGACACATCCGGTGGATCAGGGTCTAGTGCTAGTGTTCCGAGGAGGAGCTATAACTTGCAGGGCAAAGACCATTTTGAGATCCAAAAATTTGATGGCGCAAACTTTGCTCTATGGAAGAATCAGATTAAAGATGTGCTAATTCAAAGGAGGCAACAGAATCCAGTAAATGGAATTTCAAAGAAGCCTGCTGACATGGATGAAGATGATTGGGATGAGTTAGATGAAATGGCCAGGTCTACCATTCACTTGCACTTGGCAGATAATGTTTAGTTTACAGTATTAGATTGTGAAAGTGCAAAGGATCTTTGGAAGAAGTTATGCAATACATATGAAAAAGAGACGGAATCAAATAAAGTCTATCTGATGAGAAAATTATATGACCTTCGTATGAAGGACACAGATAGTGTTCTTGCTCATCTAAATGAGTTTGATGCTATATTCTCTCAGTTACAGGCTCAAAAAATGGATATGGATAATGAAATGAAAGCAGTATTGTTGTTATGCACCTTGCCTTCATCATGGGATACATTTTGCATAGCTATTAGCAATAGTGCACCTGATGGGAAACTCGTCTATGATGACATATGTGGAGCACTCTTGAGTGAGGAGATTCATAGAAAATCTATGGTTGGCACTCATAGTGGAGATGCATATAACGTTCGTGATTCTTGCCAAGGAAATAATCAACAACATGGCAGGAGCAAGAACAAGGAAAAGAATGGTCAATGGAATAAGAGTAGAAGTAAATCAAGGAAGAGGGATATCGAATGCCATTATTGTCATAAGAAAGGACACATGAAGAAAGACTATTATGCATTAAAGAATGCTAAAGGTAAAGGATAGAATGATGATGGGCATGCTAAACAGTTACCTGCACCATCTACTTCGACTGTGAAGATTGAAGAAATTAATTCTATTTCTGATGATGCTGATGTGTTGACACTTGATAGTACTGTGCCAACTAAGGCTCTTATGGCTGATTCTCTTTCCCACACCTCACTGCTAGATTCTGGTGCTTCTTTCCATGTGACACCACATAGAGAATGGTTCTCTAATTATGCAGCAAAGTCTCTTGGTATCGTGAGACTTGGTGATTCTTACCAGTGTGATGTTGTGGGGATTGGAGATGTGGTTGTGCAGTTCATTGATGGTTCAAAATTTACTATGCATAATGTATGCCATGTACCTTAGTTATCACGTAGTTTGATGTCAGTTGGTCAACTTGATGACCTTGGTTACAAGGTGGTCTTCTATGCTCATTCTTTCGCATATCAAAGGGCAATATGGTTATTGCAAAAGGATGCAAAGTTGGCTCACTTCATCCTTTATTCAAGAACATGAAGAACATCAGTCAATACCTTCTTGTCTCCAAGCTTGATATCTCCAACATGCTCAATTACATGTTGAGTTTCATCACCGGTCTCCACACATCCTTTTCCACTTGGAGCTTGTAGCTTTGTGAAAAAATCTCCTTGGCATGTCATATGGTTGCTGCAACCTGAATCTATAAACCATTCTTGATCATCACTTCTCGGGTTGTTGTACTCATGCTTCATGGCAAGCATGGTTTGCTTGTCTCCTTCACTTGATGTACTCGCATAGTTATTTTGGCTCCTTTGGTTGCCTCCATTCAACCTTCCATTCTTTTTCCAACAATCATTTGCATAATGTCCTAGTTTACCACAATGATAAGATGTTATACCTTTATGAGGATTGTATGAACCTCAACCTCTTCCTCTATTTCTTCCTCAACCTCTTCCATGTGTGTTGTCATTTGAGTTTTCCTTATTGTCCTCCGAGTTGTGTTGGCTGGAATCTGTGTTGTTGTAGCTTCTTCCTCTTCCTCTCGAGCCTACTCTTGAGTTCCTTCCTCTACCTCGACCTGCATATAACATTTGACTATGGATGTCCTTACCTTTGTTGCCTTCTCCTTGTTGAGCAACCTCTTCAGCCACAAGATTTGGTATAATCTCGTCGAATGTTGGTAGAGGGTCTCTATAAAGAATGTTTGTGATGAAGGGCTTCCGCTTCTTTTCACTCCTCAAGCCATTGAGGGCTATTTGGACGATGCCTTCCTCTTCTATCTTGCATCCAATTGATGCTAGCTGATCTCAAAACTCCTTATACTCACTTATACTTTGGTTTGAACTTTTCTTCATGTTGTTGATCTCGTTCTTGAGTTGCATCTTCTGAGACCTTGTTGAGGTAGCATACACCTTCTCCAATGCTTCCCAAACTTCCTTGGCTGTCTCTAAGCTTTGCACGTGACCAATCATAGTGTTAGAAATAACTTATGAAATGAGGAACATCACCCTTCGATTCCTCTCACAAATTATCTCCTTTGTGATGGAGTAATGTTCAGATCTTGAAGGTCCACTGGTTGTGGATCATCTCCAGTAACTAGACTCCACAAACCTTTAACTTTAAGGTTTCTACCTCCAAGACTAAAAATTATCTTTGTCTAACTTCTCAACTTGTTGTCCTAAATCAGCCATTGAAAACTTCCAAGATTGAAGTTTACCTCAAATATGTTGTGGTGCTCTTCCTTGACTTTACAAAGATCCCCCTTGATTTGTAACTTCTCCTTTGCTTCACTTCAGTTCCAATTCTTTGCCTCTTCAAGCTCCTATGCTCTGATACCAATTGTTGGAGAATTCCTCTCCTATTCGCAGTGAAAAGTGTAGAAGACCTTCTCAGGATCAAGACTTTTATCAACAGCAGAACATTCAAATGAAAATTGGTATCAACTGGAAAATGCAATGAACTTGAAACTTTGGTCACTCAAACTAGACACTTACAGCTTTCAAATGAGCTATCAAACACTCAATTTGGATTACTTTTGTTTTGGCAAATATTTTCCTCAAAACAAGCTGCTTGTCCACTCAGTTAGGCTAAAAACTAGATGGCCAAAAAAAGACTAGATACTTTGTTTCTCTTGAGATTTTTCCTTGTTCTCACTGTATGGTTATTAAGTAAAAAGTGAAATAATTATCATTAATCCTCATAAATCACTCTTATAGACAACACGACCACACCACACAAAAAGGGGGGACTCATTTTTTTGGACCCCACATTTTTGCATCCTATGGTCATGTTTCTTGGGTATGTTTGAGAAAGACTTGAAATTCAAAAGAAAACTAAACAAAATCATTACAAATACACCAAGATCATGTGAAAGCAAAAAGTGGAAACTGAGGGAAAGGAGCTTAAATAAGTGAAAAATTGTTCAGCCCTCCATTTTCACGTTGTGTGGTCATGTTGGCCCTGAGGGACTAAAAGGAAGTGAAGACATGAGATAAGCCATAATCTTATGTTTAGAAGTCTCTTAGAAGCCTTCAACACACATACACAACACATTTTTCCTTTGTCCCAAATTCTCTCCTTTGTTGGGATTTTTTTATGTTTTAGATTCAACCATGCGATCAAATTCCTTTGATTTTGCACTGATACTAGATATTTTTGGAACAAGTAAAAAATGTGTGTATGTGTGTTAAAGGCTTCTAGGAGACCTGAAGGCATAAGAGTATGGCTTATCTCATGTCTTCACTTCCTTTTAGTCCCTTTGGCTTATCTCATATTTTTCATGGCTTATATTCAACATGTCAATAGTACCTATATCATTTTCACTTTGAGTCCATAAGATTATTTTCAAAGTTAGCAAATATTTTTTGGATGGGTATCTTCATTTATCCACCTCATTATAGTCTCTAAGGGCCAACATGTTCACATGATGCAAAAAGGGAAGGCCGGACCCCTTTTTGTATCATTTCTTCATGTTGGCCCTTAACGGCTATAATGCGGTGGAGGCATAAGATATGCAACTCTTTTATATTTTGAGGCTTCAAATATTGAATACGCATGGGATGTGTGACCCTTATGGTTCATATGTTTTAAATCAATAGGTCATGTGTAATTTGAAGCATTTTAGGTATTTGAAGTGTGAATTGAAGCTCTTATATATGTTTTGAAGGATATTTGGGTATATTTTTTTATAGTAGCATCTTATGTGTGTTTGGAAGAATTTGAGGGATTACGGTTTGTCTAGAAGCATCTTATGAGTGATTTGTAGCATCTCACGATTCTAGAAACTTAGTGAATGATATTTTATTTGAACATGGGAATGCAGTCATCTCATTTATCTTCAAGAGATGGAATGATGTGTAAACATGAGATGCACCATAGTCTTATATTTTCAAGCTTGAAATTCCCAATTAGGGTATGATGTTTTATTTTTCAAATATCTGTTTGCTTCATAAGTGGCTAAAAGCAACTCATGTGTGTGCTTGGATAGGTATCTTCATGTCTCAAGATTATAGTCCCTTAGGGCCAACATGATCACACCATGCAAAAAGGGGGTGTCAGGTTTCGTCAAGCCCCCCCTTTTTGTGTAATGTGGTCGTGTCGGCCGTAAGAGACTATAATGAATGCAAATATGAAGATGTGCAAGTCTTTTATATTTTGAGGTTTGAAATTCTCAATAAGCATGTGATGTGTGACTCTTATGGTTAATATCTCCTAAATCATCACTCAAGTGTTTGCTCAAGCATTTGAAGGATTTGAAGTCTAGCTTGAAGTCCTTATATAGTCTTGAAGCATCTGTAGATAGATTTTTGTATTGCTGCATCTTATGTGTGTTTGGAAGAATCTTAGGGATTACTATTTGTCTTATGAGAATTTGTAGCATCTTGAGAATTCACAGAACTCAATGAACGATATTTGATTTTAAGAGGGAAACCTCTCCTTTGTCTTTGAGAGATGCAGGGAGGTTTAGGCATGAGATTCACCATACTCTTACATTTTGAGGCTTGAAATTTTGAATTACCATCTAATGTATATATCCCAAACATCTTTATAGTTTATATGTCTCTAAGAGCAACTCATCTATGTCCTTCGATAGGTATTTTAGCATCTCCACCTCTTTATAATCTCTTAAAGCCAAAAAAATGCAAGATGAAAAAATTGGAGATGGCACAATGTTCGACCCCCCTTTTTCATGTCATGTAGTTGTGTTGGCCCTATCAGACTATAATGAATTGGAGACATGGGATTTTTCACTCTTTTATATTCTCAGGCTTGAAATTCTCAAGTAGCATTTGATGTGTGGCTCGAAGCTCATATGCATTGTTTGCATAAGATGAGCTATCTTGGCTATGAATCAAGATAGTACTAGTTAGGCATTAAAATTGCATTTTTGAATGGTGATTTGCATGAATTAGTGTATATATTTCATCCCCATGCTTTTGTGCAGAAAGGCATGAAAACAAAGTGTGTAGCTTGACAAAGGCATTGTATGAATCGAAGCAATCCCCACATGCTTATTATGAAAAAAATGTGTCCCTACTTATTAGCAATGGTTTTGAGAATAGTCCAACTAAAAGCGCTTGTACATCAAGCATGAAAATGATGTACTTATGATCAGTTTTGTTTATGTGCATGACATGATCCTCATTGGCCTTGATGAGAAGTATATTTTTGAATCTAAGGCTGATTTACATGCCTCATTTCAAATGTTAGATTTGGGAAATATGCCAAAATTATTTGGGCATTTAAGCTATGCAATTTGATGGAAGCATTGCATTGTTTAAGACAAAATATATTGACATGTTATTGCAAAGATTTGGCCTTGAGAACTACAAACCCATTGCCACCCCCTATGGATCAAGGTTATAATTTCATCTTCATGATGTTGGAGATGCATTTGATATTGTTCTCTATCAGTAATTTGTTGGATGCTTGATTTACTTATGTGTAACACTACCAGACATGTAGTTTGTTTTCTTTTAGATGAGCACATTTATGCATAGCAAGCATTGGCAAGTTGTTAAGTGAATCTTTTTCTACTTGATTCATACCTTCATATTTGGGTTATTTCATCCCAAGGGGGTCATTACACCAAATTTACATGCTTTTTCATACCCGGAGTGGGTTGGATTCTATGAGACTCATGTGTCCACAAGTATTTTTTCCTTCATGTTTGGTAGCTCATGCATATCTTGGTTGAGCAAGAAGCAACCTATTGTGGCCACTTCTAGTCTTGAAGCTAAGTATATGGCACCTTTCATAGCTATTATTGAGTTTGTGTGGCTCAGATGCCTTTTGTGTGATTTGGGTGTTGGTTAGTCTTTTGGCACCACCATTTTTACTAACAATCAGAGTGCATTGGCAATTGTGAGGAACCCTATGTTCCATGCTCACACAAAGCAAATTGAGGTGAGTTATCATTATTTTAGGGAGAGAATCTCTATTATAGATATCAATTTGGCTTATTTGATGGCACATGATAATGTTGCATATCTTTTCACAAAGGCTATCTATATAATCAAGTGGTGAATTAGGAGAAAAAGTTATCCTTTTACTCATAGACGATCATCCTTTTAGTTGGCAATGTTCCAGTGCAAGGTCTAAATCACTTTTCTGGATGCATTTCCTATGTAAATGGATCTTTAAGTTTAATCCATGAGAATTATTGAAGCTCTACTCATCTATGAAGACATATATTTCCCCTTATGATAAGTTTCTCCTCAAACTCTCTCATTCATCATTGATGATTATTATCTCTGCTAAGCCTTTTTGGTGTCTAATATCTTTAGTTAACATGTACTAGGTTTCCTCTTTGTCCTCACGGTAACATACATAAAATTTTACTAATACCTGAAGGCCTACCACAATGACATCGAGATCTTAAGTCTACTTACTTGTGTGTACAACTAATCTAAAGAGATTGGTACTCCCAAAGTGTTGCTTATTTCACAATCTATGGCATCATGGAATCATTTCTTGAAATACCTAACTCCTAAGATGCATCTATCAAGCATTCCATCATCCTCTATATTTGCTCATACAGAGTAGCTAACGATGCTTAGGGTACCCTTGTCATACTATATTAGGTGAAAAATGAGGCTTCTGTTGCTTACTTTTGAAATACTAGGAGAGTGAGCATATGAATGAACATGATTTTATAGAAGGTTTTTCAATTGCATGAACTATTTTTTATGGGTTTCTTGAATCTTTGATTGATGATGAAAGGGCCCAAATGTAAGAAGAAGATCAATCTAGGAAAAACATATCAATTATGTGTGTTGTAGGTAAAGACTTTGTTGCTAGCTAGAAGGGCAAGGTAAAGGTAGCTCTTTCTCTAGATAGGCATAAATATATAATTGTTGCTCAATCAAAGAAGGAAAACAAAATGAGAAACAATCAGATAATTAGAAATAATATTGGAAACTCTCTAAGGAAAATAATTGTGTCATAAAGAATTATTCTAAACTTGCTTATAAAGAGGCAAAAAAAAGAAAGAGGCAAGGATGACTATTTTAAACATTTCTACCTCTAAGATTGAGAGCTCCAACTTAGTGCAAAATGAAGGGCATTTACTACATAAAATAGTTATGATCCATCAACTCATTACAATTGTATGTATGTTATGGACTCGTGTGTTTCATACTTTCATAATAGTGCAACTGAATATATTACCTTTCAACATAGTTCCTTCATCTCACTTGAGCCTTTCCCCAAATAACTCCTCCTATCCTATCATGGGAGTTGGAAAAAGATATCCTTATTCTTGAGTAAATTTTGTTAATGATAGATGTATCGTTACAATCTCTCTAATGGCAATAAACTCATTGCATTTGATATGTTATGTTGTGGGTTGTATAAGCTCACACATTATGGAAAATTTTTGGATGATTATGCATGTGTGGATAGGATTTGAAGGCCATCTTAGATGCAAAACTTTGAAATGCACATTTTGTGTTGATATATTTAGGTAGTGATGTGTGTGAACACACTAGGACCACTGGGGTAGTTTTTTCCCTCTCTAGGAGATTTTTTCCCCCTAGCTTGTATATATGCCTAAAACCCTAATAGGTCACTTATCTTTTTACATTCTCTTGGTAATACATTCAGTATTGTGTGTTGTGCTCCAAGCTTCTTCTTCTTCCTTGTGCTATTTGGATGCTTCCATAGACCTCAAACTCCAACAATTGGTATCATAGCAAGTCGTCGCTTCATCTAGGGTGTCATTGACACCCCTTTGATCACAGCCTCAGAATCGCACAAAAATTGGTGAGCATACTCAGGGCGATTAGAAGTTCAAAACTTTTTGGTGCCAGAATCGTGATGTAGGAAATTTTGTCTTTTTATGCCTTAGATATATATAGGTTTTGGTTTGCTAGTATAAGCACCTCAAAGTCTGCTACAGACTTAGTAGAACTAGATAGGGTAGTTCTGCTCAACTTTCTGAGATAAAGCCTTTTTTTTGCATCAGGTATTTTAATCAGTGGCCATGACTGAAAGCAGTGATGTATTCTGTATGTTAGTTATTGAGGATAAGTTGGATGGTACCAATTACCCATTGTGGGATTATATGATGTGTCATGTGTTGGTTGCAAAAGGATTGTGGAATATTGTGCAGGGTGTTGAAAAACATCCTATTACACTTGTAGATACATATCCTGAAGTTGATGCAGATGGCTTAAAGATGGTGATATTTTTCATGTTCCCGTTCGTGTTGTGGTTCCTATTGCACCTAGTGTAACGCAACTTCATTGGGACGGCAGAGTGAGCACATGAATGAAGGAGATTCCATGGACAGTTTTTTGACAAAGATCAAAGATTTGAAGGAGCAGTTGATTTTTGTTGATGAATTCTTGTCTGACAGTTCACTTGTGCAGACTATTCTTAATGGTCTTTCAGATTCATAACAAAATTTTGCTTCTATTCTTTGATTGATGAGGAAAGGCAATCCAAATGCCTTAACATTTGAGGAGTTAGTCTCTGTTTTGTTGCACAAAGATCAGTCTAGGCAAAACAGGTCCATTATGCATGTTGCAAATCAAGCTTTCCTGGCTAGTTAGAAGGGCAAAGGTAAATGGAGCTCTTCTACTAGTAAGCAAAAATATCCTAATTTTGCACAATCAAAGAAGGATGATAGAGATGAGATGAAAACAGAAAAGTGGAAATTATTTTGCAAATACTATAAAGGAAATGATCATGTCATAAAGAGTTGTCCAAAATTGGCTGCTAAAGAGGCAAGGAACAAAGAGCCTGGGATGTTTATTGTAGAGGCGTCCACACCCAAAACAGTCAGCTAATTGCAGAATGAAGAATGGGCATTTACCATTTTTTGCAGTTATGACCCATCTTCTCATGAATAGTGTATGTCTATAGTAGACTCAGATGTTTGGTACTTCGATAGTGGGGCAACCAAACATATTACCTCACAGCACAATTTCTTCACTCCAAGCCTACCCCAATAGGGAATATTGTCAGATGCGCCAACTCCTCTTACCTTGTCATGGGAGTTGGTAACATCATTCTGACTACTACTGATGGTAGATCTTTTACATTATCGGATGCTTTATTTGTGCCATCGAGGTAGTTTTTTCCCTCTCTAGGAGGTTTTTTCCCCCTAGCTTGTATATATGCCTAAAACCCTAATAGTTCATTAATCTTTGTACATTCTCTTGGTAATACATTCAATATTGTGTGTTGTGCTCCAAGCTTCTTCTTCTTCCTTGTGCTATTTGCATGCTTCCATAGACCTCAAACTCCAACAATTGGTATCATAGCAATTCGCCGCTTCATCTAGGGTGTCATTGACACCCCTTTGATCACAGCCTCAGAATCGCACAAAAATTGTTGAGCATACTCAGGGCGATTAGAAGTTCAAAACTTTTTGGTGCCAGAATCGTGATGTAGGAAATTTTGTCTTTTTATCCAAAGATATATATAGGTTTTCGTTTGCTAGTATAAGCACCTCAAAGTCTGGTACAGACTTAGTAGAATTGGATAAGGTAGTTCTGCTCAATTTTCTGAGATAAAGCCTTTTTTTTTGCATCAAGTATTTTAATCAATGGCCATGACTGAAAGCAGTGATGTATTCCGTATGTTAGTTATTGAGGATAAGTTGGATGGTACCAATTACCCATTGTGGGATTATATGATGCGTCATGTGTTGGTTACAAAAGGATTGTGGAATATTGTGCAGGGTGTTGAAAAACATCCTATTACACTTGTAGATACATATCCTGAAGTTGACGCAGATGGCTTAAAGATGGTGATATTCTTCATGTTCCCATTCGTGTTGTGGTCCTATTGCACCTACTGTAGAGCAACTTCATTGGGATGGCAGAGTGAGCACATGAATGAAGGAGATTCCATGGATAGTTTTTTGACAAAGATCAAAGATTTGAAGGAGCAATTGATTTTTGTTGATGAAGTCTTGTCTGACAGTTCACTTGTGTAGACTATTCTTAATGGTCTTTCAAATTCATACCAGAATTTTGCTTCTATTCTTTGATTGATGAGGAAGGGCAATCCAAATGCCTTAACATTTGAGGAGTTAGTCTCTGTTTTGTTGCACGAAGATCAGTCTAGGCAAAACAGGTCCATTATGCATGTTGCAAATCAAGCTTTCTTGGCTAGTTAGAAGGGCAAAGGTAAATGGAGCTCTTCTACTAGTAAGCAAAAATCTCCTAATTTTGCACAATCAAAGAAGGATGATGGAGATGAGATGAAAACAGAAAAGTGGAAATTGTTTTGCAAATACTATAAAGGAAATGATCATGTCATAAAGGGTTTTCCAAAATTGGCTACTAAAGAGGCAAGGAACAAAGAGCCTGGAATGTTTATTGTAGAGGCCTCCACATCCAAAACAGTCTGATAATCTTATGCAGAATGAAGAATGGGCATTTACCATTGTTTGCAGTTATGACCCATCTTCTCATGAATAGTGTATGTCTATAGTAGACTTAGATGTTTGGTACTTCGATAGTGGGGCAACCAAACATATTACCTCACAGCACAGTTTCTTCACTCCAATCAAGCCTACCCCTATAGGGAATACTGTCAGATGCGCCAACTCCTCTTATCTTGTCATGGGAGTTGGTAACATCATTCTGACTACTATTGATGGTAGTTCTTTTACATTATCGGATGCTTTATTTGTGCCAGGGATCAAGAAGAATCTATTATCAGTTTCAATTTTAGCCAAGATTGTCTTGGTTGTGAAATTTCTTGATGAACAAATGTACAGTTCATGATCTATCAAATGGCGATGTCATTATTACTTCTGGCATTTTATGTCATGGGTTGTATAAGCTCATATACTATGAAAAATTTGTGAATGATTCAGCATGTGCAATACATGATTCTTAGGCTATGTCAGATGCAAAGCTTTGGCATGCACGCTTTGGTCATCTTAATTTTTCCAGTTTGCTTATGCCTATAGAAATCTGAAATGGTGTCCTCTCTACCCAAACTTGAGGCACCTAGTAAACATATCTATGAAGGCTGTATTTTGGGCAAAATGCAACGTTCTTGGTTCTCGAAAGATGTTTTTGTTCGAGCTACTCAAAAACTACAGCTTGTTCATAGTGATGTATGTGATCCTATGTAGCCATCCTCTTTTGGAAACTATCTTTACTTGGTGACTTTCATAGATGATTTTTCCAGGCATGCATCGGTATATCCATTGAAAGAAAAGTCGGAAGTTTTTATGTGCTTCAAATAGATTCTAGTTTTTACTAAAAATCTATCAGCATGTAAAATGGGCACCCTCCATTCTGATTGAGGGGGAGAATATAGGTCTTCTAATTCTAATGAATTTTGGGTTGAAAGTGGGATAAAACACCAATGTACAGTGTCATATACACCTCAATAGCATGGAATTGCTAAAAGGAAGAGCAAGTCACTCATCGAGATGGTGAGGTGTATGGTCAAGAGTTAGGCTTTACCACATAGTTTCTGGCTTGAGGCTGCTATGTGTGTAGCATATGTACTCGACAGGTGTCCCACTAAAGCATTATTTTCTATCACTCTATATGAGGCTTAGCATGGTCGCAAGCCATCTATTGGGCACCTGTGTGTCTTTGGTTGCTTAGCATATGCATTAGTGTCTGAACAACAATGCAAGAAATTTGATGATAAAGTAGTGAAATGTATTTTTGTTGGATACAGTTTTGAAAGCAAAGGCTATTGTCTATATCATCCACATATTAAACACATTCTAGTTAGCTGTCATGTTGTTTTTGTGGAAGATGTTATTCAGCCATTAATTTCATGTACTAAGGAGACATTTGTTAGCCCCAAAGATAGGCATGATACTTTGCTTCCTCTTTTTATAGGTGGACAGTCTAGTGGTGGTCCAAATGAGGCAATTTCTCAACCTTAAAGGTTTCATGTGATGATGTACATCACTCCTTTTCTAATGCAGATTTACATGATGCACTTGTTGATGAGAGAGTTGATATTGAGGAGGTAAACACTGTGCCAAAATGGTTGGTGCAGACTTTGTGTGATAGCAAATTAGATGCACCTCTATCATCGTCCTCATTCAGGCTCTCATAGTGCTTGTTTTGCATCAGATTGCTATGTTATGGCTACCTCTAGTCTTTGTGATGAGAATGAGCCTATTTTGTTTGATGAAGCACAAAATTCAAAAAATTGGATGGCTGCTATCCAATCAGAATATGATGCTATCATGAAAATTGGTATCTGGTCTTTATGTGACTTGCCTCCTGGCAAGAAGACCATTGACACTAAGTGGGTATACAAGCTCAAGCATGAGCCTGATGGAACAGTTAACAGGTATAAGACTAGGCTTGTTGCAAAGGGTTATGCTCAAGAAAGAGGCATTGATTTTGATGAGACCTTTGCTCCTACATGCCAAATGACTACTGCACAAAGGCTTTGCCTAGGGAGAAGTTTGAAGCTTTCCACAAAGCTTTGGGCTTACTTCCTTTTGTGGATTGATTTCACATAGCTTGGAACTTCCTTATACATGAGTGTGAACTCCTCATTGATCACATCACTCTTAGGGGGATATTTGTTGATATATTTAGGTAGTGATGTGTCTGAACACACTAGGACCCTCGGGGCACTTTTTTCCCTATTTAGGAGGTTTTTTCCCTCGACTTGTATATACACCTATAACCCTAACGGGTCACTTATCTTTGTACATTCTCTTGGAAATACATTTAGTATTGTGTGTTGTGCTTCAAGCTTCTTCTTCTTCCTTGTGATGTTTGCATGCTTCCGCACACCTCAAACTCCAACATTTTGGTCATATGAATCTTGCTTGTTTGCTATGACTACAAAACTCTAACGTGATGTATTTGCCCAAACTTCAAGCAACATCTAAACATGTATGTGAGGACTACATTTTGGGTAAAATACAATGTTTTTTCTTTCCTAGAGATGATACAATAAAAGATGAACAAAAAATGCGAGTTGTTCACAATGATATATGTGGTCTTATGCAAACAAAATCTTTTGGAAATTACCTATACTTTATGAATTTTATTGATGAAATTTTTTTGGCATGCATGGGTTTATCCACTAAAGTCAAAGTTTGAAGTGTTTGTATGCTTCAAACAATTCTTTACCATATTCACAAATATGCGAGCATGTAAAATGGACACCCTCCATTTTGATTGGGGGAGGGAAATATATTTCTTCCAAATTTCATTTGGTTGAGTGTGGGATAGACACCAATGTATAGTGTCATATATACCTAAATAAAATGGTGTCATTGAAAGGAAAAATAGATCTCTCATGGAAATGGCAAGATGTATGGTAAAAAATCAAGCATTACCTCATAGTTTTTCAGCTTGAGTCCATGACGTGTTTTGCATATGCACTTAACATGTGCAGATGTCCTACTACAACATTATAATATGTCACTCCTTATGAGGATTGGAATGGCAACGAGCCATCCATTGCTCATTTGTGTGTTTTTAGTTGTTTGGATAATTGTGTTCTAGGAATTCGGATAATAATATCTCTAGTTAAGAGGTGACAGTTTTCCTCTTTATCCTTGTGGTAACATACATAGAATTTTACCACTAGGTGAAGGCTTGCCACAATGACATCGAGATTCTAAGTCTACTTACTTGCATATACAAAAAGTTTAAAGAGATTGGTAATCAAAGTGTTGTTTTTTTATAGACTATGGCATCATGGAATCATTCCTTGAAATACCTTACTCCTCTTGATGAATAGGTACTTTGGTGCAATAACTATTTTGAGTTCGCATGCATCTCTACTAACTATTTCAAGTACACCATCAACACCCCATCTAAACATGTATGTGAGGTCTGCATTTTGGGTAAAATATAGTGCTTTTTCTTTCCTAGAGATGATACAATAAGAGATTAACAAAATTTGTAGATTTTTCACAATGATATATGTGATCCTATGCAAACACTACCTTTTGTAAATTACCTAAACTTTGTAACTTTTATTGATGAATTTTTTAGGCATGCATGGGTTTATCCACTAAATTCAAAGTTTGAAGTTTTTGTGTGTTTTAAACAATTCTTGGACATATTCACAAATATGCCAACATGTAAAATGGGCACCCTCCATTCTAACAAGGGGGAGAAGAGTATATTTCTTCAAAATTGAATGCATTTTTTGGTTGATTGTGGAATAAATGCCAATGTATAGTGTCATATATATACCTCAAAAATGGTGTTATTGAAAGGAAAAATAGATCTCTCATGGAAATGGCAAGTTTTGTATAGTAAAAAAATCAGGCATTACCTCATAGTTTTTCAACTTGATGTCAATATGTCACTTTATGAGGATTGGAATTGCCACGAGCCATCCATTGCTCATTTGTGTGTTTTTTGCTGTTTGGAATAATAGTGGAGCTTGGAGGAGCTTTTGTAGGGGAAGCAAATCAAAGTGAAATTTCACTGCCATTAAGGTTAAAATCATTGGTTTTGATCTATTAGAAGCAACAAATTGGATGTTAAGATTGTGAAATTGTTTTCATTGGGTACAATTCTTATAATAAAATTTATCATCGCTACCAGCCAAAAACTAATGTATTTTGACTAGCCAAGATGTAGTTTTTTCGGAGGATGTAGTAAAACCTTTACTTTCATGTATCAAGGAGACTTCTATGAGCTCAAACTATGTGTATGAAAACATGTTTCTTCTTTTCATTGTTCATCAATCAAAGGTATCTCCTAGTGAGGAAACTTCTTAGCCTAGGAAATTTTTGAATAAGGATATAAATCATTCCATTTTTGGTGTGGAAATTCATGATGCACTCATTGATGAGAGAGAACACACTTGATGAGTCAAAATCTATGACAGAATGATTGGTGTTGACTTTGAAAGATAGTAAGTTGGATGCACCTTTATCTTATCATACTTAGTCAAGATTCCATGGTGCTTCTTTTGCATCAAAATACTATGAAGCGATTGTTTCTAGCCTTTTATATGAGAATTAAGCCATTTTCTTTGATGAAATTGAGAATTCAAGAAATTTGATGGATGCTATGCAATCTAAATTTGAGGTCGAATGGTACTTGTTGTTTATGTGACTCCTAGCAAGAATGTCATTAACACTAAATGGGCCTATAAGTTGAAATGCAAGCTTGATGGTAGTGTTGATTGCTATGATGCTAGGCTTGTGGCCAAAGGCTATCCTAAAGATAAATGCATTGATTTTTATTAGATCTTTGCTTCTATGGGTTGTATAAAAGTTTTCATAGCAATTGTGCACTATCGGCATACAAAATTGAAGTCTACATCAATTGGACACCAAAATTGCAGTTTTGAATGGGAACTTTCATGAATAAATGTATGCTTTTCATCCCCATGGTTTTGTGCAAAAAGGGTATGAAAACAAATTCTGCATGTTAAGAAGGTAATGTACAGATTGAATCAAGCATCACATGCTTGGCATTACAAATACATGCCTACCTATTAGTAAATGGATTTCATAGTAGTCCAATTAAAAGCACCTCATATGTGAAGCATGAATATGATGTAATTCTCTCACCATTGTTGTTTATCTGTATGCCAACCTACTTGTTAGTTCTAATCAAACGCATATTTCTAAATTCAAGGTTGATTTGCATGCCTCCTTTGAGATGCATTAATAAATTCAAGGCTGATTTGCATGCCTCCTTTGAGATATAAAATTCAAGGAATTTTCATATTTTCATCATTATGTAACATCATGGCCTTGAGGATTGTAAACCCATTGCCATTCCCATGGAGGTAGGTTCATGATTGAGTCTTTATGAAATTAGAGATGCACTTGATGTTAGGTTTCTATCAATAAGTTGGTGACTTGTTACATATGCATCATTGGCATGATATTCAATTTTTTGTGTCTCCAATGAGCATACTCATGTAGCATTGGTAAGAAGTAAAAAATGGCTAGTGCTAGGGCACCTACTGCATTGGCTACACCAAAAGGATGGACTTTGCATAAGATGGATGTGAAGAATGCTTTTTTACATAGTGAATTTCCAGAGAAGTATACAAGGACCAACCACAAGGAAATGAGGACCCAAAGCATCCTCAATATGTTTTCATACTGAAGATGGATGTGTATGGGCTTAAACAAGCCCCTTGTACTTGGCATGCAAGGATTGCTAATTATTTAAGTTTCATTGGATTTTCTATATGTGGTGTAGATCATTCACTATATGCAAGGAAGGTTGATGATGGAATCATATTTTTTAGCCATTTAAATATAATTTGATTGTAACTGGTGATAATGAAGAGAGCATCAAAGAGGTAATGCAATTCCTTATGCTATATTTTGATATGAAAGACCTTAGTGTGTTGTGCTACTAGGCATCAAAATTACACATACAAAAACATGTTTATGGTTTTCCCAAAGGCAATATGCCTTGAGTATGTTGCACTAGTATGCTATGATTGGCTGTAATCCAATTTTTATGCCATTGGTTCAAAATTTGCAGTTGGATTCTATCTCAAGTGAAGCATTGGAAAATGCTACCATGTATAAGAGGATTGTGGGAAGTTTGATCCATCTCACAATTACATGGCTTGATCTAAAAGATGCCATGGGACTTTAGAGCTAGTTCATGAAGATTCCCAAGAGATCACATTTATATGCTTTGAGACACACTCTATGTTATGTGAGTACTGCTTTGGATCATGCATTGTTTCATGAAGCTAATGTAGAATTGTAGGTTCATGGATACACTGATAGAAATTGTTTTGGTATTATTTTAGATAGAAGATCTACTAATGGTTTTCTATTTTCACTTGGGAGTACTAATATTGCATGAAGTAGTAAGAAGCAATCCAATATTGCTTTCTCGAGTACAAAGGCTGAGTATAGAGGTATTGCAATGGTACCATGCGAGGCATCATGGTGAGGAGATGTGTTGGACCACACTAAGAGGGAAGATTAGGAAGTAATCCTCAACCATGACTTTCTGGGTTGTGATTATCCCATTCTACTCCTAGCTAGCAGCTCATGAGTTTAAACCCTTTGTGGATTTAGCTTTGGTATTAGAGGCTAGAAACCATTCTTGTATAAGTGGAATGATTCCAAAAAGGTTTTGGAAACCTAATGGCCTTTAGAAAAGGCACTTGGGTACTATGTTATCTTAAAAGTTGCATAAAAGGTGTGTGGCACTTTGAGAAATCTACCCAACAAAGATTGGAGTGTATCTCTCAATATGAAGGTCAAATTGAGACATGTAAGGTACTACTAAAAATCTATTGGAATGAAATTTCCGTGGGTAGCAATTGATCGAAGGTTCAAGATGATGATCATGGTTGAGAGCAAGGCTCAAGATATTGAGGTTAAGAACATGGGTTCAGAAACCAAGGTTGTGAACAAGAGGTTCAAGAGACTCTGTGATGATGAGGACATCAATTCAAGGGCACATAGGGAGTTCAGAGATGATAATTGAGGAAAATAAACAACCGAGGGGGAAAGAATGTCATAAAGTGTTATGCACGAGATGGTTGAACCACATCCTAAGAGGGAGGATTAAGAAGTAATCATTAACCATGGATTTTGGGGCAAGTGATCAGCCCATTGCACTCCTAAGCAACAATTCATGAGTTCAATGCCCTTGTGGACACAAAAATTGGTATCAAAGCCGAGGAACTAGTCTTGGGTAGGGTGGATGAATTCCACAAAGCTTGTGGGCACCCAATGGTCTCTAGAAAAGGCGCTTGGGCACTCTAGTATATGAAAAGGTACAAAAGAGGCACGTGATGCTTTGAGAAATTTTCCCATATACATTGGCATGTATCTCGTAATCCATAGTTCTGATTGAAATGTATAGGGTGTCGGATGTGCAAAAGAGTGAGGAAGCACGAATGGAAGTACACATAAGAGTGAATAAGGAGATCAACACGCAAAGGAAAGTGACGGATAGAAGAGATCTCTATAGATCCATGATCAATAATAAAATAATGAGTGAAGTGAGATTTATAAGTGAATCCCTAAGTACTATGTACCACCATATATGACTATTTCATGTGTATGTGATTGCATAGGAAAAAAAAAAGCGTTATCCAACACTAGAGTAAAAAGTGCCCATGTATAGGGAAACAATTCACATAAAAACTAATCAAAGGACACATAAGTGTAACAAAACCCTTGGAGCAAATGATGTGAACATGTAGTGACAGATCAACCCCAATCTTATGTAGGCACACAAATCAAATCCATTATCTCTAGCATGAAGGCACTCTAACATAATGATAATGAACCTCAATGTGCTTTGTGTGCACATGAAACACCTGATTTCTTGCAACCACAAATGCAATCTAATTGTTAGTAAGAATATGTGTAGGTGCATCAATCTCCATGCATAGATCTATCAATAGCCATCTCAACCATATACACTCCACTATCGCCCTGGATATTGCCCTATACACAACTTCACAACTCAATGTCACCACATTAGGTTTCTTCTACTCAACCAAGATATGCATGATCCTACAAGGAAAAACCAATTACAATGAGAATATGAATATGTGCATCAATCTCTATGCATAGATCCATCAATAGGCATCTCAATCCACTATAATCTTGAATGCTTCCCTATACATAGCTTCACAACTCAATGTGGCCAAAGCAGGTTGCTTCTTGCTCAACCAAGATATGCATGATCCTCCAAGGAAAAAGCAATTACCACTAATGGGCACTCATGTATCATAACAACCAGCCCAATCACTATTTGTAAAAGCATGCAAGCATGGTTGAGCATCTTTACCATAAAAGAGGCCCAAACTTAAAGTGACCTTGAGATATCTAAACACATGTTTTACCACTTGCCAATGCTTAATTCTAGGGCTATGCATAAATTGAATCAACTTCAAAACTTTATATTGTAGGCCCAACCTTGTGTTATATGCATATATCAAGCATCCCACAAGTTGCTAATAAAGAGAATTTTTTAATTCATCATTGCATCCTCAATCGAGAACCCAAAACTTGTTTCCACTAATGTTGAGATAGGCTTGCAATCCTCAAAATCAAAACATTGATGTAGTTTTTCAATATACTTTGCTTGATGCACAAAACTTCTCCCCTCAAATGATACAAATCAGATGCCAAGATAATACTCCAATAGACCAAGATATGTGACAAAAGTATACTATAAATGAACCATAAGCATGCCAAGTTTCTCATCACATGACTCATTCAAGAGAAGGTCACCAACATAAAGAACAAGCACCATAAGATCAATCCTATCTTTGCATACATAAAGTGGCATTTCAATTGGAATACATGTAAAACCAAGAGCAATCAAGTGTTTATGTATTTCATCATACCATGCACATGGTGCTTGCTTAAATCCATACAAAGCCTTATGCAAACAGCAAAACATAATCTTTGATGGCGAATCCAAGAGGTTGCTTCACATAGACCTCCTCTTGCAAATCGCAATTCAAGAAAGTTGTTTTTATAGAAGATGCACATTCCAACCACGATGTGCAACCAATGCAATCACAAAATAAATGGTAGTCATATGCAAAGTAGGTGCAAAAAATTCCTCATAATTAATGTCGTGTTTTTACACAAACTTTTTACAACTAATCTGGCTTTGTAACGATCAACAACACAATATGGCTTTCTTTTAATCTTATAAACCCACTTAGTACCAATGAAATTCTTACCTTTGGCAATTCATATAACTCCCAAGTACAATTTTTGTGAATAGAATCCAATTCTAATTGCGTTGTTCTCATCCAATCTAAATCATTGCATGCATCTTCAAACATGAATGATTATTCATTATATGTACTTGCATTAAATGATACATTCATAAAATCACTTGATGCATGGTGAGATTTTGATCTTGTTTTAATCAAAATGTACATCAAAAGTGTACTAAATATCATCTGATTTTCAGCTATGCATGGCTAAAAATCTTCCAAGTTTTCAACCATGTTTGGTTGGATATTTTCAACCATCTTTAGCTTGGATTCTTCACCCATTTCTCTCCACAAATTTTGGGAATTTTCAAGCATGTTTGTCTAGATCTTTTTAGCCATGTCCTGCTAAAAATTTTCAGCTCTTTGAACCTCATTTGGATGGTGTACTACATGGCCATAGTCAAGCTCACCACTTTGAACAAAAGACATAACTGTATCAAACACAGCTTGTGAACTAATTGTTAATTGAATTTCTTATTAAAGTAAAGGATAAGCTAAGTTTTCACAAAATACCATGTCGACTTATAATAGTTTTTTTCTTCAATGGATGGTATAATCGATAACCTTTACTCTCATTACTATATCCAAAAAATATACATTCCTTTGTCTTCTCGTCAAGTTTGTGATGTTGTTGAGATGGCAAAAGAGCATATGCCAAATGATCAAATATGTGCCTATAACTAACCATTGGCTTTCGCCAATTTCAAGCCTCATAAGGTGTACTGATTCTCAATGCTTTTGTGGCATAATGGCTCAATACATAGATTGCACACATGATTGTTTCCATCCAAAACTTATCTATGCTATACATTGGTGCGCAGTACCTCTTTTCACAAAGGAAAACATTGAATTGATGAGCACCTATTCACCACCATGATCCATGCAAAGATTCAAAAGCTTATTGCATCATCAATGAGGGTAACAAAGTATACATGCTTGCCAAAAGATGCATTTTTTATTGGACCATATACCTCAATATGATGAACTTGTAATTTTTGTGTAGTATGTGTAGCACCATATTTAGGAAAAGAAACATGATGCATTTTACCAGGTATACAACCTTAACATGCATGCTTTTCAATGGAGTCAAGTGTAGACAAACCAATAATCATATCCTTCTTTTGCAAGTAAACTATTGAAGTTCAAATGACCAAAACGAGCATGCCATGACTCCATCTCAGCCATAGAAGAATTATGTGTAAGAAAGGCATTTGATGAAACTCTCTTATATGTATCCAACCAATACAAGCTATTGCATAATCTCCAACACATCACAATAACATTGCCATTTTTGAAATCATGAACCATGAATTTGTTATTAACAAAGTGTACATGAGGTTCAACACTAGCAATAGTAGGAAATGACATCAAGGTTTTCTTGATATTGGGTACATACACTGCATTGTTGAGAGTAACAATGTTGGAGTTTGAGGTATGCAGAAGCACATGAACAACAAAACGAAGAAGAAGAAGCTTGGAGCACAACATACAATATTGAATGTATTACCAAGTGAACATACAAATATAATTCACCCATTAGTGTTTTTAGGCATATATACAAGTCGGGGGGAAAAAACTCCTAAAGAGGGAAAAAAGTGCCTTGACGATCCTAAGTGTGTTCACAACCATCACTACCAAAATATATTAATAAATCCCCACTGGGAGTGATGCGGTGAACAAGAGGCTAGCACTCATGTATAAGGAAGTGCCAAGCTATGTGGAAAAGGAAGTAAGCCCAAAGCTTACTAATCTCCCAAGAAGAGAACCTCTCCCTGATATAATGATAATGCACCTCAATGTGCTTTGTGCAAGCATGGAACATAGGTTTCCTTGTAACTTCCAATGCACTCTGATTGTCAGTGAAGATGGTGGTGGCAGAAGACTGATCCACATGCAACTCATCCAAAAGGCATCTGAGCCACACACACTCAATAGTCGTTATGAAAGCTATCCTACACTCAATAGCACAATTAGAAGTGGCCACAATAGGCTACTTTTTGCTCAACCAAGATGTGTGAGATACCAAGCATGAAGAAAAAACCACTAATGGACACATGAATTTCATAGCAACCAACCCACCCAAAGTAAAAAAAATCATGTAAGTCTGGTGCTATCCCCCTTGCGATAAAGGAATCCAAGTAATTGGGCACCACTCAAGTAGCGAAAGATGCACTTAATCACCTACCAATGCTTGAAACTTGTTCAATGCATAAACTTGCCCATCTGATAGACAACAAATTGATTATCAGGCCAGATTATGAATAACTAAATCAATCATCCAATAGCCTACTGATAGACAACAACATCTAATGCATCTCCAACATCATGAAGACTCAAGCATAAACTTGTTTCCATAGGATTGGCAAAAGCTTTGCAATCTTCAAGTCCAAAATGCTACAATAATGTGTCAATATATTCTATTTGACATAGAACTATTCCACCATCAACTTGCATTAACTAAATGCCCAAATAATAATGTAAATGCCCTAAATCTGACATCTCAAAAGAGGCATGCAAATCAGCCTTAAAATCAACAATATGCTTCTCATTGTGACCAGTGAGCATTATGTCATCAACATAGACAACAATGATAAGAAACACATCATTTGCACGCTAAACATATAAGGTGCTCTCTACTGGATTGTTCTCAAAACCATGTGCAATCAAACAAGCATGCATCTTTTCATACCAAGCACATGGTGCTTGCTTCAAACCATATAATGCATTTTTCAACCTGCACAATTTGTTTTCATGCCTTTTCTACACAAAACCACGAGACTGAAATGCATACAATATTTCATGTAACTCCCCATTTAGAAATGCAGTTTTAATGTCCAATTGATGTACGTTATAACCATTATGAGGTGCACGTGCAATGAACAATGGTTATTTGGCATGTGGGTGCAAAGGTCTCATCAAATCAATGCCTCTCTCTTGAGCATAGCCTTTTGCAACAAGCCTAACTTTATACCTATCAATTGTTCCATCAGGTTTGCATTTCAGCTTGTATACCCATTTAGTGCCAGTGGACTTTTTGCCTAGAGGCAAATCACAAAAAGACCAAGTATCCTTCTTCATAATAGCATCATATTTTGATTGTATAGCAGCCATCCGATTTTCTTTTGTGCTTAATCAAAACAAACAAGCTCATTCTCATCACAAAGACTAAAGGCATCCATTGCATAGAAATATGATGCAAAACAAGCACTATGAAATCCTGAACAAGTATGATATGACAAAGGTCCATCTAATTTGCTATCTTGCAAAGTCTACACCTACCATTTTGGCATAGTTTTTGCCTCCTCTATATCAGTCCTCTCATTAACAAGTGCATCATGTAAATCTGCATAAAAAATGGAATGATCTGCATCATCATGTGAAGCCTATAAAGGTTGAGAAATTGTTTCATTTGGACCAGCACTTGAATGTCCACCTGTAAAAATAGGTAGCAACATCACGACTAACCAAAATGTGTTTAGTCTCTAGATGATACAGATGATAGCCTTTTCTTTCATAATTGTACCCAAGGAAAATACATTTTATTGATTTATCACCCAATTTTTTATGTTGTTGTTCAGGCACTAATGCATATGCCAGACCATCAAAGACATGCAGATGAGCAAAAGATGGCTTGCAACCATGCCAAGCCTTATATAGAGTTATACATTGCAATGCTTTGGTGGGATACCTATCAAGTACATATGCTAGACACATAACAAACTCAAGCTAGAAGTTATGTGGTAAAGCCTAACTTTTGACCATACATCTTGCCATCTCCATGAGCAACCTATTCTTTCTTTCAGCAACTCCATTCCATTGAGATGTATACGGTATTGTACAGTGATGTTTTATCCCACATCTAGCCAAAAATGCATTAAAATTAGAAGACATGTATTCCCCCCTCGATCAGAATGGAGGGTGTCTATTTTAAATGCTCATAGATTTTAAGCCAAAACAAGAAATTGTTTGAAGCACATAAACACTTTGTACTTTGATTTCAATGGATACACCCATGCATTGCTTGGAAAAATCATCAATAAAGTTCATGAAGTAAAGGTAGTTCACCAAAGAAGGTGCCTGCATGGGACCATAGATATCACTATGAATAGGATTCAATTACTGAGTAGCTCGTATTGAACCATCTTTTGAGGAGGAGGAATGCTGCATTTTGCCCAAACTACAGCCTTCACAAATATGTTTACTAGGTGCCTTAAGTTTGGGCAGAGAGGACACCATTTCAAATTTCTGCACGAGTAGCAAACTAGAAAAATTTAGATGACCAAAGTGTGCATGCCAAATCTTTGCATCTGAGATAGCCTAAGAATCTTGAATTGCACATGCTAAATAGTTCACACATTTTGCATAGTCTATGAGCTTATATAGCCCCTGACATAAAATGCCACAAGCAATAATGACATCACCATTTGACAGACCATGAATTGTACATCTGTCATCAACAATTTTAACAACCAAGCTGATCTTGCCAAATTCAGGAACCAACAATAGATTTTTCTTGATCCGTGACAAAAAAAAAGCATCTAACAATGTGAAAGAACTACCATCAGCAGTAGCCAAAATGATCTTACCAACTCCCATTACACGATAAGAGGATTTTTTAGCGCATGTGACAGTATTCCATGTAGGGCTAGGCTCAAGTGAACTGAAGAAATTGCACTATGAGGTAATATGTTTAGTTGCTATATTGTCAAAGTACCAAACATCTGAATCTATTATAGACATACATTATTCATGAGAAGATGGGTTATAGCTGCAAAGGAGACCTCTACAACAACCATTCTCGCCTCTTTCTTCTTTGCCTCTTTTGCAACCAATTTTGGATAGCTCTTTATGACATGATCATTTCCTTTATAGTATTTCCAGACTATTTCTTCTTTTCTATTTTCTTCTCTTCTTTGTGTTTCCTTTTTTATTGTGTAGAATTAGCATATTTTTGCTTACTAGTAGATGAGCTCCATTTACCTTTGCCCTTCTAACTAGCTAAGAAAGCTTGATCTGCAACACGCATAATGGACCTTTTCTGCCTAGACTGATCTTCTTGCAATAAAACAAAGACTAAATCCTCAAATGTTAAGGCGTTTGGATTGTCTTTCATCATCAACAAAGAGTAGAAGCAAAACTCTAATATGAATCAAGAAGACCATTAAGAATAGTCTGCACAGATGAACTATCATGTAAGATTTCATCTGCAGAAATATTCTCCTTCAAACCTTTGTTCATCAAAAAAATTATCCATAGAATCTCCTTCATTCATATTCTCAATCTCCAATTGTTTTTGGTGTTAAGCAACATGAGCCTCATTTCTTGCCCAGTTGCTCTTTTGCAAGAGAAAATGTGAGGGATAATGGCATGTTTGATAGGCAAAGCTATCAATGCATGTGATTGAGCATCTCTGCCATCCCAACGAAGTTGCTCTATAGTAGGTGCAGCAAGAACCACAACACAAGTAGGAATATGAAGATCATCATCTTCAAGGCCATTTGCATCACCTTCAACAATTTTATTTATACATAGGTGTAGCATATTGTTTTTCAACACCCTGCACAATCTTCGGTAGTCCTTTTACAACCAGTATTATATGCCCATAATGGGTAATTGGTACCATCCAACTTTTCCTCAACAATCAACATACACAATACATCATTGCTTTCAGCTATGGTCACTGACTAAAATGCCCTAATGCAAAAAAATGATTATATCTCAAAAAGTTGAATAAATTACCCTGTTGAGCTCTACTAAACATATAGCAGACTTTGAGATGTTTGTACTAGAAAACCAAAACCTATATATATGTTTTGATGTGGTCAACAAGGAGATGGCACTCATGTATAAGGAAGTGCCAAGCTATGTGGAATCAATTCGCAAAAGGAAGTAAGCCCAAAGCTTTAAGGAAAGCTTCAAACTTCTCCTTATGCAGAGCCTTTATGAAAAGGTGTGCAATGTTCTCGTATGTTGCAATATATGCCAAACTGATCTCTCCAACACATAACCTCTCCCTAACATAATGATAGTGCACCTTAACGTGCTTAGTGCGAGCATGGAACACAGGGTTCCTTGCAACTTCCAATGCGCTCTCACTGTTATTGAAGATTGTGGTGGTAGAAGATTGACCAAGACCCAGATAAGCCAAAAGGCATATGAGCCACACACACTCAATAATTGCTGTGAAAGTTGCCCTATACTCAGCCTCACAACTAGAAGTGGCCACATTAGGTTTCTTCTTGCTCAACCAAGATATGCATGAGCTACCAAGCATGAAGAAAAAACCACTGGTGGCCACACGAGTATCATAGCAACTAGCCCAATTAAAGTCAAAAAAAGCATGTAAATCTGGCAGTAGTGATCCACCCTTGGGATAAAACAATCCAAATAGCCATGTACCACTCAAGTAGCAAAAGATGTGCTCAAATGCCTACCAATTCTCGACACTTGCGCAATGCATAAACTTGCTCATCTAAGAGACAGTAAATTGATTACCAGGTCGAGTAATTCATATGCAAATCAAGCATCCAATGGCCATTCATAGAGAACAACATCAAATGCATCTCTAGCATAATAAAGACTCAACCCTAGACCTGTTTTCCATAGGAATGGCAATAGGTTTGCAGTCTTCAAGGCCAAAATGCTGCAACAATGTATCAATATATTTTGTTTGACACAAAGCTATTCTGTCATCAACTTGCATAAATTAAATGCCCAAATAATGATGCAAATGCCCCAAATTTGACATCTCAAGAGAGGCATGCAAATCAGCCTTAAAATCAGCAATATGCTTCTCATTAGGACCAATGAGCAGCATGTCATCAACATAGAAAACAATGATAAGGAGCATATCATTTGCATGCTTAACATATAAGGCTCTCAGTTGGATTGTTCTCAAAACCATGTGCAATCAAGTAGGCATGTATCTTTGCATACCAAGCATGTGGTGCTTTCTTCAAACCATATAATGCCTTTTTCAACCTACACACTTTGTTTTCATACCCTTTCTCCACAAAATCACAAGGCTTAAATACATACACTTCTTCATGTAAATCGCCATTCAAAACCATAGTTTTGATGTCCAATTGATATACATTCTAGCCATGATGAGCTACAAGGGCATAAATGCTACGAACGATAGTCATTTGGCATGTGGGTGCAAAGGTCTAATCAAAATCAATGCCTCTTTCCTGAGCATAACCTTTTGCAACAAGCCTAGCCTTATACTTGTCAATTGTTCCATCACGCTTATGTTTCAGCTTGTATACCCATTTAGTGCCAATGGCCTTTTTACCTCGAGGAAAATCACATAAATACCAAGTACCATTCTTCATAATAGCAACATATTGTGATTGCATGGAAGCCATCCAATTTTCTAAATTTTGTGCTTCATCAAAAGAAACAAGATCATTCTCATCACAAAGATTAGAGGCAACCATAGCATAGCAATATGATGCAAAAGAAGCACGATGAGAGCTTGAACCAGTATGATATGACATCGGTGCATCTAATTTTCTATCTCTCAAAGTCTACACCAGCCATTTAGGCATAGTTTTTGCCTCCTTTGTATTGGCTCGCTCATCAATAAAAGATTCATGTAAATCTACATTAGAAATGGAATTGTCTGCATCATCATATGAAACCTGTAGAGATTGAGAAATACCCTCATTTGGACCAGCACTTTACACCTACAAAAAGAGGCAAAAAAGTGTCATATACATCTTTGCAGCATCCAATTAGACCGGCAATTCCTATAATGTCGAGGCCCCAGAATCCATCAGAAGGCTGAGACCAATTTAAGTTGCTAAATGCATGAGAAATCACTATGATGGCACAGGAGAACCATATGACCACATAGCACAATTCAAGTGTTATGAGCAGAACAAGTGGATGACTTCTTTGTGCAGTATGAGTCCTTTGGACTAACCCTCACAGGAACAGCCTTGACTTGGTTCCAACCATTGGATTCAAATCATTTTGGAAACATAACGGAACGCTAAGAACCTTAGTTTATGTAAAATGGCTCCAGACATTGAATGAGTGCCTCCAGGAATGCATTGATCTAGAAGACAATCTAGCTAATGACCTCAAAAGTACACAAAGCACCACTAAATCAGAAGACACTAGGAGTACAATGACGACTAGTTCTAATAATGTGGAGGAACTAGCAAAATTGGTCGCTAAGAAGTTAAGAATTCATGGATAGAGAAATTACCAGAACCCATCAATGAGAATGCCAATACTAAAGCCTATGTGGTGGAGATCATCCATCTCATACTTGTACGAGAGGAGGTTTAGGCATGCAACAACCTTACCCATATAATAGGTAGCCATCCCAAGGAACCAACCTATATTGTCATATTGAGCAAAAATATACCAACCATACTACCGAATATTTCCCATTTAACAGGCAACCAAGGCCAGTGAATCAACCCCAATATAGACCTTATGGGTACCCCCAAGAGAGCAAGGTAGAGAGATCCCAAGATACAACCCTTACACAAGCCCACAAGGAGCACCCAAACCTTATGAACAAGGAAGATATGGACCACCACAGCCAATGTTAGGACAACAACCCCCATCCTCAGAATGCAGTGCCAGTCAAATACACTAAACCAGAAGAAAACATGGAAAGAGCCATAGTACCGGCTGGGCCTTTAACTAGTGCATAAACAATGAACCAGGGATATGAGCAAACCCAAGGTAAATACTAACCCTATGACACCATTCTAGTGGAGTATGACCAAACCTATGATCAACAATATTATGGTTATGAAGGATACAACAATTCTTGTGGACCAGAATATGCAAACTTGATGTACACTGCACCTACAGAACTAGCCCCGATGAGACCATCCATTAAACCACATGATTCTCCATAGTCATTTCATTTATGTTCTAGTCTCTAGATTTTCTGATTTTCTAGAACCTACAGTACTTTTCGTAGGTAGATGTTATGATGGAAAATCTTTTTGTTCTCATGATAAAGCAATATCATGTATGTCAAATGATCATTGACTCTTGAATGTTAGCTCTTTTTATGTATATGAAATTTTGATAAAACGACAATGATGTAGAATCTTTTTTTTTTCACATGATGAAATATATATGACTCGTGACTTGTCACTTTTGCAATCGCCTCCGAACGTTCAACATAGTTTGCACATATTTCTACTTAACAAACACCTTTTTTCTATAGTTTTGTTTTTGTTGGCCATTTCATATGTTATGTTCATTGTACATGACTTTCATTTGATATGTTTGAAAAAAATCAACGTTCTTTAGTATGCCCTGGACATCCTAAGCTCCATGCCAATCTCCAGACCACCGTTCCCGAGACTCATCCATATCCCCATCCCCTTGTAGTTTCGCTTCATGTAGTTTCGCTTCATATCATAGACTCACAGATGGAAAGGAAAATTTGAATCCTATTCAGCTCATATACAAACATAAACACTCCTGGCAACTCCAGCAGGAAGCATCCTTCCCATCAAGAGCACAACACCCTAGCCATATACAAGACCTGCAAGCACCATAGCTCTACCTGATAGCTTGCAGATGTTCTATTGAGCAGGCACCAGAAATCTTTGTCATCATAACAAGTACAGACAATAGGTTACAAAGCCACATCCCTTTTTTATTTTCTGAGTCGGGGCTGGGGGCTCAAGTAGTACAGACAATCAGCTAGAAAGCCACAGCAACAGCCATGAATCAATGAACCATATCTCAGATCAAGACCAGCACCAGCAAATATTAACTACAAACAGTCCAGCAAATAGTAACAGTGCCCAGTATTTTCCCACCTTAAAAGAATGTAAGTTGGAATGTTTGGCGACTATACAGGCAAAAACACGTTTATTTCCATTTCAGAATTGCACTCATGTTTTTCTAACCTTGTGCAACATAAGTGGTATCAGATATATACCTTGATCATTTCCTGAAACAGAAAGGCAATCATAAACTCATGGCAGTTAAAACCATATAAACATCAGCTCAATCATGCTTAAAATTGATCAGATACTATAATATCCCCTCTATGGTGTCAGAGTTTGTGACTATATGGGCAAAAACCTGTTTATTTCCATTTCATAATTGTAGGCATGTTTTTCTAATCTCAAAATACAAGTGGAATAGACATATATCTAGATGATTCACCGAAACAGGAAGGCAATCATAAACTCATGACAGTTAAAACTAAATAAACATCAGCTCCAACATGCTTACAATTGACCAATTACTATGACATCCCCTTCTATGGTGTCAGAGCCCAATACTGGTCTAGAAAAAGAGATGAATATATTCTCCCTTGCGCAAACATGAATTCACACGAAGCTCCACAAACTGAGTTTCTGTCATTTTTTCAAAGATGCAGGGCTGCCTCAGCCATAATAAAGCCTGGCATAAAAAAATTAAAAAAAAAAACATAGAAAAAATTACAACAGAGGTATAGTTTATAGCACAAACACAGATACCAGATGAACACATCTCAGATGAATATCGAACTATGTTAAATCTGCATAAGCATTACTAGCGGTACGGCATACTAAAATAGATCTGGTTAAGAAAAGCAGGGTCATGACCTCATGCCAGTCAACACAAGGATATATACCCAGTAGCTCCATCATGCATCGGATAGACAATTACTACAATGTGCCACTCCCCACTACAATGTCCACAATAGAATCAGAATTAAAGATGGAAAAAAATACTTCCACATCCATACACACCTACAGCATGAAGTCTTCAAAAGCTCAAACAAGCTGAATTTCAGTCATTACTTTCAAGATGCATGGCAGACTCAACCATAATAAAATCTAGCAC
>CM035425.1:36247064-36314564 GCA_020310875.1 Ceratopteris richardii
ATCAGCCGCTTGATTCTCATGTAGGGATGCATTATTGAATACCATATGACCATGATCTCCACAATTAAAGCATAATCGATTGTCTTTCCGATGCTTTCTTTCCTTTGATGTAAGTGTGCTTACCTTGATATTATCCAATTGCATGGATTCTTTATGAGATAGATCCTTTAAACTTCTAGTGGTCTGTTGTTGGTGTCTCCAAGATATTTAATGGAGAGATTTGAGTAAACATACCTCCTTGATTGAACATGAACTTCTTCTTGTCCTTTGCCTTCTCGTTTTCTTCATAACGTGTATGATCCATATCATTTTGTATAGATTTGTTGATCTTTAAATATTGTTGATTCATATTCTTGATGAAGGGTTTCTTGATTACCCAATGTTGCTAGCTCTTGGACTTTGCTTCCTTTAAACAATTGATTCTCACATTGAACTGCTTGATTGATAACATCCTCCAAGGTATTTGCTTGAGGCATGGATAGCAAGAGATACTTCACTTCAAGTTTGAGGCTTGAAATAACTCCATATCCAAGGCAGCTGTGAGAGCAAATAACACACGTAATGTGGTCATTTAAACCACCAAAGAGGACACTTCTTGAAAATCAATGCCCTCTTTTTGGGCATATCTCTTAGCAACCATCCTTTCCTTATACTTGGGTTTGCCATCCATAGTCTTGATTTTGTATACCCACTTGTTAGGGATGGCCTTCCTACCTTTGGGCAACTCAACCAAGTCCCAATTATCATTTGCATGCAAGGCCTTTATCTCTTCCTACATGGCTAACTCCCACTTCTTGTGCTCACATAACTTTGCTCCATAAGTGAGAGGCTAACCCTCATCTAATAACATAATCTAATGTACAGAAGGGTCATATCTCTTCACAAACCTACTTGACGTGTAGATCTTCTTACACAATGATCCACATTCTAATTTCTCTAGCAATGGATCTATGTCAAGAGATATATCAACTTCCTCATTGTTAATGGGCTGTTGTACATCATTTCCAGCCCTGTTTTCAGCATGAATAGGTGGCTGCATATACCCTTCAAGAGCCTCAATTTGCTGTCCAACATCCTCCAGCTCAATTATGGCTGGCTCATTGTCATTTCCAGCCATATGTGGTGCATCTGGAGGGTTCATATCAGATTTAACACATGGCTGTACATGCTGAAATTTGACTCTTTTATTGTCATCTTTAGAGGCACAATCGTTTTGAGAAGACTTGCCTCGTTAAATACAACATCTCGTTGTGTATGACCTTCTTGAGTTGAGGTAGCCATATCTCGTAGCCCATTTCACCTTCATCTCCATAACCCATGAAGATTCCTTTCGTGGAATTTGCATCTGACTTGCTCCTCAACTCAAGCCTTATATGCACAAAAGCATCACAACCAAAGATGCATAGGTGGTCATATGAAGCTAGTTTGAACTTTGTCAGACCAAACCTCTTCTGGAACGCCACCTTTCAAAGACTTGTGAGGGATCGATTGCAAACATGAACTAGATCGATTGCAAACATGAACTACAGTTTTGAGAGCCTCTCCCCAAAATCCATGAGGACGATTAGCTGTGGACAACATGCATCTCACCCTCTCATATAAAGTCATGTTATACCTTTCTACCACACCATTAGAAAAGGGGTTGTATGAGATTGTTGGCTCCCTCTTAATACAAAGATTTTCACAAAATTTATTGAATGCAGCACTTGTAAACTGACCTCCATTATCAACACGTAAGCATTTTCTACCTGTTTGGATGGTCACAATGGCATGAAATTTCTTAAATGCAGTAAAGGCTATCTTTAGATTTTAGAAAATATATACCCAAAGCTTCCTACAGTGGTCATCAACAAAAGAAAAAAAGTAAACAGCATCCCCCATACATAGATTTGGTGGGCATGCTTGTTACGTCCCCAAAGTTAAACGGCCAAATATGAACTGGTCACCTAGTGTGAACTGGGCCACCTCATTTGAGCCTATAAATGGGACCCATGGCCTCATTTGTGAGGGATTCCTCACATAAGGCATTTGGACTATGAGCTCTTTGGCACAACCTCATCACCCATACTGATGGGGGCTGGTGGTATGGGACGCCAGTCCCTTGGAGGTGGCTGCCCATATCGGCTCTACAGCGGGGAGGTGAGTATGATGTCCACACTTCTATTGTTTGTGAATATGGCTTGTCTTGTCTTGTCTTGTCCAGTAGGGAGGATCCTCAAGGTTCTAACATTCGTATCAGAGCGGCTCTGTACTCGTATGGAAAAGGAAGGACAACGTGCACAAAACCATAAGAGCTCATGGAGCCTTGATCGCTCAGCTTGACATGCTTCTCACCCTCTTGCATGGGGTGGTATCGGACGTTTCCAACAGGAGGATGGAGAAAGGGGAGTACATGCAAGCCAATGGTTGGAGAACACAAGTCCGTCCCTCTCTTTTTGTGTTTTCCATGTAGGTAGGTGGCTGGATGACTAGTACTCTCCAACCACACCCTTGCCGGAAGCCATGGTTGCTGCCTTTCTTCTACTACAGAGAAGGGAAGGAAGAAACATGGGCTTCCCTTGTGTGTGGCTGGGTAGAGAAAGGGGGCTGTGTGGGAGCAGCCAACTTAAAAGGAGAGGCAAGAAAAAGCATGTATCGAATATTTGCCTGTTGGACACCCTTCAGCCCTGTTGGGCAGAGAAAATTTGATGACCCCTGCTGACTTTTGTCCATGACATATGCCTAGAGGGCAGCCCATCATCAACCGTTTACAAGATGCATTTGTTGGCTTGAGGAAATCACATGTGCACCCAGATATGAAGGGGCTGGATGTGAAAAGATGAAAGGAATGGCATGGAGCTTGTAGGGAGGGCTGGACAGCCTAATTTTTGCACTCCAGCCCAACCTAAATTTTTTTTTCTTAGCAGCACCTCTATGTGAGTGCACAGTTGTGCATGGCTGTAATTCATCCATCGGTTGATGAAAAGAAAGCAGCCATCTTCCTTGCAAAGCATCCTTGGGGAAGTGGTATTAGATGGACAGTGGCTTTTTTAACCTTGTGCAGGCAATTACTTGGGCTGCAGGGCAACTACTTACTTGATCTGAAAGGTACTTACTTGATCTGCAAGGCAATTACTTGGACAACAAGGAATCTCCATTTGGGGTCTTCCACATGGCATAAATTTGGTGGACCCACCTCATCGAATTGGGCACATGCATTCTCCTCCATACATTCCATATGACTAGTATTACTTGGGTGATGTGTAAAATTAGAAAGTTTTGAAAACTTTTTAAAATTAATTAAGGATGTAGTTGGAAAATAGTGGAGGTGGGAGGATCTTAATTTAGGAACGAATGGCTTCTCCTCTCTTCATCTTGGCATAACACACATTTACCAAGATGCACGCAGAGAGGAGTCCTTCACAGCTCAGCCTCCATACTTGCACTTTCAGCCACTCCACCCTCATCTTCGTCATGGAGATGTTCCCACGGCCCATTAATTCTCAGCCATCAGCTTTAGCCAATCCGCTTCAGCTAATGGAAGATATGACAACTTCCATACGCTACAAACAAGGACGGGTTACATCCCGTAAGGGGTCTTCTTCCCTAGCACTTCCATAACATCGGAATTTATACCTGGATATATATATTATAGATTAGGAAGTGGATATATTCAGATTTTTAACTCCATTAGATGAGCCATGGCGGTTATTCATGGTCAGGTGGGGTCCTTTGCCCAAGATTTGAGCATACCCATGGTGTGCTCGAGATAAAGGGCATGAGTACACTCACTTTTGTCTTTGATTAGGAATTAGCAGGGTGAGACCTTGGATGCATATTCATGGGGATTTTGTGGATCTTGGGCATTGACCCAAATCCTCAAGGATTTATTGGATCCTACAGCTGCTCAGAATCTAGATGGAGTGGGCATGCTGGAAGAGTACTTCTTTGAAGTGCTCTACAGACCCATTGGGTGTGACAGTAGACATGAAAGGGATTAATTGGGGTTCGGCCCTGACAATCCAAGGAAATCCTTGGGGAGGATTTTGCATACCAAGATCGGACTAGTCGGGTCATACCTTGCAAGGTCTAGAGCCTTCGTGGAAGGGATTTCCACTTGATGGCTAGTGGTTGATAGAGGGTCAGGGTCATCCTCGAGACACTATGGATATATACAAGCCGCTTCCATGATGATAGGCTTACTATGGGACAGAGGGAGACAGTCATCTACCTCATGCCACATGGTGTGACGAGGTATCACATGACTTATTGGTATTTTTTGGGGATCTTTTTGAGATCCAAGGCAATTGACCTATATGATCTCATGTGGATGAGACTCGATCTCAAGTACAAAGACGGGTCCTTCCAGACATGTTCAGTTTTCATACGTGTGTGTGATGGGTCGAGTTTATCTGTCGTAGGTCACTATATGTGATTAGGGATACGAGCTGAGTGATTGGTGGATGATTATTGAGGTGGTATGACTACCTGCCTCCACATCCATAGGCATTACATTCTGAGAGGATTTCCACAATGTGGGTTATAGGCCATATTTGTCGTGAGACCACCTAGAGTGGGACATCTGCACATGTTTTTGTTGTATATACCTTGTGGGAGGCATCATAAGATGTTTGCCATGAGAGAGAGGACATTGGGTGCCTTTGTATCACCGATGGAGATTCTCATGTGAGAGAGAATCTTCTTCCTCCATTAGCACCAATTTCTACCATGTGATGGAGGACTCATTCCTTGGATTGAGCCATCAATGACATTTACCTTCTGTCGAGGACTATGGTCCTAAGTCACATAGGGGTACTTGTCACGAGGTTGAGGAATTTATTCCTCAATAGGTCACTCGGGAGAGATGCATCCACATGGCATGACTAGATTCAATGCATCATTTGCACGTCATCTTTGTTTGATTGGCAGAACATTCATAAGATTTAGTTCATGAGATTTACTTTATTCTTCTTCTCCATTTTTTTTCACTTATGAGACTAGGCTTTGGTCTTTGTTTCGGCATGATGTGGATGCACTCTACCAGAGGGGCTAGAGGGTAACCACTAGTAGGTGGACTCATGATAGGTATCACAGCCAGATCGTGTATTGATTATTATCCATGTTATGACATCCTTAGGGATGCACGACTAGCAGGTGCAAAGTGATGCTATGGGACTCCCTAAACCATGGAGAATATGTTGGTGGTGTGATAATCATACGTCAAATGATGTTGCTTGATAGATGGTATAGCCATCAAGGATATCTGTGTAGACACAATCGATATGGAGCCAGATATATTACAAAGGATGTTGCCCTCAATGGTAGCCCTCTTCGCCCCTTAGATGTGACGATAACCCCTTGCGTTTTTTACCCAAGAGTTGTTGCCCACAAAGGTATGCTCCATTGTTGTGTCTAAAGATGGTATGATTTCACCCAACATATACCTCTCATTTACGGTCCGATTGGGTGGGCAACTTTCCCTGCTTCTTGTATGCTCATGATAGTATTCAATATCGACTTATGCATAGCCCCTTGATGTTGATATTTAATGCTAATCTCTTTCTCAACACGAGACCTAGAGGCATGGATCCTTAGTCAGTAGTAGAGACTCCTTCCCAAAGGAAGGAATGGTTACAGAGGGGGGAGGAGAACACAAAGAAGATAACCTTGCATTATGTTGTCTTCCTTGCACTTCATTGTTCTCCATACTATTCACATGATATGTGCACACCTCATGGTCCTAGTGGGGTAGGAGGGTGCACCTTATGGTAACCCTAGATCCTGAGACAATTCAAACTGACAAGTGCATGATGTCATCTTCTCAATCCGTATTTGATCATCGATCATTGGTCTATCTTACAACTCGGATCTATCTTAAGGAATCACTCACATCCTAGTTCCATGATAGTTGACAAGTTGGTGACTTGAACAAGTATCTTGATCCCACGACAATTGCCCATTTCGAAGCTTGGGTAGGTATCTTGGTTCCATGATAGTTGCCTTGCCTCTCAACTCACACAAGATGATTTTATGTGATACTTTCGAAGAAGATCTAAGCTTGGAAGATATTATCAGACATGTTCCACTAGAACCCAATGGAACCGAGCTTGGTTCGAGTCCAGAGGGAGAGGAAGTCTCAAGGGATATCTTATGTTGAATATCTGATTAGTGGAGACATTGACCTGAGTCCGTTTTTGACTTGGAAGTTAGTTAGGTTGTCGAAGGACTGGACTCTTGATTTTAGCCAAGAAATTGCTGAGGACATCAATTAGAAATAAGGGGTAAGTGTTACATCCCCAAAGTTAAAGGGCGTCTGGATGGGCACCTGTAGTTAAGTGTCTGACCAAATATGAACATGCCACCTAGTGTGAACTAGGCCACCTCCTCATTTGAGCCTATAAATAGGATCAATGGCCTCATTTGTGAGGGATTCCTCGCGTGAGGAACTTGGACTCTTGGCCCTTCGGCAAAGCCTCATCATCCGTACTAGTGGGGGGCTCCTCGAATGGGATGCAAGTCCCTTGGAGGTGGCTGCCCTTTGGCGGTAGGCTCCAATCATGAGGGTGAGCCCATATTGGCTCTACGGTTGGGAGATGAGTCTGATGTATGCCCTTCTATTGTTTGTGAATATGGCTTGTGTCTTGTCTTGTCCAGTAGGGAGGATCCTCGAGGTTCTAACAATGCTACAAACATCGGAGTGAAACACAATCAAGCACATTAGACTTACGAGAGGCACCATAGTAGTAGGAATCCTTTACTTGCTTCCCATATTCACATCCATTAGAAAAGTCAAGTTCTGTGCCTTTGGCATCAAACTTGTCAAGACTACATGATTTGCCAAGGCCCTTTTGGCTCATATGGCCAAGCCTTTTATGTCATAAGGCCATGTGAGAATTAATCTCAACCAAATCAATGAACTTGTTCATGACACAAATCGTTCCATAACTTCCCTTTTCTAGAAGGCATCTTCTATGATATGGGTGCTTTTCTACAACCCCCACCCCCCTCTTTAAACTACTGAAGGATTAAATCAAGCCTATTGTATTCTACTCGGAGCATGAGGAAACTTGGGAACAATATCTACTCTTCCTTGAGTATGAATCCAATTACAATATGCATATACTCAACTGCACGCAACATTTAAAAGTGGAAGGGGATAGCAAAAGAAAGTCGTTAATCATCTTCATGAACTAGTGTTTTCACCTATCAATTAGATCCTATTGCATTTTTAGAAGGTCAAGCTTAGGAAAGTAGATGGCAAGGAGCACATTATCCAAATTATGTGATATTACAGATCTTGAATCCATGAAAAGTTGGAAGATCCATGGACCATAACACCTTTCACATGAGGCCTTAGGCTTCTAAGAGACTTCGCATGAGATGTGCTAGATATTGTTTGTTAAAGAAAAGCCCCCAATGGAAGAATTAGATATAATTTAATTTGTGAATACATGGTGGTACATAAGGATTAACAAATGAGAAAAAAAACTTCAAGAAGGGATTTGGTAAAGTTCAAAGTTGGTTCACCAATGAATGCAAACAAACTCACACATTCACCCCATAACCTCTCATATCACAATAATACTTCAATTGAAACCAACAATGACTCAAATGAGTGCTAAGTCTACTTTGCTCAATATACTCATGGGTAATGATTAGACCAAGGTTAAGAATGCCCTCTCATCACTTAGAATTGAAAGATTGGAGAGCAAATAGAAATTTTTTAAGACAGATAGACATGGAGATTACATCATGTGGGTTAAGACCATCTAGGCATGTATACATTAAGCATGTACTAACATGAAAACATATTAGATTGAGCTAGTCAAGCATGTTTCTTTCTTCCAAGATCCATTCGAGATTGATGATCAACATTGATTACATGAAATCCTCTTATGCTACGAGCATAAAGGCCCGAGGGATCATGACATGCAAAAAAAGACACAATGTAGAAAGATGAAGAGAAGGCCAAATTCCTTCTTCCAACCACATATAGAGTTGATGCAAATACCACTATCGAGCCTCATGTGGAACGACCTCGCAATCCAAGTACACCATTAAACAATATGTGCACTTGAGAGCATAATACAATTCCCTCAAACATATCTAAAAGTTTCCTATACAAAGTTCAAGTCATATTACTTGTCTTATGTCTCAAATCTCAAAGTCGATAATGCTTGTTCGATTGGAATACCTTGCATAGAACACAAAAATGCGTTTTTTTCGAAAAATAAAAAATGTATAGGACGTTCGAACGTTCCGAACGTCCTAATACGTTTTTTTGGAGATTTTTTTTTTTTTTTTTTAGATCATCTTCTATTTTTATTTTTGTTTCATGAACAGAATTATGACAATGTATGGTTTTCTTTCCTTCTCTACTAAATTATGAACCAAAAATCCCTCCTATCTGGTTCAGAAAAAAGTTCCTATTTTGATTTTAAAAGATACTTCATTTAGAAAGGAGTCAGGACATCATTAAATTGTTGACATTATTTTTATCCATTCTTGACTCTGTCACTCTATATGCATTGTTAAATGGTTGACAAGCAACAATCCAACAAGGGAAACAAAGACAATTCCCAAAAATGTCAACATTCGAAAAAAAGAAAGTGAGGAGGAAAAATATTTCTTGCATGGTCCACAAAGATTTCTTACTTTTCTTTGAAAAGAATCTTTGATTTCGAAATGTTTTTCACCTCAACATAAAGGGATCGGAGAATGAACCTGGAATTGATTTAACAATACAATGCATCTTCAAATAAAAAGGATCGAGCTAAACATATTTACAGCCACAGCATCTTACTTTGCTCAGATAAGAAACGGAAGACCAATAAGAAATTTATCTATAAAACATGGTGCAAGAAAATCATTATGAAGCGTTTCATTTGTCCGGTTGAAAACAGATAACATATAACATAACCTTCAAAACATACCTCCACTAGTGAAGACAAAAAAGTACACATGTAATATGAAGACACAAAAGTACACATGTAATATGAAGACAAAAAAGTACACGTTATATTCACACTCACAATTTTCAAGTCATGAGATATAATAGAGAAGCTAATCGAGGCAACATAAAAATCAAACAGTGACATCTTAAAAAGGACAGCTAGTGCATCCTTGCCTTCACTTCCAAAAACTAGATTTGACATGTTGAAGAGAATATCATGCCTCAAGTCCCTTTTTTTTCATGGAGAGACCATAAGAAGTTCATTGATGAAAAACCACAAAAGACTCCATTCATAAAATGAAAACAAAAAATATTGAATATTCACTTTAATCTGTGATTTCAACATTATTGATAAAATCCTTCCATGTTATTAATGCATTCAACACATAAATCCCACAGCACACATCATTCAGCCCAAGCAGCAGTTCCATCTACCAGAGAAGTAGCAGTTCTATCTACCAATGTCATAAATTGTAGAACACACTGCAAACAGTCCCACATTTGTCACCACATTCCTACTTGCTAGGCTTCAAAACACTGCATCAAGATTTGGGATGTGTCCTTCTCAGTGGAATCACATGAACTTTGTGGGTGGCCTTTGGTAGTCCGAGTCATGTTTGTGCTGTAAACAAATAAGAACAGTTAAGAATGTGGCTCCTCCAATAATTCCTGATAAAGAACTGAAATGTATGATCCACCGATAAAAGAATTTCAAAGAAGCAAAAGCTTGAAAAGTACACGTGTCGACAACTATGAGTCCGAAAAAAGACTAGAAATCTTCCCAAAACCTGTCAAGGATATCGATGAAAGTTGACAGAAAATGCAGAAGCAATCAAGGTGAAATTTCTCTACTCAGGTAGGGATAAGTAAAACTGAAAAATAAGAGCATCACGTGATTGTGGTCTATTCCAAATCCAAATACCGGTGTCACATCACGCAGTGCAAATCCTTGTAATAATATAGCATACACCAAATATTTCAAGCGCAAGTACTTCGACTCGCATTTGAACAGAGAATCTAAACTATATTATAATTCATTAAAGAAGAAAAAATAGAAACAGAAAGGATAACAAGGAACTGCAATTATGAATCTGAACTATGCACATCGTCATTTAAAATCGAAATATACAGGGAGCAGTTGATAAATAGAATTCGAGGAATGAACCGAAAAAACTGAGCCTGACTACTTACGGCTTCTGCAACCAAGCCCTTGTAAACGACAATGGGAAAAAGGACGCCAAAGGAGAATATAAGCGCGAAGTTGCGTCGAGTAAAACGAAAATGATGCTCCAGATTTTCTCGATACGAACCCCAGTCTTCAACGTACTTGTTCTTGTTGACTCCCATGCCCCCTGCCATCGCTGATGTGAAGCTCTCTGCTTAATCCGTCAAACTCCTCGTTTTCTCCCGAAATGTCTCGTCCACTTAATAGATCTACAAATTATTTTTTGAGAGTGAGCCGTAACTACATGCAACTTTTAAGGTCCAAATACAAACAATGGGTGCCTCCTATCGTGGTAAACAAACCGATTGAACCCGTGGACTGAAGATAGGAGTTCAATACTGTCAGATGGCTCTCACGTTAATTTTGAATGTTATTCTTTCAAGTTTCAAATTGTATTGCGAGAGTTGGTTGAAGACCGAACTCATTCATTCATATATATATATATATATATATATATATATATATATATATATATATATATATATATATATATATATATATATATGTGTGTGTGTGTGTGTGTGTGCGTGTGTGTAACTTTAGGCGTAAAAGTACAAACAATGGATTCGTTACATAGATGTTCTTTCAAATTTCAAATTTCAAATTATATACACACACAAAGAGGCTAATGAACTCCATTCCAACTCTAGATCAATTCAACTACATGCAACTATCTTTCCTCATATACACTTGTGGGTATTTACACATAGACTCTCACTTCTTTCAAAGAGCAATCAAGATGCTTACATTAGAGTCTTTCAAAGTTCATATCATTTGTAGACATATTTTCCATTGTCATACTTGAGGCTTACATATAGCACTTAATTGTTTTCTCAAATAGAGGGCGTGTGATCTAGTGGTAATATTAACACTCGAATTATAGGTCGAAGGTCCAAGTTTCATCTTTTGTAGATCTGCTTAATGTTGATCTGATGTAGTGATAAAGGGAGTCTCCTAAGTGTGTGAGTTTGTTCTTTTAAATTTCAGGTTTACAAGGAGAGTAGATCATAAGATCGAACTACCTTCTTTAAAGTTGTTTTTGCAAGTAGGGGTTATTGCTAAAAGATTGTCTTCTTAAACAAATGAAGGCTCTGTTTTTGCAAGTAGGGGTTATTGCTAAAAGATTGTCTCCTAAGTTTGTTTTTGCAAGTAGGGGTTATTGCTAAAAGATTGCCTTCTTAAATAAATGAAGGCTCACTAAACAAAAGAACTTGAAGGGCATAAGTATAGAAGATGGGAAAGCTCTTTTGTTTCATTTTTAATAGAGCATGCATTAAAACTTATTTCCTCTTTTGGCCAATATTCATGTTACAATTAGTGTCCATGAATGGTTGTCAGACACTTTTGTATATGTGCTTTAATAAAACATGGACTGGCTTGGTCAGCCACAAACTACAGTTCCATCGCATTTGTGATTTCTAGGGAATTTGTGGTCGATTCTTGATATGTTATGTAGTTTTTGTGTATTATATAGGTTTGTGACAAGTAGCATGCACATCGTGAGGAGCTCGGTTTTCTAATATGAGAGCATCGTCTTGAAGCTCTCTTAAAGGCGAATCCAGCTTGGTGCATCGCCATAGCACCACTTCAATTCATTGTTGCCTTGTCTCCATACACGTTCGGAGATGGAAAGAACCTCAATTTCTCTCTTACTTTAGTTATCTTTCTTAACATTACCCAAGGATCAATACCATCTTTCTCATTTGACCGAAGCCTGTCCCAATCCTTGAAGCCTTCTTGGGTCATTTTATCTACTCTACAAGCATTCACATGGGATTTGTTTAAATACTAAGGGATTGTCTTTATTTGGGCCATCCATTTATACTTTATATGAATACGAACTTTTTTTACATTTATCCCATAATTCTTAAGATGACATAATCAATTTTGATGCATTTTTCACAACTTCTACGCTTGAGAATGTAAAATTGTATGTTATATGCCCTCTCCATCTTTGATATTTTAACAGGATTGCTAATCAAAATGTATACAAATAAGCTGATCATGACTTCTTAGGCCCAAATCAACATTTCTCTATCCACTTGATGATGGCTTCGTTAATCATTACAATTATGTAAGATATAAATTTTTTCCTCATATTTTTTGGCAATTGTATACCCCAAATAATGATTGAAATACCTTTTTGTGGAGGATAAGCTCATAGGACTCCACTAATAATTATATGCGAGATATTTACATGATATAGAATGTTTGTTTCTAGCAAATTATTATAACATTATATTTATTATAGAAAATTATTTATACTACTCTAGGGGTAATTATATGAACTTTATATTGTCAAGAAGAAGGAGATAAGGAAGAGAGCTCTCACACACTCTCACACACACAAAGAGATGTTGGGAAAGATGGATGGACACTCGAAGAAATGAGTTGGTACAATCCCTGCTCTGTACCTGCCCTCTTTCACTTCAGAGTTAAGTTGTAGGCCTTTTTTAGCTTTCCAGTGACACTAAATAAGTGCCTATGTACTTTGGTGATGATGCATGTAATGATTAATCCAAAATAGATAACTTCACAAGTCACAAGTCACCAAAAACTTTCTATTTTGGTTCACACACCTGCTGTTTGTTAAGCTCCGTGCTCCCAGCATAGTAGCAATTAGGAAAATTCCGTATGAGGGTATCTATTTAGCTTAAAGAGCTAATGTTTCCAAGTGGAATCACTTAAAACGATTGACTATACACAAAGCAATCAATTTAGCAAGTGAAACATTACCCTCGACTTTTTAGGACCTCTGTAGAGAATGACTAGTGGCCACTTCGAGACGCTTTCCTTCCACTTGGCTGAATGAAATGTCTTCAAACTTTGTCAGCATATAGTAGACTTAGAGCTGATTCCAAGGAGCCATAGAACATTGAAAATGATGGAATAATGACTGAGATATGAGCAAGACAAAAACACTATTCTGAGTGACAATGACAAAGAGACCAACAGAGATTATCAATGATATATTGTATTATATGACAATGTTCTACATGATCATTGGCATGAAGAATAATGCTCAATGATGGTGATAGGAGTAGACTATAGTGTGAGCCTCTCTATTACATCAAATGATAAACTCTAAGCTCAGTAATGGGAGCATAAAGGCCGCGAGATTTCAAGTGTCTTTTATAGTGCTTTCTTCAAATTTGAATTTTAATTCAAATTTGGCTCTCACTAAAAAGTGAGCCCTTAATCTAGGAGATATTCCCTCAAAATAGAGTCATGATTTTCATTATATCTAACTCCATGAATTTAGTGGCTTTTACAAAGAGTTAATGGTAAAACCATAAGCAATGGTTCTTATGTGTCTTAAAGCATTTGCACATAAAAACTTCCAATGCCTAGCCAAATGTGAAGGCTTGGCATTCGCACCAACAGCTCCCTCTCAAGCCAAACATCTTGGCTGGGTCTTCTTCATCAATCCTCTTGAATGTCCTGCAATCCAATCATAGCTTTAAACCTGCAAAGTTTAGTACCATCAAGTGCTTTGGTCACTAAGTCTACACATTGCATATTAGTTGATACATATGCCAAATGAATTTCCTTGCTCAATATCTTCTCTCTCACATAGTGATAGTGGACCTCTATATGGTTGGTCCTAGCATGATAGATAGGATTTGCTTCAAGATGTAAAGAACTTGTATTGTCACCAAAAATCATTGGAGAATTAGAGTGTAGTCCTAAATCTACATATAGCAATCTGATCCATATGGCTTCTTGAGTAGCATTTGCTAAGCCTCTATATTTAGCCTTTGTTGAAGATAGAGCAATAGTAGGTTGCTTCTTGGAAGACCATGAAATGTGCTTATCACCTACAAAAGAGAGATAATCTGAGGTACTCCTCCTATCATCCTTACAACCTGCCCAATCTGCATCTGAGTATATTTTGATGTCTAAATCTAAAGTATAAGGAAAGTATAAGCCTTGATTTTGAGTACCCTTAAGGTACTTCAAAATTCTCTTGGCAGCTTCCAGGTGAGGTGCTCTAGGTTTGTGCATAAATTGACTTAAGACACTTACTCCATAAGCAATATCGATCCTTGTCAATGTAGCATAGTTTAGGCTTCCTACTATGCTTTCATATCCTGCAATATTTTCAAGCACATCACCTTCATGAGCACTTAAATATTTGATTTACCTCCATAGGAATGCTTGCTATCTTGGCATTCTCCAAATGAAACTTCTTCAACATATCTTGCACATACTTTCTTTGAGTGATATAAATTCGAGAATTTGTATATACTATCTCAAGTCCAAGAAAATACTTTAGTGACCCTAGATCACTGATTTTGAACTCCTGCATCATTTGATTCTTGATCTGCTTGATGCCATTGGCATCACTACTTGTAAGTATGATATCATCAACATACACACATAGGTATATCACCTCTAAATTACTTCTCTTGACAAACAGATAAGTCTCTTGACAAACAGAGAAGTATCTGCTTTGCTCATGATTAATCCTTGATATTGAAGATATGTAGTCAACCTATAATTCCATGCCCTAGGTGCCTGCTTCAATCCATAGAGAACTTTGTTCAGTTTACACACATAATTTACCTTGTTTGGGTCTTCATAACCAGGAGGTTGAGACATGTACACCTCCTCTGAAATCCAGCCATTTAGGAAGCCATTTTTTACATCCAATTGGTGCATATTCCAATTACTTGATGCAGCCACACTTACCAATACTCTGATGGTTGGCATTTTTGCCACAGGTGAGAAGGCCTCTTCATAATCAGCTCCTTGGGTTTGTGCAAAACCCTTAGCCACAAGTCTAGCTTCATACCTGTTTATTGATCCATCTGAATTTCTCTTGATTTTATAGATCCATCTAGAACCAATTACCTTCATAGACTCCTTCTTTGGCACTAGCTCCCAAGTATCATTCTCTTAAGTGCTTCAATTTCTTCATCCATAGCTTCCTTCCATTTTTCCTTGGTCTTTGCCTCTTCATATGATGATGGCTCTTCAAGTGATAAATCTTTAGCAAGATAAATAGAATGCTTGGTAACTAAAGAAGTGGCATACCCATATCTGGTTGGCTTCTTGCTCTCCCTTTGTGATCTACTAATTGCTTGGTTAGATGATTCAGGTACGTCCTCCAACTTCTTCATCTTGACCTTGCCTTTTGATTTCCATGCTTCGAATTCTTCTAAGTTGATGATGTCTTCATCATCTGATTTGATGTCTTCAATCTGATTTGGCTCTTCCTTGGTGAGGCTTGGAAACTCCTCTTCCAAGTCATAAGGCAACTTTACTTTCCTGCATTCACTTTCAAACCAAGAATCATTCTCATCAAACACAACATCTCTACTGATCATAAATCCTTTGTTGGATGGATTATAAAACTTGTACCCTTTCTTATTTAAATCATACCCTATGAAGATGCACTTCTCTGCCTTAGGCTCTAGCTTACCTCTTATTTGAGATGGGATGTGTACATAAGCAACACATCCAAAGATCCTGCAATGATCAAGTGATGGCCTTCTACCATGCCATGCTTCATATAGGGTCATATCAAGTGATTTGGATGACAAACTGTTTACAAGATAAGTGGCAGTAGATACACTCTCTGCCCACAAATAATTAGGTAATATTTTTTCATTTAGCATTGACCTAGCTGTTTCAACAATCAACCTATTTCTCCTCTTTGCCACCCCGTTTTGCTCAGGGATATACCTTGTTGTAATTTCCCTTTTGATTCCTCTATCTTGCAAGAATGCATCGAATTCATTTGAGAAGTACTCACCTCCTCCATCTGACCTTAGTCTTTTTAGACTTCTCCCTGTTTGATTTTCCACAAGTGCAAGATACTTCTTAAAGCAATTGAACACTTCATCTTTGTGCGTCATAAAATATAAGATAGTCCCCCTATTGAAATCATCAATGAAAGATACATAATACCTTGATCCAAAAATTGAAGGGTCCCTACTTGGTCCCCATACATCTGTATGGACAAGCTCCAAGTAGTCCTCATGCATGTAGCCTTTCTTTGAGAAGGGTAACCTGTGTGATTTTCCAAACTTACAAGCACCACATTTATAGATCATGTGTTGCTTGGATACATTAGGTATCCCAAGCACACATTGATCTCTACATATTTGCTTTAAGGTTCTCTCACCAATATGCCCTAATCTTTTATGCCAAATCTCAAGCTCTTACAATGTTTGATCTTTGTAGTTATAGAGTGCAATATTCTTTGTTTCTTCAAGTTCAAATGTAAATAACCTACCTATCTTTTCTCCTTTGGCAATTCTTTTGAATCCATGTTGGGGATCCTCCACAAATGCTCCATATTTGTTGAACCTAGCATGCAAACCTTTTTCCACAATCTGTCCAACACTCATCAAATTCTTAGTGATTGTAGCTACATATAGATCCCTACTCAACAGATTTCTATTTCCATCAGAGGTTTTAACATTTCCTACCTTGAACACTGAATGCTTGGTGTCATCACATGTTTGCACTTGGTGCTTTCCCTTAGGTTCCTCAAGGTCAGAGAGAAGAGCTACATTGCCTGCCACATGATTTGAGCATCCTGAGTCAATGTAGAAGAGATGGTCATCATTCATACCTTGCTTTGAAGTCATATTCATAATCAGAAGGGAATCCTCTTGTTCCTTTGTGTAGTTGTTGTAGTCTTTCCTTGATTTGTAGCCTCCTTGGTAGTTGTTATTGTAATTGTTGTTGTAGTTGTTATTGTAGCCTTGGTGATGGTTGAATCTTCCTCTTGATTGTGTGTAGCCACCTCTTTGGAAACCTCTACCTCTCTAATTCTTGAAGTTCCTATAACACTCATCTGTGGTGTGATTTGATAAACCACAAATATTACATGGGGAAGAGTTGAAAGGTCTCCCCCTACCTTGTTTACCTCCTCTGCCCATACCTCTTGAGTTCCTACCTCTCCCTGCATAGTTGGCTTGAGAAGTAGTACCTTCATCCTCAAATTTTTTTATTTTCCCTTTCTCTTTAGACTTGCCTTTATCTGTGTATAGGGCAGAAGATTTATTACCTCTTGATGAATCTCCATTTTTGTTGAGCTTGGCTTCATGGGTAAAGATTTGCCCCATGAGTGTGGTAAGATTGGAATATGCATGTCCATGTACAAGTCCATGGCAATTGTGAAGCTTTCCCATTTCTCATCTGCATTAACGCCATTGATTACTTGCCTTACTATCTGCTCCTCTTCAATTTCCTCTCCTATGCTTGCCAATTGGTCAACCACATCCTTAAATTTAGTCACATACTCTAAAATGCTTTGCTTGGGTTGCTTTCTTTGAGTGGTAAACTCAATCCACAATTGGTTCTTCCTATCCCTTGTGTTGGAAGAAAAATATGAAGACATTGTATCCCAAGTCTCTTGGGATGTCTTACAGTTTCTAATGTGTGGAAGAAGGAAATTAGAGATAGAGTTAAGTAAATATGACCTTGATAATGCATCTTTGGCACACCATGAATTAAGTCTTTCATGCTCCTCTCTTGTAGGTTGTCCTTTTCTTCTGAAAATGGGCATCTCCTCATCTCCTAATATGTATCCATAGAGAGTCCTTCCTTGCAAGTATGTCTTCATCGTCAAGGACCATGCTTGGTAGTTGTTCCTGTCCAATTTATGAATAAAAGAAGGAAAACCATCTCCCATTTTACCTTAGCTTGCTCTGATACCACTGTTGGGAAAGATGGATGGACACTCGAGGAAATGAGTTTGTACTGCTAATCCCTACTCTGTACCTGCCCTCTTTCACTCCAGAGTTAAATTGTAGGCCCTTTTAGCTTTCCAATGACACTAAATAAGTGCCTATGTACTTTAATGATGATGCATGTAATGATTAATCCAAAACAAATAACTTCACAAGTCACAAGTCACCAAAAACTTTCTAGTTTGGTTCACACACCTGCTGCTTGTTAAGTTCAGTGCTCCTAGCACAGTAGCAATTAGGAGAATTCCTTCTAAGGGTATCTATTCATCTTAAAGAGCTAATGATTCCAAGTGGAATCACTTAAAATGATTGACTATACACAGAGCAATCAATTTAGAAAGTGAAACATTACCCCCTACTTTTTAGGACCTCTACAGAGAATGACTAGTGACCACTTCGAGACACTTTCCTTCCAATTGGCTGAATGAAATGTCTTCAAACTTTGTCAGAATGTAGTAGACTTAGAACTGATTCCAAGGAGCCATGGAACATTGAAAATGATGGAGTAATGACTAAGATATGAGCAAGACAAGAACACTGTTCTAAGTGACAATGACAGAGAGACCAACAGAGATGATCCATGATATATTATATTATATGACAATGTTGTGCTGATCATTGGCATGAAGAATAATTCTCAATGATGGTGATAGGAGTAGGCTATAGTGTGAGCCTCTCTATTACATCAAATGATAAACTCTAAGCTCAGTAATGGGAGCATAAAGGCCACGAGATTTCAAGTGTCTTTTATAGTGCTTTCTTCAAATTTGAATTTGAATTCAAATTTGGCTCTCACTAAAAAGTGATCCCTGAATCTAGTAGATATTCCCTCAAAGTAGAGTCGTGATTTTAATTATATCTAACTCCATGAATTTAGTGTCTTTTACAAAGAGTTAATGGTAAAACCATAAGCAATGGTTCTTATGTGTCTTCAAGGATTTGCACATAAAAACTTCCAATGCCTAGCCAAATGTGAAAGCTTGGCATTTGCACCAACAAGAGAGGATCACATAGAAACTCAAGAAAGGAACGAATGATCTTCTTCTTCTTCTTCTTCTTCTTCTTCTTCTTCTTCTTCTTCTTCTTCTTCTTCTTCTTCTTCTTCTTCTTCTTCTTCGATTACATAAAGAGAATGTACAAGAAACCTAATACAATAATTCAACAAGTATAACATATAAAGAGTGATACATGAACAAAACCCAAATGATCATGAATGAGTGAGTTGGAAAGAAATAAATATTTCATCATTTGTATAAATGAATTCAATGAAGGTTGTTGAAATATATCTAACATATATCAACATAAGCACTATACATGTTAGAGAAAATCAAAGTGGCACATTTCATCCTCGATCATCACATGTTGAGCTTGATATCTCAATAGTTCCCCTCAAGCTCAACATCTTCTTCTTGTATTACATAAAAAGAATGTACAAAAATAGCTTAATGCAAATATATAAAGAGAAATACATAAAGAAAACCCTAATGATCGCTAATGAATGAGCTATCAAGAAACAAATGTGTCATCGCCCTTGGTAAATAAATTCGATGAATCTCACTAAGTATCCCTGACATATATCAACATAAACACTATACATGTGAGGAAAAAGAAAAATGGTGTGTATCATCCTTGATCATCTCATGTTGATCTTCATATCTCAACTCTCCCCCTCAAGCTCAATGTCATGTCATGTAATCCAATCATTAATATATTTTGGTAATGATGTGTGTAAACATACGTAGGACCATTCCTGCACTTTTGTTCCTCTTTAAGAGGTTTTTACCCCAGCTTGTATGTATGCTTATAACCCTAGCTAGTCACTTATCTTTGTACGTTCACTCAGTAATACATTTAGTATTATGTTGTTCTCTTCTTCTTCTATGTGATGTTCATCTTCTTTCATAGACCTCAAACTCCAACAATTTTTATCAGAGAAGTTATTTGCTTTCCTCTAGGGTGTCATCGATACCCCTTAGATCATAGTCTTAGAGTCATAAAAAGATTGGTGAGCATATCGGAGGTAATAAGAAGTTCAAAATGGCTTTTCTTTGGGGCATTGTAATTTTGATTTGAGCTTGTTTTAGGCTTCGAATGCACTATGGTAGTGATTGTGCAAGAAAAAATGTCCTTTTGTGTCAAATGTATATATAGTTTTCGATTTCCTAGTACAAGCGGGTCAAAGTTTGATACAAGTCTAGCAAAGCTCAATTAAACATTTATGTTCAACCTTTTGAGATGTAATAAATTTTTTGCATCAAGGTATTTAGTCATTAAAACAATGCTGTATTTTGTATATTGGCTATTGAGGATATGTTGAACATTACTAATTACCCATTGTGGGCATACATGATGTGTCATGTATTGATGGCCAAAGGCATGTGGAATATTGTGCAAGGTGTCAAAAAACATCCTATTACAACTACAAATATAGCAATTGAAGGTGATGCAAATGGTGTTGAAGATGATCTTCAATTTCTTGGTCGTGTTACAGTTCTTATTGAACCTACTATAGTGTAACTTCAATGGAAGAGCTACATAGACAGATGCATTGGATGAAGCAAAAACGACTAATGGACACATGAGTGTCACAGCAACCAACCTAGTTAGAGTCAAAAAAAGCATGTAAATCTGGCGATAGTGATCCCCCCTTGGGATAAAACAAATAAAATAATCCAAGTACTCGGATACCGCTCAAGTAGTGAAAGATGCGCTTGATCGCCTACCAATGCTTGACACCTGGGCAATGCAAAAATCTGCTCATGTGTGAGACAACAAACTGAATATCTGATCGAGTAATGCATAAGTAAATTAAGCATCCAACAGACTGAATCATTCACAGATTTTCCATAGTCTATGAGCTTATACAACCCACAACATAAAATGCCAGAAGCAATAATGATATCGCCATTTGACACATCATGAATTCCACATCTGTCATCAAAAAATTTCACAACCAAGTCAATCTTTGCTAAAGCGAAAGTTGATAACAGATTCTTCTTGATCCCTGACATAAATAAAGCATCCAACAATGTAAAAGAAACTACCATCAATAGTAGTCAGAATGATCTTACCAACTCCTATTATTGCAGTTAGACGTCTGCGGAAGCATGCGAACAACACAAGGAAGAAGGAGCTTGGAGCACAACACACAATAATGAATGTATTACCACTAGAATGTACAAAGATAAGTAACCCATTAGGGCTATAGGCATATATACAAGCCGGGGGAAAAAAACCTCCTAAAGAGGGAAAAAAGTACCCCAACGGTCCTAGTGTGTTCACACACATCACTATCTAAATATATCAACAAATCCCCCCTGGGAGTGATGCGGTCAACAAGGAGCTGTCACTCATGTATAAGGAAGTGCCAAGCTATATGGAATCAATTCACAAAAGGAAGTAACCCCAAAGCTTTGCGGAAAGCTTCAAACTTCTCCCTAGGCAAAGCCTTCATGAAAAGGTCTATAATGTTCTCCTGCATGGGCACTTATGCCAAGCTGATCTCTCCAATAGAGAACCTCTCCCTGACATAATGATAATGCTCCTCAATGTGCTTAGTGTGAGCATGGAACACAAGGTTCCTCGCAACTGCCAATGCACTCTGATTGTCATTGAAGATGGTGGTGGCAGAAGACTGACCAACACCCAAATTAGGCATAAGGCATCTGAGCCACACACACTCAATAGTAGCTTTGAAAGCTTCCCTATACTAAGCCTCACAACTAGAAGTGGCCACATTAGGTTGCTTCTTCCTCAACCAAGATATGCATGAGCTACCAAGCATGAAGAAAAAATCACTAGTGGACACACGAGTGTCATAGCAACTAGCCCAGTCAGAGTCAAAAGAAGCATGTAAATCTGGTGGTAGTGATCCCCCTTGGGATAAAACAATCCAAGTAGCCGGGTACCACTCAAATAGGGAAAGATGCGCTTAACTGCCTGCCAATGCTTGACTCCTGGGAATGCATAAACCTACTCATCTGTGAGACAACAAATTGAATATCTGGCCGAGTAATGCATAAGTAAATCAAGCATCCAACAGCCCGCTGATAGAGAATAGCATCAAATGCATCTCTAGCATCATGAAGACTCAATTGTAAACATGTCTCCATAGGAGCGGCAATAAGTTTATAGTCTTCAAGGCCAAAACACTGCAATAATATGTCAATATATTTCATTTGACACAAAGCCATCCCACCATCAATGTGCATAAACTGAATGGCCAAATAATGATGCAAATGCCCCAAATCATACATCTCAAATGAGGCATGTAAATCAGCCTTAAAATTGGCAATGTGCTTCTCATGAGGACCAGTGAGCAGCATGTCATCAACGTACACCACAATGATTAGAAGTACATCATTTGCACGCTTAATATATAAGGTGCTTTCAGTTGGACTATTCTCAAAACCATGTGCAATCACATAAGCATGTATCTTTTCATACCAAGCACGTGGTGCTTGCTTTAAACCATATAAAGTCTTTTTTAACATGTACACCTCATTTTCATGTCCTTTTTGCACAAAGCCATGGGGCTAAAAAACATACACTTCTTCATGCAAGTCACCATTCAAAAATGTTGTTTTAATGTCTAATTGATGTACATTCCAACCATGACGAGCTGCAAGTGCATAGATGCTATGAACAATAGTCATTTGGCATGTAGGTGCAAAGGTTTCATCAAAATCAATACCTCTTTCCTGCACATAACCCTTTGCAACAAGTCTAGCCTTGTACCTATCAACCATTCCATCAAGTTTACACTTCAGCTTGTATACCCACTTAGTGCCAATGGCCTTCTTGCAAGGAGGCAAGTCACATAAGGACCAAGTACCATTTTTCATGATAGCATCATATACAGATTGCATTGCAGGCATCCAATGTTTGGAATTATGTGCTTCATTAAATGAAACAGGTTTAGTCTCATCAGAGAGACTAGATGCAGCCATAGCATAGCAATCTGATCCAAAAGAGGCACTATGAGAGCCTGAATGAGTACAGTATGACAGAGGTGCATCTAATTTGTTGTCATGCAAAGTCTCCATTAGCCATTTCGGCATAGTTTTTGCCTCGTCAATATCAGTTCTCTCATCAACAAGTGCATCATGCAAATCTACATCAGAAATGGAATGATTCTCATCATCAATGAAACCTGCAATGGTTGAGAGGTTGCCTCATTAGGACCAGCGCTAGAATATCCACCTGTAAAAAGAGGCAGCAAAGTATCATACATGTCTTTGGAGCTAACAGATGTCTCCTTCAGACATGAAAGTAAAGGATGAATAGCATCTTCCAAAAAAACAACATCACGACTAAACAAAATGTGTTTAGTCTGTGGATGATATGGATGATAGCCTTTGCTTTCAAAACTATACCCAACAAGAATACATTTTACTACTTTATCATCCAATTTCTTGTGATGTTGTTCAAGCACCAATGCATATGCCAGACAACCAAAAACACGCAAGTGAGCAACAGATGGCTTGCGACCATGCCAAGCCTTGTATGGAGTGATAGATTGCAGTGCTTTAGTGGGACACCTGTCAAGTACATATGTTGCACACATGACAACCTTAAGCCAGAAACTATGTGGTAAAGCCTGACTCTTGACCATACACCTCGCCATCTCCATGAGTGACTTGTTCTTCCATTCAACAACTCCATTTTGTTGAGGTGTATATGGCACTATACATTGATGTTTTATCCCATATTTAGCCAGAAATGCATTAAATTTGGAAGACATATATTTCCCCCTTCGATCAGAATGGAGGATGCCCATTTTGCATGCTTATAGATTTTCAGCCATAACCAGAAATTGTTTGAAGCACATAAACACTTCAGACTTTGCTTTGAGTGGATATACCCATGCATGCCTAGAAAAATCATCAATGAAAGTCACAAAGTAAAGATAGTTTCCAAAAGAGGGTGTCTGCATAGGACCACACACCACTTTGAACAAGCGACAATGTATGAGTAGCTCGAACTGAACCATCTTTTGGAAAGGAGGAATGCTGAATTTTGCCCAAAATACAGCCTTCACAAACATGTTTATCGGGTGCCTCAAGTTTGGGCAAAGAGGATACCATATCAGATTTCTGAAGGCATAGCAAACGAGCAAAATTCAGATGACCAAAGCGTGCAAGCCAAAGCTTTGCATTTGACATAGCCTGAGAATCATGTATTGCACATGCTGAATCATTCATAGATTTTTCATAGTCTATGAGCTTATACAGCCCATGACATAAAATGCCAGAAGCAATAATCATGTTGCCATTTGACAAATCATGAACTATACATCTATCATCAACAAATTTCACAACCAAGCCAATCTTAGCTAATGCAGAAACTGATAATAGATTTTTCTTGATCCTTGGCACAAATAAAGCATTCGAGAGAGTGAAAGAACTGCCATCAATAGTAGCCCGAATGATCTTATCAACTCCCATAACAGGATAAGAGGAGTTGCTAGCGCATGTGATTGTATTCCCTGTAGGGACAGAAGTGAAGAAACTATGCTACGAGGTAATATGTTTGGTTACCCCACTATCAAAATACCAACCATCTGAGTCCACTGAGACATACACTGCTCATGAGAAGATGGGTCAAAATTGCAAACAGTAGTAAACACCCATTCTTCCAACTGCACAAGATTAGCAGACTCTGTTTTCAGTGTAGAGGCCTATGCAAAAACCATTCCGGCCTCTTTCCTCTTTGCCTCTTTAGCAGCCAGTTTTCAAAAGCTCTTAATGACATGATCATTTGCTTTATAGTATTTGCAAAACATTTTCTACTTTTTTTATTTCTTCTCATCTTTGTCTTCTTTCTTCGAATGTGCAGCATTTGCAGATTTCTGCTTACTAGTAGATGAGCTCCATTTACCTTTGCGCTTTTGACTAGCTAGGAAAGCTTGATCTATAACACACATAATGGTTTAGTTCTGCCTAGATTGATCTTCCTATAGGAGAACAGAAACCAACTCTTCAAGTGATAGGGCATTTGGATTGCCTCTCATAATCAAACAAAGAGTAGAAGAAAAACTCTGATATGAATCAGGAAAACCATTCAGAACGGCTTGCACAAGTGAGCTATCTAGTATAACTTCATCAACAAAAATCAATTGTTCCTTCAAATCCTTGATCTTTGCCGAAAAATTGCCCATAGAATCATCTTCATTCATATGCTCACTCTCCAACTGTTTTCGAAGGTAAGCAACATGAACCTCATTCCTAGCTTGGTACAATGTGGTAAGTGTATCCCAAGCATCCTTAGCTATTCTGCAAGAGCAAAAGTGAGGAATAATGGCACGTTTGACAGACAAGGCCATCAATGCATGTGCTTGAGCATCTCTGCCATCCCAACAAATTTTCTCTGTAGTAGGTGCAACAAAAATCACAGCACAAACATGAATTTGAAGAATATCAGCATCTTCAATGCCATCTACATCAGCTTCAGTACATGTATTTGCAAGTGTAATAGGACGTTTTTCAACACCTTGCACAATGTTCCATAGTCCTTTTGCAACCAATACATGTCGCATCATATAAGCCCACAATGGGTAATTGGTACCATCCAAATTATCCTCAATAGACAACATACAAAATACATGTCTGCTTTCAGCCATGGCCACTGACTAAAATACCCTGATGTAGAAAAATGACTATATATGAAAAAGTTGAATAGAAGTACCCTAATGAGTTCCTCTAGACCTGTAAAAGCCTTCGAGATGCTTATACTGGCGAACCAAAACCTATATATATCTTTGGCACAAAAAGATGAAATAGCTTGCACAAGTGCTGTGATAGTGCATGTAATAAAGTGATAGGTAGGAGATGGTTGAACCCTTGATAGGTAGGAGATGGTTGAACTACACCCTAAGCGAGAGGATTAGGAAGTAATACTCAACCATGACTTTTGGGGCAAGTGGTTAGCCCATCACATTCCTAACCTAAGAGGTTGTGAGTTCAATTCCTTTAATTGGTATCAGAGCCTAGGAAGTAGGCTTGGGCAAGGTGGAATGACACAATGGCCTCTAAAAAAGGTGCTTGGGCACTCTATCATGTGAAAGGGTAGGAATTTGTGAAGCGGCGCTTTGAGAACTCTATCCAAGAGAGATTGGGGTGTATCTCTCAATCCGTAGGTCAGATTGAGGGGTGTAAGATATCATTGGAAAGCTCTCGGAACGAACTCTCCAATGAGATAAATTGGAAGTGTGAAGTCCTTGTGAAACCTTGGGTGGCACTTGATTGAGTGTTCAAGATACCGAACATGGGTGAGAACAAGGTTCAAGACTGAGGTTGAGAACAAGGTTCAAGACTGAGGTTGAGAACAAGGTTCAAGACTGAGGTTGAGAACAAGGGCTCAAGACACTAAGGTTGCGAACAAGAAGGTTCAAGACACCAAGATTGAGAGCAAGGGTTCAAGAGACCAAGGTTGCGAACAAGGTTCAAGAAACTGTGTGAGGTTGAGGACATCAATTCAAGGGCACCTAGGGAGTTCAAGGGGCTGATCACAGAGGCTAGAGGGATACATGAGTAGATCATTGAGGAGAATGATCAACTAAGGGGGGAAGAATGTAATAAAGTGATAGGTAGGAGATGGTTGAACCACACCCTTGATAGGTGGGCGATGGTTGAACCACACCCTTGATAGGTGGGAGATGGTTGAACTACACCCTAAGAGAGAGGATTAGGAAGTAATCCTCAACCATGGCTTTTGGGGCAAGTGGTTAGCCCATCACATTCCTACCCAAGAGGTTGTGAGTTCAATTCCTTACAGTGCTTTCAGAGGCTAAAACGAACTCAAATTGCAATTTCAACACCACACAACAAAGTTGTTTTGATCTCTTAATCAACCTGAGTATGCTCACCAAATTTCATGCAATTTTGAGACTGTGACTAGAGGGGTGTCGACGATGCCCTAGATGAAAAGGTGGCCTGCTCTGATACCAATTGTTGGAGTTAGACGTCTACGGAAGCACACGAATAGCACAAGGAAGAAGAAGAAGAAGAAGCTTGGAGCACAACACACAACACTGAATGTTTTACCACTATAATGTACAAAGATAAGTAACCCGTTAGGGCTATAGGCGTATATACAATCCAAGGGAAAAAAGCCTCCTAAAGAGGGAAAAAAGTGGCTCGAGTGAAGTGAAGAAACTATGCTGCTAGGTAATATGTTTGGTTGCCCCACTATCAAAGTACTGGGCAAACATCTGAGTCTACTACAGACATACACTATTCATGAGAAGATGGGTCATAATTGCAAATAGTGGTAAATGCCCATTCTTCATTCTTCACAAGATTAGGAGACTCTAATTTGGGTGTTGAGTCCTCTACAACAACCATTCCAGCCTCTTTCTTCTTTGCTGCTTTAGCAACCAGTTTTGGACAACTCTTTATGACATGATCATTTCCTTTACAGTATTTGCAAAACAATTTTTGTTTTTCTATTTTCTTCTTGTCTCTATCATCTTTCTTTGATTGTGTAGAATTAGCAGATTTTTGCTTACTAGTAGAAGAGCTCCATTTACCTTTCCCCTTCTGACTAGTCAAGAAAGCTTGATGTGCAACATGCATAATGGACATGTTCTGCCTAGACTGATCTTCCTACAATAGAACAAAGACTAACTCCTCAAATGTTAAGGCATTTGGATTGCCTTTCATCATCAATCAAAGAGTAGAAGCAAAACTCACAGTCTGCATAAATGAACTGTTAGGCAAGACTCCATCAGCAGAAATCAACAACTCCTTCAAATCTTTGATCTTTGTCAAAAAATTATCCATGAAATCTCCTTCATTCATGTGCTCACTCTCCAACTGTTTTTGAAGGTAAGGAACACGAGCCTCATTCCTTGCATGGTACAAAGTGTTTAGTATATCCCAAGCATCCTTTGTTGTTTTGCAGGAGCAAATGTGAGCAACAATGGCATGCTTGACTGGCAAGGCTATCATTGCATGTGCCTAAGCATCTATGCCATCCCAACAAAGTTGCGCTACAGTAGGTGTAGTAGGAACCGCAACACAAACAAGAATATGAAGAATATCACCATCTTCAACATTGTCTACATCACCTTCAACAACTGTGGTGTAATAGGACATCTTTCAACACCTTGCACAATATTCCACAATCCTTTTGCAACCAATACATGATGCACCATATAAGCCCATAATGGGTAATTGGTACCGTCCAACTTATCCTCAATAGCCAACATACGGAATACATCACTGCTTTCAGCCATGGCCACTGACTAAAATACCCTGATGTAGAAAAATGAATGTATCTCAAAAAGGTGAACAAAACCACCCTATCAAGTTTTGCTAAACTTGTAGCAAACTTCAAGACGTTTATATTGGCAAACCAAAACCTGTATATATATTTTGTACAAAAAGACAAAATTGCCTACACAAGTGCTATGATAGTGCATTCAGAGGCTGAAACGAGCTGAGATCGTGATTTTGACACCACAAAGCAAAGATCTTTTCAACTCCTAATCACCTTGAGTATGATCACTAATTTTTGTGCGATTCTGAGATTGTGACTAGAGGGGTGTCGATGAAACCCTAGATGAAGCGGTGACCTGCGCTGATACCAATTGTTGGAGTTGGAGGTCTGCAAAAGCACACAAACAACACAAGGAAGAAGAAGAAGCTTGGAGCACAACACACAATACTGAATGTATTACCACTGGAATGTACAAAGATAAGTGACTTGTTAGGCTATAGGCATATATACAAGATGGGGAAAAAATCCTCCTAAAGAGGGAAAAAAGTGCCCTGGTAGTCCTAGTGTGTTCACACACATCACTATCTAATGTATTACCACTAGAATGTACAAATATAAGTGACCCATTAGGGCTATAGGCATGTATACAAGCCAGGGAAAAAAACCTCCTAAAGAGGGAAAAAAGTGCTCTGGCAGTCCTAGTGTGTTCACACACATCACTACCTAAATATATCAACATGAGGAGTTACTCTATGTTTTGTTGTAGGAAGATCAATGTATACAGAACATGTCAATTATGTGTGTTGCATATCATGCTTTCTTTAGCAATTCAAAAGGCAAAGGTAAATGGAGCTCATCTACTAGTAAGCAAAAATTTGCTAATACAGGTGTTCCACTAAAGCATTGTTGTCTATCATTCCATATGAGGCTTCGAATGGTCACAAGCCATCTATTGCCCATTTGCATGTTTTTGGTTGTCTGGCTTTTCCATAGACTAAACACATTCTGGTTATCCATGATGTTGTTTTTGGGGAAGATGCAATTTAGCGTGGCACTCATGTATGAGGAAGTGCCAAGCTATATGGAATCAATCCACAAAAGGAAGTAAGCCCAAAGCTTTGCGAAAAGCTTCAAATTTCTCCCTAGGCAAAGCCTTTGTGAAAAGATCTACAATGTTCTCCTATGCAGGCACATATGCCAAACTGATCTCTCCAGTAGAGAACCTCTCCTTGACATAATGATAATGCACCTCAATGTGCTTAGTGTGAGCATGGAACACAGGGTTCCTCACAACTACCAATGTACTCTAACTGTCAGTGAAGATGGTGGTGGTAGAAGACTGACCAACACCCAAATCAGTCATCTGAGCACTCACACTCAACAATTGCCATGAAAGTTGCCCTATACTGAGCTTGACAACTAGAAGTGGCCACATTAGGCTACTTCTTCCTCATCCAAGATATGCATGAGCTACCAAACATGAAGAAAAAACCACTCGTGGACATACGAGTGTCATAGCAACTAACCCAGTCACAGTCAGAAAAAGCATGTAAATATGGCAGTAGTGATCCCCCCTTGGGATAAAACAATCCAAGTGGTCTGGTACCACTCAAGTAGCAAAAGATGTGCTTAACCGCTTGCCAATGCTTGACACCAAGGCAATGCATAAACCTGCTCATTTGTGAGACAACAAACTAAATATATGGTTGAGTAATGCATATGTAAATCAAGCATCCAACATCTTGCTGATAGAGAACATCAAATGCATCTCCAACATCATGAAGACTCAATTGTCAACCTATTTCCATAGGAGTGGCAATAGGTTTGCAGTCTTCAAGGCCAAATGCTACAATAATATGTCAATATATTTTGTTAGACACAAAGCTATTCTGCCATCAACTTGCATAAATTGAATGCCCAAATAATGATGCAAATGCCCTAAATCTAACATCTCAAATGAGGCATGCAAATCAGCCTTAAAATCAGCAATATGGACCAGTGAGCAACATGTCATCAACATAGACAACAATAATTAGAATCACATCATTTGCATGCTTAGCATATATGGTGATCTCAGTTGGACTATTCTCAAAACCATGTGCAATCAAGTAGGCATGTATCTTTTCATACCAAGCATGTGGTGCTTGCGTTAAACCATATAATGCCTTTTTCAATTTGCACACTTTGTTTTTATGACCTTTCTACACAAACCCACACGGTTGAAAAAAATATACACTTCTTCATGCAAATCACCATTCAAAAATCCAATTTTAATGTCCAACTGATGTACGTTTCAACCATGATGAGTTGCAACTACACAGATGCTATGAACAGTAGTCATTCAGTACGTGGGAGCAAAGGTCTTATCAAATCAATGCCACGTTCTTCAACATAACCCTTTGCAACAAGCCTAGCCTTATACCTCTCAACTGTTCCATTTAGCTTACGGTTCAGCTTGTATACCCACTTAGTGCCAATGGCCTTCTTTCCAAGAATCAAGTCACATAAAGACTAGGTACCATTTTTCATAATAGCATGATATTCTGATTGCATAGCAACCATCCAATTTTTAGGATTTTGTGCTTCATCAAACGAAACATGCTCATTCTCATCATAAAGACTAGAGACAGCCATAGCATAGCAATCTAATGTAAAAGAAGACCTATGAGAGCCGGAAGGAGTATGATATGATAGAGGTGTATCTAATTTGCTATCTCGCAAAGTCTCCACTAAACATTTAGGCATAGTTTCCTCCCCCCCTATATCAGTTCGCTCATCAATAAGTGCATCATGTAAATCTGCATCCGAAATGGAATGATTTGCATCATCATGTGAAAGTTATAAAGGCTAAAAAGTTGCCTCATTTGGTCTAGCATTAGACTATCCACTTGTAGAAAGAGGTAGCAAGGTGTCATACACATCTTTGGAGCTAAGTGGTATCTCCTTAGGACATGATAGCATCTTCCACAAAAACAACATCACGGCTAACCAAAATGTACAAAGATAAGTGACCCATTAGGGTTATAGGCATATATACAAACTGGGGGAAAAGAACCTCCAAATGAGGGAAAAAAATGCCTCGACAATCCTAGTGTGTTCACACACATCACTATCGAAATATATCAACAGGAGATTCATTTGATGTTTTTCTCTATCAATAGGTTGTTGGATGCTTGATTTACTTATGCATAAGTCGGCTTGATATTCGATTTGCTATCTCTTAGATGAGAAGGTAGTAGTTTTATGCATTGCCCAAGTGTCAAGCATTGGAAGGCAGTTACGTGCATCTTTGGCTACTTGAGTGGTACCCGGCTACTTGGATTGTTTTATCCCAAGGGGGATCACTATCACGATATTTACATGCTTTTTTTTTCACTTTGATTGGGCTGGTTGCTATGACACTCATGTGTCCACTAGTGGTTTTTGCTTCATGCTTGGTAGCTTCATGCATATCTTGGTTGAGAAAGAAGCAACCTATTGTGGCCACTTCTAGTTGTGCGGCCGAGTATAGGGAAGCTTTCACATGGACTGTTGAGTGTGTGTGGCGCACATGCCTTTTGGTTGATTTTGTGTTGGTCAGTCTTTTGCCACCACCATCTTCACTAATAGTCAAAGCACATTGGTAGTTGCAAGGAACCTTGTGTTCCATGCTTGCATAAAGCACATTGAGGTGCATTATCATTATTTCAAGGAGAGGTTCTCTGCTTGGGAGATCCATTTGGCATATGTGACCACACAAAATAACATTGCATATCTTTTCACAAAGGCTCTTCCTCAAGAGAACATTTAAGCTTTCTGTAAAGCTTTTGGCTTACTTCCTTTTGTGGACTGATCTCTTTCCACATAGATTGGCACTTCCTTATACATGAGTGCCAAGTGCTTGTTCACTACATCACTCCTAGGGGGGATTTGTTGATACATTCCTTTAGAGATGTGTTTGAACACACTAGGATTGCCCCGAAACTTATTTCCCTCTTGAGGAGGTTTTTTTCCCTAGCTTGTATACATGCATATAACCCTAACGGGTCACTTATCTTTGTACATTCACTTGGTAATACATTAAGTATTGTGTGTTGTGCTCAAAGATTCTTCTTCATTATGTTGTTTGTGTGCTTTTGTAGACCTAAAACTCCAACAAAGGGACTGGATCTTCTCACTTTGATGGTTTGTCCTTTTCTAGAGGCTCCTAGAGTTTCAGACTTAGTTTGCTCCTTATGGAAGAGTTGGAACAAGAAACCATACATCAAGGTCAATGAAGATTGGAAGTGGGCCACCGAGATTAGACTACATGATTCTATTTTAGGTTTCCTATTAGAGGAACAAAGAGATCAATTCAAAGGACTTCCAAAGGGTGAAGAAGATATGGAACAAAGGGTTTTGTAAGTGGAAACATCTCTAGAATCAAGAGAGAAGACACTGGATTAGTTTTGAGGACGTAGACCCAACGAGGAGAGTTTTCTACGATGATTGGTGCATTTTAACACACAGAAGGAATTCTTAAGAGAACTCAAAGACTCACCTCCTTCTTGGGCATGATACCCTATATATTGAAGGGTTAAGATGGATCAATGGTAATAGTTTGGATAAGAAATGAGTGTCAAGAAGCTCTTGTACTTGGATATGTCTGTCTGTGTGTGATCTGGACTTGTATCAGATGGAAATTTGATGTCAAAGCTAAAAAGATATTTAAGGTCCCTCAATGGTGTAAGTGCTATCTTTGTGGTGGACAAGACCTTGGTCACCTCTTCTTTCCATGCCCTATGAGTCACTCAGTCTAGCAGGCTCTTGCTAGGATATTGAGATTACAAAGTCAAATCAACTAGAAGCAAGTGTTACTTGGAGAAGCGATTGACTGTTCCTTTGCCTTGTGGAATGCCATCGGAGGGGAAGCACTCTGGATGATATGGAAAGAAAGATGTGCGACCAACTTCAATGACCATCCAAAATAATGGTTGATTGGAAATTCTTTGGGCCTATTAGGCAAAAGAATGCATAATTGTAAGAAGTCCCCTACCTTTAGACACCATATGATTTTCATCTTGGGAAAATAACAAGATCAAAAGTAAGTGGAAAACCCATGAGGGTGACAAAAATTTCATTAACCTTCTCTATAGCTCTCTCTAAAACATAGATTTCCTACCAAATTCGAGCCATCATCGATGTAGCAACTTTGGGCCATCCTACAACTACCCTGTGGGATACAGGGGATTCCAAGGACACTATGCCCATTCAATGTACAATTGTTATTTTATTAATTCAAGGAAGGAAGTCTAGGCCTCACTCAAACTCTCTTTAAAAAAATCAGAAAATATTTATGATCCCATATATATATATATATATATATATATATATATATATATATATATATATATATATATATATATATATATATATATATATATATATATATATATACATATATATATATATATATATACACACACACACACACACACACACACACACACACACACATATATATATATATATATATATATATATATATATATATATATATATATATATATATATATATATATATATATATATATATATATATATATATATATATATATATATATTCTCCCTCTCCCTCTCTCTACATTATGGATGTATGTGTATGAACGCATATGCTTCATGTATACCAAATTAAATATCTCTATTTTGATATATGAAATAACATGTGCTTCTCCACACACACAAACACACACACACATATGTATGTATGTGTGTGTATATGGTCTGAAGTCGATTTGCATTGTTAGAGTATTGCTCTCAACTCACAAATCCAATGATTATGAGAATTGACAATATGAAACTAGACACTAAGAGCTTTAAAACGAGCTATCAAACATGTAATTTGGATATATAATGAGGGATATACAATCTCTTCAATCTTTGCATACAAAACTACAATAGCTTAGAGATACACATATGACTCTCTTAGACTTCCCACAAGATCATGACTTATCTCCTCTTTTTATAGCATGGGGAACTAATCTAAAGGCTTCCTAATACATCTAATTCGTGATAAACACTTGGGTGGAGGTAGTACATGACTCAAGTGCTCAAATAAGCAAAATATTGATGTACTTTGAGAACTAGCCACATCAACCTTCCACCAGGACACCACTGCAGCTCTCTTGTGACTCACTAATTTGACTCACCATGTTCTAGAACTCAAGTGGTATTTTGGCTATCTTTCATGAATAATATGAGCCTTCTTGAAGTATTTGAAGGCTTCCCAAAGGTATTTACATAATTTGAAACCTGTACCATACATAAAACAAATGTTCCCAATAGAAATTGCATTGTGAGGTATTGTAGAGGCATGTGCAACAACCATTCTAACCTCTTTCTTCCTTGCCTCTTTAGCAGCCAGTTTTGGAAAACTCTTTATGGCATGATCATTTCCTTTACAGTATTTGAAGAACAATTTTTGCTTTCCAATTTTCTTCTCATCTATGTCATCCTTCTTTGATTGTGCAAAATTAGTAGATTTCTAGTTACTACTAGAAGAGCTCCATTTACCTTGGCCCTTCTGACTAGCCAGGAAAGCTTGATCTACAACACACATAATGGACATGTTCTCCATAGATTGATCTTCCTGCAAGAGAACAAAGACTAACTCCTCAAATGTCAAGGCATTTGGATTGCCTTTCATCATCAAACAAAGAGTAGAGGCAAAACTTTGATATGAATTGGGAAGACCATTCATAACATTCTGCACAAGTGGACTATCAGGCAAGACTTCATCAGTAGAAACCAATTGTTCCTTCAAATCTTTGATCTTTGTGAGAAAAGTGTCCATGGAATCTCCTTTATTCATGTGCTCACTCTCCAACTATTTTCAGAGGTAAGCAACACGAGCTTCTTATCCCAAGCATCCTAAGTTGTTTTGCAAGAATGAATGTGAGGAATAATGGCACGTTTGATAGATAAGGCTATCAATGCATGTGCCTGAGCATCTTTGCCATCCAAACAAATTTTCTCTACAGTAGGTGAAGCAAGAACCGTAGCACGAATAGGAACATGTCATCTGCATCACCTTCAACAACTATGTTTGTAGGTGTAATAGGACATTTTTCAACACCCTACACAATATTCCACAGTCCTTTTTCAACCAATACAAGACACATCATATAAGTCAATAATGGGCAATTGGTACCGTCCAACTTATCCTCAACATTCAACATACAGAATACATCACTACTTTCAACCATGGCCACTAACTAAAATATCATGATGTAGAAAATGAATGTATCTCAAAAAGTTGAACAAAACTACCTTGTCGAGTTCTGCTAAACTTGTAGAAGACTTCAAGATGCTTATACTCGAAAACCAAAACTTGTATATATCTTTGGCTCAAAAAGATGAAATTTCCTACATAGCACTACGATAGTGCATTCAAAGGCTAAAACGAGCCCAAATCGCGATTTCGGCACCACAAAGCTATTGGAGTTAGACATCTGCTGAAGCACACAAATAGCACAAGGAAGAAGAAGAAGCTTGGAGCACAACACACAATACTGAATGTATTACTAGAGAATGTACAAAGATAAGTAGCCCATTAGGGCAATACACGTATATACAAGGCAGGGGAAAAAACCTCCTAAAGAGGGAAAAAAGTGCCCTAGTGGTCCTAGTGTGTTTCGCACACATCACTACCTAAATATATCAACAAATCCCCCCTGGGAGTGATGCGGTGAACAAGGAGCTGGCACTCATGTATAAGGAAGTGCCAAGCTATGTGGAAATCACTCCACACAAAAGGAAGTAAGCCCAAAGCTTTGCGAAAAGCTTCAAACTTCTCCCTAGGCAGAGCCTTCGTGAAAAGGTCTACAATACAATGCTTTGTAGCTATCAAATAGACAATATGCTGGATCTATACCACTTTGAATCACATCAATTGATCAAGTATCTACTGAGGACCAAGTCTGAAAAGTTCACTGTTATGAGATGATCATGATAGAGAAGAGAGAGTGAGATATGATCAATCTATATGTATTAAATCACATAGAATTACAAAGACATTGGCAATGTTTAATTGCACAATGTGAGGGTAGTGATGGAGCTATAGAATGAGCTCATTGAACACTATAGATCCCTCTCAAATGATCACCAAATTGGGCTCACAATGATGCGAGATTTTGATCCATTTTTATAGCTTAGAGTTGGAGCCAACTTTTGAATTCAAATTCAAGCTCTTACCAAAAAGTGAATCCGAAACTTTAGGACTTGCTTGCTGTCGAGGGCGAGACGAGTAAGAAAAGGAAAAAAAGAAAACAACGAAAGAAACAGCTTCACTAAAAGGCAAATTTGAAGATGCATCTCTGCAGGAAGCCCCGCAGGGGCGCACACACCAAGGAAAAGCACGCAGCTGGAAGAAGGAATCAGGGCCAACATGTATCACCTATGTGGATGCTTCAACCTCTTGAGTAGCAGAGGTTTCAGATCAAGGCTTACGAGCTACATCCGCATATGTGCACTAATGGCGTGCGTGGCAAACCAAATCAACCAGGTCCAATGTGTGCAACCAGGACAAATCAGAGCGCCTCTAAAACGTAATGCAAGATCAAGAATCAGACAATACTGACCACAGGGCGCGTGCGCGAAGCAAAGTCTGTCAAGGGACGACAGAGGCGAAGAGGGGGAGAGTGTTGCAAAGCTAAAGAGCGCACAAAGCAGAGAAAAAGACGGGCCCCAAAATTTTTCCGATGTGGACTACACATTGTTGTATCATATTCATTCTTGTAATATATTTTCCCTTGTAAATGCACTAGAGGAGTCCTCTAGATGCATCCCCACAGAAAAGTAGAGAATACCCATGTACAATAGTAGGAAATTAGTCTCTTAGTGAATAAAGTGCCGATCACTTGTGTGAAAGGACCATTTTTAGGGCACTAGTATATAAGTCAAATGTGACTCTTTGTAAAGAACTTTTTGCCATTGTGAGAATAGAGAGCACAGAAATTCGAATTTGTGTCTTCTTCCCTCTTCATCTCCTTCTTCGCGAGCTTGTATGCATGTGTATTGCTTGGAAAGAGTGCTTGTGAGTGTTGTCTATCCTTGAGAGTGTTTCTTTGCTGTAGGAGAGGTGTGTGCGAAGTGTAGGAAGTGCTGAAGTGTAGGAAAGTATTCCCGCAACTCAGTATTTCCCTCATAACTTGAAGTAGGAGCGTCGGAATTGAGCGAAACCACTGCTATTGGATGCGTCTTCTCGAGAGCTTCGAAACGCATATGCTATTTGCTATGTTTGGAGCTCTGAGCTGGGAGAAAAGTCCAAAATACTGACGGCTGCTGCACCAAGTATCGTTTCGCCTTGACCAACAGTTGGAACTTGTTAGGATAAGTATTTGCCTCATTTTCATTCTTGAGTAATTCATTTGCATTGACCATTACGCGATGGCATGTCTTCATACACTCGGCTAGGTTTGTATACTCTTTGGATTGATATTTAAAAGCGTGTATCCCCACTATATGCACTTGTGAGGGGATTGAGGTATAGTCTCTTTCTCCGCAAGTCCCTAAGTTGAAGCTTAGGCCAACACACTTTTTGGCGCCGTTGCCGGGGAGTGACGATTCAAACCGAGGCATTCGTGTGATGGTAAGTAGCTTTTTGCATTGAAGAACGTGGAGGAGCGGAAATCTTCTCTTCTTTGGTAAGTCATTTTCAGCCGCACTTGCTACTTCTCATTCTTGGAGTGCGTGTAGTGAGTTGATAGATTAGGGAAGAGAGTAGAAGGAGTAGAGTAGGAGTGAGTAGAGAGTGGACCCAGTCATTAAATTAGGCTTTAGTTTTGTTCAAAAAATTTTCCTTTTTGTAAGCTAGAAATTTCCAAGTATAAAAGCCAAAAAATTTCATTTTTCAATTCACTTGTTGAACAAGTATCGTGGAGAGCGCAGTCGGGTATCGTGAGAGCTTGCAGAGATCGTCTGTGAGCACGAGGTGATCTGGAGCTTTTCAAAGCAAGGAGAAGTGAGAAAGGAGTTGAAAGTGCATCAGAGGTGAGTCTACTAGGTGCTAATCTTCTCACATCATTCAGAAAAATCATTTTCAGTCAAAAACGATCTGCGCTGAGTATCGTTTGGGCTTTCAGGGGGCTAAAAGTTGTTTGTTGAATGATACAGTGAGTGAGGGTAAGAGAGAAGAGCTAGGTGAGCAAGGGGGAAACATCAAATCTCAAAAAACATCTGCAAAAAATTTGAAGTTGGGTCAAGTATCGTCTTTGCTCCCGCGGTCGAGTATCGCGATACTTGTCAAGTATCGTGGAACTCCTGTGGTTGAGTATCGCGATATTTCCCAAATATCGGTATCGTCTCGATCAGAGATCGTTTGAGCTCAAAGATCGTGTATCGTTGGCTCAAGTATCGTGTTCCAGAGATCGCGATACTTGCCAAAGATCGTCGATCGTTGGGGTCAAAGATCGGTATCGTTTCGGTCAGATATCGTTTTGGCCAAGTATCGTCGATCGTTTTCTAGAGATCGCGATACTTGCCAAAGATCGTCGATCGTTTGGTCGAGTATCGTGTATCAAGTATCGTATGCGTCAAATATCGTGTATCGTGGCCTGAAGATCGCGATACTTGTGAAGTATCGTGTATCGTTTGACCAAGTATCGTATTGACAGAGATCGTGTATCGTTTGGTCCAAGTATCGTGTATCGCGTCCCAGAGATCGCGATACTTACCAGCGATCGCGTATCGTTTGGAACCAAGTATCGTCGATCGTGTATCGTGTTGACCAAAGATCGTTGAGTCTAGAGATCGTTTTGCCAAAGATCGTTTGGGAAAGTATCGTGTATCGTTTCCTCCCGAAGATCAAGTATCGTCGACTGTCAACTATCGTGTATCGTCTGGACTGAGGTATCGTGTATCGTCTTCACACAGATATCGTGTATCGTGTCCATCAAGTATCGTCTGGGCAGATATCGTTTTCCAGCGATCGTCTCGTCCAGGTATCGTGTCGGTCAGCGATCGTTTTGACAGATATCGTGTATCGTGGATTTTAGGGGTCAAGTATCGTGACTTGAACTTTTCCTTCAGTCATTTTCCAGCCTAATTTTTTCCTAGACTTCTAAGCCATAACTTAGAATTCTAGAGGCTAGAGGAGGACAAGATTTGATCAGAACTCTTAAGTGAATGAACCTGAGATCCGGAAGAACCCTAGGAAGCCGAAGAAGTGTAATTTCTTCCGTAGGGAGTGTAGCTGAACCAAGTAGCCGTTCACAGTATTTTGAGACCTCTAGTGAGTCAGAAGGAGAAATCCCCATGGCTTCAGAGGATATGCAAACCACTGTGCCCATGATTGGCCAGATGTCCATCATTGAGGGCGAATACAGAACTTCCTTAGAGTATGTGAGCACCAACCACAATGAGATCCCTATCTATTTGGATGGTCTAAACAGATCAGTGGCCAGACTGAGGAAGGCTTCAGAGGCCTACATAGTGCCAAGACCAGCAGTTAAGTACATAGGAGGACTGTACATGGATAAACAAGACATTCAATATGTGGTCACAGAACACCCTGAAATCATTAATGAGCGTGGTGAGGAAAATAATGCTTCGAGCTTAAATGGATATGGAACCGAAGAACAAGTAACTACTCCTAGAGGGAGATCAACAATTACTAAACTTTGGAGAGGAGACTTAGTTCCCCAGGATGATACTCTGATAGATGTGTATTTGATCAACGGAATGGAGCACCTGCTTAGAGCCCATTCCTCTATATGGGAAGCTGCTCCTAATCCAGTTACCATCTATGAGTTACAAGATCCTGAATTCTCCACCATCATCACATATTTGGACAAAAATCACAGAAGGTATTGGCCAGTCACAGAATTAGAGAGAGCTGAGCTGAAATATCAGAACATCCCAGTGTTCCCCCCTAGGGACCAAGCCACTACTTCACGGAATCCACATGGAATTTCTCAAAATGATTCAATTCAACAATCGGGACAAACACAACAAACGCATGAAACCCAGATCCCTGTCAGACCACATGTACAATTCGCAATGCCTGCCACTAATCCTAACTACCGGCCACAACCTGCCATTGACCCAAGACATGGAGTTCATGCTCCAGTCAGACCACAGGTAGTACGAGGGCCAGGCATACCTATAGGAAGACCAAATTACCCTGTAATGCAGAGACAACCTGAAGCAGGAAGGAGACTAAGGTCGATCCAAGTGGCCAAGTGCATGAGAAATCATTATGATGGCCCTTGTGAACCCTATAATCACATAGCAGAATTTAAACAAGTAGTTAGAGCCGAGCAGGTAGATGACTTCATGATTCAATATGAGTCTTTTGGCCTTACCTTGTCAGACATAGCTTTGGCCTGGTTTCAACCATTGGATCCAAATACATTTCAGAACATGGATCAGGTATATCAAGAAATGATTGAAGAATTTACCAAATCTGGAATTAAAAACAATTCTTCGTCATTAATCCACAGCTTCAAACAAGTCCCTACTGAGTCAGTAAGATTGGCAGCAAGGAGATTCAAGCAGTATGTGGATAGATGTCCCGTAGAAGAGAGACCAACACAAAACAAAATGGTGTCATTGTTCTTAGAAGGACTGTTGAACGGAACCTTGAGGTCATTAGTGTACGTAAAGAGAGTCCAAACCTTGCAAGAATGTATGAAGGAATGTATAGACCTAGAAGATAACCTTGCAGAAGACTTGAAAATACCCCAAGGTAGTGTGAAAAGCGAAGACTCAACAAGTAGCGCATCAAACCCTAAAAACAACGTAGAGGAAATTGCCGACTTGTTAGCAAAAAAACTGAATGTTCAAGGACAGAGGAATTATCCCACCAATCCTATGAGAATGCCTATGCTTAGAAGATGTATGCAGTGCGGAGGAGATCATCCTTCTCATTTGTGTACTAGGGGAGTAGTCCCACCACCTGCCTATGCTCCTCATAGACCCTCTATCCCCGGACCACTACAATTTTGCAGTATTGAGCAGAGATACACAAGCCATAGCACAGAGAACTGCCCTTACAATAGGCAAACCAGACCCGCCCAACCTTATGTGAGACCATATGGATATCCGTAGAACCAGCAGGGAGGAGAAGCCTTTAGATATCCCTCATACCAGCCGCAGGCACCAATACCACGACCATACGCATATCAGGGATATACGCAGCCTCAACCAGTGCTAGGACAACAACCGCCCTACCCTCAGAACGTTGTCCCAATTAAGATAGCTCAACCAGAGGAAAACCTAGAAAGAGCTATAGTACCAGCCACACCTTTGACTAGTAGTGAACCATATGACTCATTTTACGAACCTAGTCAAGGAACATACCCTGGTTATGAGAGCTCAATAACAGAATATGGGCAACTGTATGACCCATATGCTTATGGCATGGAAATATCAGACAGTTCTTACGGACACGAGCAGGATTATGTGCCCTTAATGTACACAGCTCCTAGAGCAACCATGCCACCTCGACCAATGAATAGACAGCCTGTACCCAGAGGACCATGCTACAGATGTGGAGGTGACCACTATATTAGAGAATGTACATTACCAAACCCACCACCACCACAACGAATTTGGGAAGGCTACTGTAGCGATTGTGGGAAGGAACATCTTTTCAGAAATTGTCCTAAGAATCCCAACAAAGTCACATCTAATGTGCAGATCAACGTAATAGAAGTGATTGAATCGTCAGGGAGCGACAAAGAGTACACTATACCTTTAAAAGCCATAACAAGAGCAAAGGCTAGAGAGAACCCTGATAAAACAGACGGAAATAATCAGAGTGACAAAGAAGGAAATACACCCATCCCTCACAAGATGGAAGACTCCGAAGAACCAGAAAAAAGTATCGCCAGTAAAACATCCCAGAGATGGAAGAACCGGAGAGAGAGGATAAAAGAAAAAAAGTTGTTACAAAAGAAGGAAAATGAAAAGAGTAAACAAAAATCCACAAAGGAACTGCAAGAGGAAGAAGAAAATAAACATGAGAATAAAAGTAAGGAGGCAGGATCAATATTAGCAGACCCTATGCCTGAGGAATTAGCCATGTGGATTCAGGCATACAAGGCGAGAATAAAAGCAGGACCTACCATAGAACAACATGAGAGAGAATATCTGAGAGGCGACTTAGAGAAAGAAAGACTGGAAATCTGCAAAAAACTGATAGAAGTTGCCCAACAAACATTACAAAAACCCGCATCACCTTTACCAAACAATCGAATTTCCGAAGACAAATTCCAAGAGTGCCTAAACACTCAGGAAAAGCCTAACGTAAATAGACCTCTGAATGATGAAATTGGTATTGAGAGAAAGGAAGGATCCATAGTCCCTGAAATAGAAGGAGACTGGACTAAGGATCTATGGGCACGAGTTCAAGAGGACAAGTGGAAAAAGGTAGAAGGAATGGAACCGCCCTTTGAAGAATTAGAGGCAGAAAACGAAATAGAGGGTTCAATACCTGAACTCAATTCAGAAGAAATTTTTCCTATGGATGCAAGTGACAAAGAAGTGGAAGACGATGTAAAGGAACTACCCAACTATACCGGGGAATACGAGCACAACTCAGAATTGTATCGCATTCCATCAATAATGAGACAAAAAACGAACCCATCAGTTCAAACATCGGAGATCATACAACGTCTCAGAGAGGTGAAAATCCCATGTACACTAACATTCGAGGAACTGTTAAAGATAAAACCACATTTAAAAGAGAAATTGATTAATCAATGGGAAGTCAAGGAGGAAAAGAAGGAGATAGCTGACGAAGTGAAAACTGTGAGAATTCCAGTGGATAAAGTAGGAGACTTTAGCGAAGGGGATGAAGGAAATACATGCCTACCAATCACCTATAGGGGTTACACTACCAAAGCCATACTAGATTCAGGAGCTGGTGTTGGCATTGCTACCAAAGAAATTTGGGAGAAATGGGGAAAACCAACCTTGAGACCAACGCGCATGAAAATTCAAATGGCAGATGGACATACGGAAAGACCCTTAGGATTGTTGGAACGAGTAGTCTTCACTACGTGCGGAGTGGAATTCGAACATACTTTAGCAATATGTCACTTTGAAAGGCCAAGCAATTATGAAATGATCTTGGGAAGGCCATTCATGAGACAGCTAAAGGTCGTACAAGACTGGGGAAAAGATGCAGTGTACCTACAACACGCAGGAATCACCACTAGGATCAACCTACATACATACACATATCAAGATGTGCCACCTCTGCAATGGAATCAAATCCACAAGGAGGAAGATGATCAATCGGTCCATAGTGCAGGTTCTAGTGACCAATCCTGGATGAACGAGGACACTCATCTATGGATATGCCAAGCTGCAAAAAAGGAAGAAGAGAGAAGAAAAAGTTGGCAGCAGAAACAAGGAATAGTGAGATCAGTACAAGATCCAGCCTATATGCCACAAGTATTTCCGGATGAAGAATTCGAACCTCACGGTTGGATGGAAATCTTAGCCACCCTCGATGTCTGTGTAAACGAAGAAGTAGTAACCATGAACGAATGTATTGACGAAGAGGGTTATGACGTTAGTCTGTATATGGTAGTCCTTCAGGAGGCAGAAGAAGGAGAAGTGATCGAGAAAGACTGGAAGGAGGACTACGAGAGCATTGAAATGGAACCAGAACCCATGGATCTAGGGGTTAGTACCACCAACATGGATGTCACTGCCAATGAAAAACATAAGGAACTCACACAAAAAGAAGAATTAGAAGTTGAAAGGGAGTTAGAAGATGAAGAAAACAAACCCCAAGACCAATTTGAGGTACCAGCTCATTTTAAAAAATACGAAGTGGAAGAGAGGAAAATTGCTATTCAAATGCCTAAAAGAGAAGCACAACCTGGAATAGCATATGATAATAAGGAGCAAACCAAAAAAATAGTCGTGACTATGGAAGGAGGTGAAGAACGATGTACCTTCATAGGACAGGATGTCTCTTTAGAAGAAGAACAAGAGTTAATTCGACTCATAAGAGAATACCGGGATGTCTTTGCTTGGACCTATAAGGACTTAAAGGGAGTAGATCCATCTATATGTGCGCATAGAATCCCCATGACATCCGAGGCCAAACCTTCAAAACAAAGACCTTATACTTATAATGATGTGTATTCAGCCAAGATAAAAGAAGAAATAGATAAGTTGTTAGATGCTGGATTCATCTACGAAATTGAGCACACGGAATGGGTATCGCCCTTGGTGGTTGTACCAAAGAAAAATGGAAAGTTAAGAGTGTGCATCAATCTGAAAAAAGTAAACGCCGCAACCATAAGGGATAGCTATCCCTTACCTATCACTGACCATCTCTTGGAAAGGGTAGCAGGGAAAGAAGTTTATAGTTTTTTGGATGGCTTTTCAGGGTATAATCAGGTAGCCATTGCTCCTGAGGACCAACATAAGACTGCATTTGCAACAGAATGGGGAGTATACGCCTTTAGAGTCATGCCTTTTGGTTTAACGAATGCCCCAGCTACATTCCAAAGACTGATGTGTCATGTGTTCAAGGAATTTTTGAGAAAGAGCATGGAGGTATACGTGGATGATCTGTGTACATATTCAGCTATACGATCAGAGCACATCCCTGAACTAGAAAAGACTTTTGCTAAATGTCGACAATATCGAGTATGCCTCAATCCTGAAAAGTGTGTCTTCATGGTGCGACAAGGAAAAATCTTAGGACATATTGTTTCTAAGAATGGAATTTCCACAGATGAAGACAAAATTAAAGTCATTTTGGATTTACCGAGACCGAAAACTGCTAAAGAAGTTCAAGCATTTATGGGACATTGTGGTTACTATCGGAGATTCATACATATGTACGCCATAATTGCTAGACCTCTTTATGCATTATTAACTCAATTCAATTGGACCGAAGAATGCGAAAAAGCTTTTAATGAGTTGAAGAATCGATTGAGTTCAGCACCCATTCTTCGAGTCCCCAACTGGAATAAACGGTTTCATATTCATGTTGATGCTTCCAAGTTTGCCATTGGTTGCATCCTAGCTCAACCAGCTGATACAGGTAAATTAGACCACCCAATAGCCTATGCCAGCAGACAGCTAAATCAAGCGGAACGCAATTATACTACTACGGAGAGAGAAGGCCTAGGGATGGTTTACGCAGTCAAGAAATTCAGACATTACTTACTGGCAAACAAATTCAAATTCTTCATTGATCATCAAGCTCTATTGTACTTAGTCAACAAGCCTTGCAATACAGGACGACTAGTACGATGGTTTTTATTGCTAATGCAATTTGATTTTGAAGTAATAGTCAAGAAAGGAAACACACACATAAGGGCAGACCACTTATCTCGCATGACCCATGGAGAACCACCCATTGGAGTTCCTGATGATCTGCCAGATACCTATCTTTTTAACCTAGAAGTATGTCCTCAATGGGCAGAAAAATTGATCCCTATACTTACACATGGACCTAAAGATGGGATCACGCCAAACCAAAAACAAGATCTTTGGAGGACTAAAAACCTTCACATTATTGCTGGAAGTTTGTACCACCAGGATTCAAGCGGACTGCTGATGAGATGAGTGGAAGAAGGGGAACAAAAAATGTGGCTTCAGAAAGCACACATAAACCAATGGAACACTCACTTGAACGCAATTGGAACGTGGCAAACACTCAAGAGATTTGGCATATATTGGCCAACCATGCAACGAGATGCACGTAACTATGTGTCAACCTGCCCAACCTGTCAAGAACAAATCCCAGACGAGAACTCTACATTATGCTATTCCACAATAGCACCAAGATGGAGTATACCTCTGGTAAAGTTCTTAAAGACTCGAGAGTACCCTAATGGAGCTACCCTAGCAAGGAAACGTGCTCTTGAAGAACAGAGCAAGGATTACGCCATCATAGGAAAACAACTCTTCAAACGCGGGAAGGATAACCAGCTAAGAATGTGCATTCATGAAAATGAATATCTTTCTGTCTTAGAAATGGCACATGCAGGAGCTACGGGAGGACATTTCTCAGCAGACAGAACGGTCAAGATGATTCTCTTTGCAGGCTTGTGGTGGCCAACCCTACATATGGATGCGGAAACATATGTGAGAAGTTGCGAAACATGCCAGAGAGCAAAATACCCCATTAGAAGAGATGACATGCCCTTAAGACCGATGGTTTGTGCAAGAGCATTTACCAAATGGGGAATTGACTTCATAGGACCTATCAATCCACCGGCCAAAGGATCACATGCTGAATACATCATAGTAGCCACCGACTACTTGACTAAGTGGGTAGAAGCAAAAGCCACCAGAAAAAATGATGCTCAAACCACAGCAAAATTTCTTTTTGAGCATATTTTCACACGCTTTGGACTACCGATTGAGATAGTGAGTGATTGAGGAACACATTTCTTAAACGAAGTCATTGAGTCACTAATGAATGACTTTCTGGTGATTCATAAGAAATCAGCCCCATACCACCCTCAAGCTAATGGACAAGCTGAAAGTTCCAACAAGGTACTATGTACTGTATTGACAAAGATTGTCAATAATGGAAGGTCAGATTGGGACAAACAATTGCATCACGCAATTTGGGCCTTCCGTGTGGCATATAAAACGGCCATTGGAACTACACCTTTCAACCTAGTGTATGGGCAGAATGCAATTTTGCCAATTGACTTCTTAGTACCTACATTAAAAGTGGCCCAGCAATATGAGTGGAACGGTCATGAATTATCTCAGCAATTAGATCAAATTGAAAAGTTACACGAGACTAGATTGCAAGCGGTAGCAGGCATTTATGCAGCTAAACGGAGACAAAAGGCTTATTATGATGCACATAGAAAAGATAAGGGACTAAAAGAAGGCGACTTAGTCCTAGTATACACCCTCAAACAACACGCAAAGAAGCTCCAAAAATGCGGATATGGACCCATGATTATAAATAGAATCTCTACTAGTGGTGCAGTCAATCTCGCCACACTAGACGGAGACATTCTTCCCAACTACATCAGTGGATGCAGAGTGAAAAGATTCATGGAGCCTTTGACTGATCAAATGCTAGCGCGACTGATAGGAGCTCAAAGTAGGAAAAAGGAAGAAGAACGAATACGAGAAGAAGCGAGACAGGAAGCCCTAGAACGCATCAGAAAACGGAAAGAGTGGATGAGAGAAAGAGACGAGAGATATCGAGTAGGAGAAGAACTCATCCCAATGGCTAATTTTAGAGCCACTGAGAACTCAGGACAACAAAGAAGACAACCTTACTTGAATCTGGGAGCAGGACGAAAAGAATACCACTTAGTGGACGCTCTCATAGACACAGGAGCAGCAATAAGCTGCATCAGATCTTCTTTGTCCCAGAGACTTAACGAGGAGTTACGGCCATCAAAGGCACAGCTAATTGGAATAGGAGGAAAAATTACTCAATGCATAGGTGAGATAACTTTGCCTTTACATATGGGCAACAACACTATGGAGCAGAGACTCTTAGTGTGTCAGGACCAGGATCTGCTTGAAGATGTGGTGTTAGGTCAAGACTGGATCTACGAATATGAGGTAACCATTCAATTGGCTTTAGGATACATCTCTGCCAGAATAGGACCTCGTGAGGTATTTAGTTTGCTAGACGAACGACCACCCAAAGCCGCTATTATAGAGCCAGAAGTTCATCCAAATGAACAAAGACATGATTGTATGTTCACTAGCAATATAGAAACCCCATCGTCAAGTACTTCATGTGAGAATACCGTGAGTCCTGTGTGTACTCCACCTTTAAGTATAGAGAGTCACAAGAGTGCACCTGAATATGAAATCCAGCCCATTGAACCACAAGGCACAAGAGAGAATACTCCTCTGCAAGAATTGAAGTCTACACCTATGAAGGTATACCCTATTCCACATTCTACACTAGCTTGGATAAGGAAGGATCAAAAGAAGGCATACCTTCAACAACAGAAAAGTCTTCGACATCAGCGTGTCCAATCGAATAAGAAGACAAAGAATTCCAAACACTTCAGTCAACCACGACTCAATAGCATATGGATCCCCAAGAAACTGATAACTGCACAACCTGATCGAACAAAGATATGGATCCCGAAGTCATATACTCCAAGGACGACCATACCAAACAAGGAACATCCTCAGAAGGGCTATCACTATCAACAGGGTCAACAGACACCTCAGCCGAGAAAGAGGACATATTGGAGGAAGAAGGAATCTACAGATGCAATACACACCAACTTGAGATTCCCAAAACAGAATAAGCAAACGAGCTACCGAAGAAGAACCACATTCATCAAAGAGGTGGAGAATATAGTACCTTCCACCCAAGTGAAGCAAATTTGGATGCCGAAAGACAAGACAAGCTACATACATCAAGAAACTAATTCCAATTGCACACATAAGGAGTTGTCGAGACTCAAAGTATGCATGATAGGGCCACATTACAAGGCCAAGCATTCGGCACGTCTTTCTTCTACTTCCGGATAGTCACGCACATTTCCCCTTGGAAATAGGAGAGCACTTGTACATACATAAAAATATTACTCCAAAAAAAATCACTAACCGCTTCGGCTATGAACTAACATTTATGTTTTCTTTTTAGCAAAAAAAATAAATATAAAAATACATGAAAAATTCAGGTATTACCTTTCTCACACCCACGGGAAAGGGACGACACCATGCACTCGGAGCAACATCGACTTATTAATCAACATATGGAGAAGGATTTCTAAAAAAATATATGGATACTAATTCATACTCCATATTGAGTGCAGATGACTTCCACTGATTCCGAAGCAACACAGCAAGAAGAGGTGCAACTCCTTCCAATGGAATCAGTAACAAAAGCAAGAGGTCATTGGTTCAGAGACGATCAACCAGTAGCAGAGCTAATTTTCATGGCTACCATCAAAATCATGGACACAGACCATTACTTCCCTATAATGTCCCAAGATTTCAAGACTATAATACAAGGGTTACCACATATCGAGGACGTATGGACTCAAGCTGGAATTGAAGCATTCTTGAAGATGCCTATATATGTACCAGATTTTCAGAGGTGTACACAGGTAATGAACACTATGCAGCCTGCTGGAACAAAAATTTCAGTCCTAGAAGCGCAAGTATTGGACAAAGTCGGGACATGGAAGACCATACAGTTCACACATGAATTAATTAATAAAGCTTTTGGATGGAATCAAGCAAGGATTACTAGTGTGAAGGACGAATGCCATGATCCGAAGAAGAGATCATTCCTGGAAATCAATAGAATTGACATAGAGGATGCTGTACGGTTGGTGCATCAACACTTCTGTTTTCCAAGTATGCACATATACACCGCACCTCAAAAGATAGTCGTCCAACTACTATCGCATGCCATGAGACAGATAGGCAACAAAGTGAATCTAACTGGGTATGTACAAGAACGATTGTTTGAAGCCCAAAAGAAATGGGGCCAGAAGAAATTTTTGAATGGCAGTTCAGCTTTAACATTGCTCATATATGAAGCTTTGGACATGAAGAATTGTTTAAGGGAGATGCCAACCTCAGAAGGGCTAGCTACATATGTAAAATCCGCCTCAGTTCCCAAGAAGAAGAAAAGTGCTACAGGTATGGAAGAGGCAGGAACTAGCTCCCAGCCAAGAATGAGAGGCACCAAAAGACTAAGGGAAGTCAAGACAGATGAAGAAGGGGTACCTATGAAAAAAAGAGTCCATGTACTTCCAAAGGTGACACTTGTAGGACAGAAACAAATAACGGAAGAAGAATTGACTAAAGCACTAGAAGAGACGCACAAATATACGGAGGGACAAGTCAATTTACCAGTGCAAGGTCATCACTATCAGCAGTCACAACAGGAGTCAAAAACAAAAAGAAGACTCACTAAAGTCCACCGATACCGCGAGATCGGATTAGACAACTCCAGCTCATCTACTCAAGACAAAGAAGAAAAGGACACATCCTTGTTAGATGTGGAAATTCAAAGCGAATCAAAAGATGATGGGCAATGGAACGAACTCAATGAAGTGGATTATGGTGAAGAACCAGAATGCCCTAAACCGATAGATCAAGATATAAAATTGAATCAGAAAACCACCAGCACAAAGGCAGATGAGGAGATCTCGAAAAAGGAAAATGACGATCAGGATATAGAAACGGAAGAACCATTCACGCCTATCAGGGTTGTAGCAGAACCTTCCCCAATGGATGTCACGTTTCAGGGGAGTGCTACTAAAAAGAAGGAAGCAAGAGGCTATGATGAGGAACCCAAGATACAATTGCAAGTTAGACAGCCACACAACGAGACACTCCAGGTGGCAGAAGGCAAAAATGTGCAAACAGGAGAGACTCCTGAAATACCAAAGACATGGCTAAATGTAGACATCGCTCAGCTCAAGCCTGTTGTACAAGATATGATTCGAACGGCTTTAGATACACAACAATTAATGCTTGATGCTGATGAAGATTACGACCAAGCCATGCAAGACAAGAAAGAACTTGAAAGAGCAGGCAAAGAGCTTTCCGAAGAAATAGTCAAGGTGCGAGACCAAGCTCTGAATAAAGAAAAGGAACTTCACGAGCTCAAAACACAAAACAGTATGCTAGAAGCAGAGCAGACAAAGCTGAAAGATCAAGTCCAAGAATTAACAAAGAAATTAGAGATGAGTGAGACTGAGAAGACACGCCTTCAAACACGCAGCAACATCTTAGAGTCTCAGCTCAAAGCCAGTATGGAGGAAGCTGACAACATTAGACAACGCAATAAAGAGCTAATGACAGCTCTCATTAGTGATCAACCACTGGCAATTACTGAGGACCGACAAACAAATGTCAAAGACCTGGAAGATCAGATCACTAAATTACAAGATCAGCTCAGACAGGAGCAAGAAGTTATAACGGATTGGGAAAAGAGATATATGGAGGACACAGCAGCCCTCAGAATGAAATGGAAAAAAGCAGAGAATAACTACCTGCGACAGTGCAAGGAAGACACAGAGCACATGAACATAGTGGCCCAGGAATTAATGAAACATCAAGCAACTATTGCTAAGGCCGAAGAGGAAAACAAAGAAAAAGATGATTTAATCAAACAACTTCAGGATCAATTAAAGCAGCAAGCACAGCAGGGGACACCAGTAGTTCCGCCAGGGACCTCGGCTACTGTGGAGGAAGAGGTACGCCCTCTCTCTCCCCCCTTGTATAATTCACCAATAAGGGAGGAAAAGGAGGTTCCATTAGAACCTAACACACAAAAACTTGCAGAGCTGAGCAGGACAGAAAGGGCACTACTGGTGTCCCAGCTTACGGCTGAATTTGAAGATCAAATCATCAATTTAATGAAAGAGGCTCAAATCGACAGCAAGAATCTAGAGCAAATACTAAGGCCATTCAATGTACCATACGGGCTTTTGAAGGAACAAACGAGGCATTATATAAAACATACTACAAATAAGGAACCTGATCACAATCTCCATTTTTGGCATGATACTTTTAAATATACTCAGGTGGAGTTCGAGGCAGCAAATCCAATTTGGAGAAGGAAGCTCTTGGAAAAGCACCCTACACTACGGGTACAGTGGGAAGCATCACCGTATGAGCTTCAAGTCAACCCATCATTTTGCCCACTACCCCGTCGAAGAGCATGGATGCAATTTTGGGAAGGCCAGCGACAAGGTAGCGTCAATAACCAATGGCTAAATTATCCGCTATTACCTAGTCCACCACACAACTACCTACCGACAGAAGAATACATGGTCAAAACCATGGAATTTTGGCTTGCAAGATATGCTACTGTTCCCGATCTAGCAGTAAAAATGACGAATAAAATATTTAGCATGCTCCTAACAGTAATTAAAGTGTTCCAACATGCACAGTATACTTTTTTGAACTTCATCGGTATTACGCAGGGCTCGGAGGCCTTAATTTTTGATTTATCTACTATTCCCAGCCGGTTAACAATTATGGCATATTTTTCTCGGCTCATGTTTCTACCATCGACATACATGCAGACATTTGAAGAAGCATTCTTCACGGGCTTCTTCGAAATGGATTCAGAGATCTTCATTAAAATGACCTCCAACTTAAATGCGCGACTGGTGGCCTACGAGATAAGCTTCTTTGCTGACCATAGACAGGCACCAGAGGACGGAGTAAAGTCTCGACAATGGAAGGAGTTCATGTTATGTCATGCCAATCTGCTAAATCAAAGAGAGCAACAAGTCATTCAAACCTATACACGTCGCCACAAAAAGCCTGTCGGGGACGACAGAGTCCAGGAGGGGGGCAGTGTCGAGGGCGAGACGAGTAAGAAAAGGAAAAAAGGAAAACAACGAAAGAAACAGCTTCACTAAAAGGCAAATTTGAAGATGCATCTCTGCAGGAAGCCCCACAGGGGCGCACACACCAAGGAAAAGCACGCAGCTGGAAGAAGGAATCAGGGCCAACATGTATCACCTATGTGGATGCTTCAACCTCTTGAGTAGCAGAGGTTTCAGATCAAGGCTTACGAGCTACATCCGCATATGTGCACTAATGGCGTGCGTGGCAAACCAAATCAACCAGGTCCAATGTGTGCAACCAGGACAAATCAGAGCGCCTCTAAAACGTAATGCAAGATCAAGAATCAGACAATACTGACCACAGGGCGCGTGCGCGAAGCAAAGTCTGTCAAGGGACGACAGAGGCGAAGAGGGGGAGAGTGTTGCAGAGCTAAAGAGCGCACAAAGCAGAGAAAAAGACGGGCCCCAAAATTTTTCCGATGTGGACTACACATTGTTGTATCATATTCATTCTTGTAATATATTTTCCCTTGTAAATGCACTAGAGGAGTCCTCTAGATGCATCCCCACAGAAAAGTAGAGAATACCCATGTACAATAGTAGGAAATTAGTCTCTTAGTGAATAAAGTGCCGGTCACTTGTGTGAAAGGACCATTTTTAGGGCACTAGTATATAAGTCAAATGTGACTCTTTGTAAAGAACTTTTTGCCATTGTGAGAATAGAGAGCACAGAAATTCGAATTTGTGTCTTCTTCCCTCTTCATCTCCTTCTTCGCGAGCTTGTATGCATGTGTATTGCTTGGAAAGAGTGCTTGTGAGTGTTGTCTATCCTTGAGAGTGTTTCTTTGCTGTAGGAGAGGTGTGTGCGAAGTGTAGGAAGTGCTGAAGTGTAGGAAAGTATTCCCGCAACTCAGTATTTCCCTCATAACTTGAAGTAGGAGCGTCGGAATTGAGCGAAACCACTGCCATTGGATGCGTCTTCTCGAGAGCTTCGAAACGCATATGCTATTCGCTATGTTTGGAGCTCTGAGCTGGGAGAAAAGTCCAAAATACTGACGGCTGCTGCACCAAGTATCGTTTCGCCTTGACCAACAGTTGGAACTTGTTAGGATAAGTATTTGCCTCATTTTCATTCTTGAGTAATTCATTTGCATTGACCATTACGCGATGGCATGTCTTCATACACTCGGCTAGGTTTGTATACTCTTTGGATTGATATTTAAAAGCGTGTATCCCCACTATATGCACTTGTGAGGGGATTGAGGTATAGTCTCTTTCTCCGCAAGTCCCTAAGTTGAAGCTTAGGCCAACACTTGCTTTCTCATCAATCACCTACCAAATGATTTATGATTTGATTCCTCCTAAATCCACGTGAGAATAAGTGCTATGTACTTTTACAAGAGTAAAGGTAAATGCCTTCTACAAGAAGATAGTCATATGTGACTTTAAGTGACTATATGAAGTAAATGCTATTTGTCCAAGTATGTAGGCTTGGAATTATTTGTTCAAACAGCTCCTCCTCAAGCCTTACATGCTTGGGCTTCATTTCTCCTTGATTTCCTACAATTCAATCATCATCTTGAACCTGTTCATGTTAGTTCCATCCAAAGATTTGGTTAGCATATCTACACATTGCAAATTGGTTGATACATAGGACAATTGGATGTCCTTGCTAAGTAGCTTTCCTCTCACATAATGATAGTGCACTTCAATATGCTTAGTCCTTGCATGATACACAGGATTAGTAGCCAAATGAAGTGAACTAGTGTTATCTCCAAAAATCATTGGAGTATAAGAATGTAATCCCAACTCTATGTAAAGTAGTTTAAGCCACATAGCCTCATCTTGCATTTGCTAAGCCTCTATATTCTGCTTCAGTTGATGACAATGCCATAGTTGGTTGTTTCTTGGATGACCATAAAATTAGCTTTGAAGCTACAAAAGATAAGTAGCCATACGTGCTTCTCCTATCATCTTTTGAACCTACCCAATCTGCATTAGAGTATAGCTTGATATCCAAATTAGATGTGAATGGATAAAACAACTCCTCATTTATGGTACCCTTTAGATACTTTAGGATCCTCTTGGCAACTTCCATGTGAGGTTTTCTTGGTGTATGCATAAATTGACTTAATGTACTTACTCCATAGCATATGTGCACTCTTGTTAGGGTTGCATAATTGAGACTTCCTACAAGCCTTTGATAACCTATAATATCTTCAAGTGGTTCTCCCTCATGAGAACTAAGTAGTTTGTGCCTGCGTTCCATGGATGTACTTGCAACTTTAGTGTTCTCCATCTTGAATTTAATTGACATGTCATGAGTGTACTTCGTTTGAGTAATAAAGACTCCAGAATCTGAATATACCAGCTCTAATCCAAGAAAATATGTTAACAAACCAAGGTCACTGATTCTAAACTCTTTCATCATCTGAGCCTTGATTTGCTTGATGCCATTGGCATCATTCCTTGTAATGATAATGTCATCAACATAGATAAATAACTTTTGAGTTAGTCTTCTTTATGAACAAAGAAGAATTTGCTTGGCTAGCAACAAAATTTTGATCCTGCAAATATGTGACTAGTCTATGGTTCGAAGCTCTAGGAGCTTGTTTTAAACCATAAAGTGCTTTCCTTAATTTGCATACATAATCTGGTATGTCCTCGTCTTCATATCTTGGTGGTTGAGCCATGTAGACTTCGTCCGAGATCCATCCATTGAGGAATGCATTTTTAACATCTAACTGATACAAATTCCAATTCTTTGAAGCAGCAATACTTACCAAAATTCTGATTGTTGGCATCTTAGCCACAGGTGAGAAGGGCTCCTCATAATCCACACCATGGGTTTGATCAAATCCCTTTGCTACTAGCCTTGTTTAATACATATTGATTGAACCATCTAAATTCTTCTTTACTTTGTTAATCCATCTAGATCCTATTACCTTCATGCTTGGTTTCTTGGGAACCAAATCCCAAGTATTGTTTTTTTGAAGTGCATCAATTTCCTTTTGCATAGCTTCTCTCCATTCTTCCTTCTCATTGGCTTCTTCAAATGAAGAAGGTTCTTCTCACATAGAATCTTTAGACATGTATATAGTATGCTTGGTGACTAGTGATGTGTCATAGCCATACCTTATGGGTTTCTTACTCTCCCTTTGAGATCTTCTAAGTGCTTGATTGGATGACTCTGGAGTGCCTTCCAATTGCTTGAATTTTGACTTGCCCTTGGACTTCCAAGCTTTGAAGTCAATCTAGTCTTCATCTTCTGAGTTGACATCTCCTGATATTTGTGGTTATTCTTGAGTCAGAGTTGGAAAATCACTTTCCAAGTCATTGCGTAGCTTTATTTTCTTGCAATCATTTTCAAACCAGGAGTTGTTTTCATCAAAACACCACATCCCTACTAACTGTAAATCCTTTGCTAGTGGGATTATACAACCTATATCCTTTTTTATTTTGGTCATAGGCAATAAATATACACCTTTTTAGCTTTTGGATAAAGCTTTCCTCTAATTTGTGAGGGTATATGTGCATAAGCAATGCACCCAAAGATTTTACAACGGTCTAGGGAAGGTCTCTGGCCATTCCATGCTTCATTCCATTCAAGGACTTGGATGGAAACCTACTAATTAAGTATATGGCCATGGAAACACTACACACATACAGATACACAAATGTATACACATACACACATGCATATGCATATACATACACATGCATATGCATACACACATACACAATGCATATGCATACACAAATGCATATACATACATAAATGCATATGCATACACACATACACACATGCATATGCATACACACATGCATATGCATACACATGCATATGCATACACACATGCATATGCATACACACATGCATATGCATACACACATGCATATGCATACACACATGCATATGCATACACACATGCATATGCATACACACATGCATATGCATACACACATGCATATGCATATGCATACACACATGCATATGCATATGCATACACACATACATGCATATGCATGTGTGTATGCATACACACATGCATATGCATACATATGCATATGCATACACACATGCATATGCATACACACATGCATATGTATACACAAATACACACATGCATATGTATACACAAATACACACATGCATACACAAATACACACATGCATACACAAATGCATATGCATACACACATACATGCATATGCATACACACATACATGCATATGCATGTGTGTATGCATACACACATGCATATGCATACACACATGCATATGCATACACACATGCATATGCATACACACATGCATATGCATACACACATGCATATGCATACACACATGCATATGCATACACACATGCATATGCATATGCATACACATATGCATATACATACACACATACATGCATACACAAATGCATATGCATACACACATGCATACACAAATACACACATGCATATGCATACACAAATACACACATAAAGATACACAAATGTATACACATACACACATGCATATGCATATACATACACATGCATATGCATACACACATACACAATGAATATGCATACACAAATGCATATACATACACAAATGCATATGCATATATACACATACATGCATATGCATACACACATGCATATGCATGTGTGTATGCATACACATATATGCATATGCATACACACATGCATATACATACACACATACATGCATACACAAATGCATATGCATACACACATGCATATGCATACACAAATACACACATGCATACACAAATACACACATGCATACACAAATGCATATGCATACACAAATGCATATGCATACACAAATGCATATGCATACACACATGCATATGCATACACAAATACACCCATACAAATACACAAATGTATACACATACACACATGCATATGCATATACATACACATGCATATGCATACACACATACACAATGCATATGCATACAAAAATGCATATACATACACAAATGCATATGCATACACACATACATGCATATGCATACACACATGCATATACATACACACATACATGCATACACAAATGCATATTCATACACACATGCATATGCATACACAAATACACACATGCATACACAAATGCATATGCATACACAAATGCATATGCATACACAAATGCATATGCATACACACATGCATATGCATACACAAATACACACATACAGATACACAAATGTATACACATACACACATGCATATGCATATACATACACATGCATATGCATACACACATACACAATGCATATGCATACACGCATACACACATGCATATGCATACACACATACACACATGCATATGCATACACACATACATGCATATGCATACACACATACATGCATATGCATACACACATGCATATGTATACACACATGCATATGCATGCACACATGCATATGCATACACACATGCATATTCATACACACATACATGCATATGCATACACATGCATATGCATGTGTGTATGCATACACACATACATGCATACACAAATGCATATGCATACACATGCATATGCATACACATGCATATGCATACACATGCATATGCATACACAAATAGACACATGCATATGCATACACAAATGCATATGCATACACATATGCATGCATACACAAATGCATATGCATACGCACATGCATATGCATACACACATGCATATGCATACACAAATACACACATGCATACACAAATACACACATGCATACACAAATGCATATGCATACACACATGCATATGCATACAAAAATACACACATACAGATACACAAATGCATACACATACACACATGCATATGCATATACATACACATGCATATGCATACACACATACACAATGCATATGCATACACAAATGCACATAAATACATAAATGCATATGGATACAAATGCATATGCATACACACATACACACATGCATATGAATACACACATGCATATGCATAAACACATGCATATGCATACACATGCATATGCATACACATGCATATGCATACACACATGCATATGCATACACACATATACATGCATACACACATGCATATGCATACACACATGCATATGCATACACACATGCATATGCATACACACATGCATATGCATACACACATATATATGCATACACACATGCATATGCATACACACATGCATATGCATACACACATGCATATGCATACACACATGCATATGCATACACACATGCATATGCATACACACATGCATATGCATACACACATGCATATGCATACACACATGCATATGCATACACACACATGCATATGCATACACACATGCATATGCATATGCATAAACATGCACATGCATATGCATACACATGCACATGCATATGCATACACATGCACATGCATATGCATACACATGCACATGCATATGCATACACATGCACATGCATATGCATACACATGCACATGCATATGCATACACATGCACATGCATATGCATACACACATGCATACACATACACACATGCATATGCATACACATGCATATGCATACACACATGCATATGCATACACACATGCATATGCATACATATGCATGTGCATACACATGCATGTGCATACACACATGCATGTGCATACACACATGCATGTGCATACACACATGCATGTGCATACACACATGCATGTGCATACACACATGCATATGCATATGCATATACACATGCATTTTAACATCTCCACATTGGATCAAATGGGATCTCCACGTACACCTTGGGGAGCACATGACCATGACAATTCCAAGACATCACATATGTAATGGAGCTCCAATCATGGATGGAGTCGAAAAGTCCAGGCATCAGCGCATTCGAGAGCTTTGCTCCATAGAGTTTGGACATTTTGTAATGTTAAAATGGAGCGAACAGGATAAGGATTCCAAACATTATATCACACAATCGATATATGAAGAGTACCGGCCAACACTTGGGCATCCTATTGTGAGTTCGGAATGGATTTAGCATACGGCACGCGAGGTGATGTCTCATTGGCAATTCGAAGCTCGCGATGCTTTCAAAGCAGGCTTATCGAAGCCTGTATGGTTAGATGTTGAAGAGTGGGAATCGATTCAGGATGAGCAGCAACATACTCTTGATCGATATTGTCAACATCGAGATGCGGCGGCCACACGTTTAGATACAGTTGGAACGTCGCATTAGGTAGCGACGGATATGACAATATGCACTACCAATTTGTAAGTATCATTTTAATTATTGAATTTGTTTGTGTTAAGCACATCATGTATGTTCATCTAACATTTTGCATATTTATTATAGGAGTTGGCAGTGGGTCATCCTCCGATGCAAACCAAAGAAGCTTATGGATATCGTCATGGATTGGCTTCACTGTTGCAGGACTTAGAGGGATGTGGTGCAATCATTTCATGGGAGAATCTATGATTAGGTAAACTTATAGCTTGGTTTCATATTTTTAGTTGTTGTTTATAAATGTCATGTCAATTTGTCTCATTTTACACATATGCTTTGTTGCAGGATTGTAGGTGTAAATATTTTGATCCCCTTTCATATATGTATGGTAGTGCTTTGCCAAAATTTTGTATTACACTCTTATGTGGCAATGATGTACCATAATTTTCTATTCGATTTCTATATGGAAGTGCTTTGTCACATTGCCACAATTTTGTATTACACTCCTATGTGGCAATGATGTACCATAATTTTGGATTCGATTCCTATATGGAAGTGCTTTGTCACATTTTGTATTCAGTTCCTATATGGAAGTGCTTTGCCACACTCTTGTACATCCTTCATTTATGGAATATACAACTTTTTGTACATGATTCATGGTTCATTTTTGCTCATATAAAATCATGTTTTGGTTGCCATTAGAGTACAAATCACATGTACTCCGTTTAGAGTTGGGTAGAGTGTATTGTCTTTTGCTAAACAACATCATGCTGTAGCAAAAGACAACACACTCTGCCCAAAAAAAATTGTGCAGATATGGTCCTCGGTATAAGCATCGGTACACCCAGCAGAGTCGTCGGTATGGGCGTCGATATAAGCATCGGTAATACCGATGCTTATACTGATGCCCATACCAATGCCTATACCGGTGCTTATACCGGCGTTATGTTTTCGACGCGCATACCGACTGTGACACCGATGTCGCGAAAAAATTATGCCCGTTCATTTTCCTCGATAATAGCCTCGATATACCCTCGATATGTTGTGAAAAAACCTCTCCTCATAAGTAATTACTTTTAATCTATTCCTTCTCAATCCCACTCCATTCTGTTCGGGTGTACCTAGTTGTAACCTCTCTCGTTATGCCTCTGTCCTATAAGAATGCGTCAAATTCATGTGAGAAATACTCACCACCTCCATTAGATATGAGCCTCTTCTACTTGTCTGACTCTCAATCAGTGCCAAATACTTCTTGAAACAAGTGAAGAGTTCATCTTTATGCTTCAGAAAGTAAAGAATTGTCCACCTATTATAGTCATCTATGAATGAAACATAGTACCTTGATCTTGAGATTGATGGCTCTCTGCTAGGACCCCACACATCTGTGTGCACAAGCTCCAAATAGTCTTCATACATGTATACTTTTCTGTTGAATGGTTGCCTATGTGATTTGCCAAATTGGCATGCTCCGCATTTGTAAATCATGTGTTGCTTGGACACATTTGGAATGCCAAGCACACTCTGATCCCTACATAGTTGCTTTAGTGTCCTTTCACCTGTATGACCTAGCCTCTTATGCCATATCTCTAATTCAGATAGGATTTGATCTTTGTAATTGAAGAGAACAATATTTATGGTATCTTCAACTTCAAATGTAAAGAGTCTACCAGATTCTCACCTTTTGCAATCCTCTTCAAGCCTTGTTGAGGGTCATCCACATATGCTCCATGCCTTGTGAATCTAACATGTAAGCCCTTCTCAACAATCTACCCAACACTGATTAGGTTTTTTGTTATGGTTGGCACATATAATACCTTAGTTCAGAGGTTCATGTTACCATCAGATGCTTTGATATTTCCAATCTTCTTGACAGAGTGCCTAGTGTCATCACCTCTTTGGACTTCATGCTTCCCTTTAGGTTCTTAAAGACCAGATAACAATGCTACATTTCTATCCACATGATTGGAACAACTAGAATCAATATAGAATAGACGCTCATCATCTTTACCTTGTTTGGATGTAATGTTCATGATCAATAGAGAATCCTCTTGATCTTCTGTATAGTTTTTTTAGTCTCTTCTACCTCTAAAGCTTCCTTGATAATTGTTGTTGTAGTCTTGGTTGTAATTATGATGGTAATTGCTTCCCCCATTATTGTACCTGCCTCTGGATTATCCATAGCCTCCTTTGTGGAAGCCTCTTCCTCTCTGATTCTTTGTGTTCTTGAAGCACTCATATGTGGTTTGATTGATTCAGCCAAATATATTGCAAGGTGAAGAGTTGTATGATCTCCCCCTGCCTTGCTTTCCTCCTTTGCCCCTTCCTCTAGTACCTCTTCCTCTACATGTGAAGTTCACTTGAGAGGTACTTGCCTCTTCTTCATCCCTTTTACCTTTGCCTTTATCTTTGCTATCATTTCTATCCTTATAAAGGGCAGAAGATTGGTTACCTTGAGTTATCTCCATTCTTGTTGATGTTTGTCTCATGTGTGAAGAGTTGCCCCATCAATGTGTTGAGATCAGGTATCTGCATGTCCATGTACAACTCCATTGCTGTGGTGAAGGACTCCCACTTGTCATCAGCCTTGATGCCATTTATGATCTACCTTACTATCTGCTCCTCTTCTCTTTCTTCTCCAATGCTCTCAAGTTGGGCAGCTACATCCTTCATCTTGGTCACATAGTCAGCTACACTTTGCTTTGGTTGCTTCTTCAAGGTCGTGAACTCCATCCAAAGCTGGTTCTTCCTAGCCCTTGTATTTGATGAGAAGTATGAAGAAAGCACTTTCCAAGTCTCTTTGGAGGTCTTGCAATCCTAATATGAGGTAATAAGAAATCAGATATTGAGTTGAGTATATAAGACCTGGCTAGAGTATCCTTTGCACACCATGTAGCTAGTCTTTATTGATCCTCTCTTGTAGGTTGATGTTTGCTTCTGAATATTGGCATTTCTTCATCTCTAGAGATGTATCCATACAAGCTTCTTCCTTGGAGGTAAGTCTACATCCTTAGGGACCATGTTGGATAATTCCCCATGTCCAATTTGTTAATAAATGAAGGAAATCCATCTCCCATTTTGCTTGATGTTTCTCTGATACCACTATTGAGGAGATGGTGGATAGATTCCAGAAATGAAGTCGTGCTACAAATCCCTGCTTCACATCAGCCAAGAACAAGTTGAGAGGTGAAAATTAGACCTCTTAAGCTTTCCAAAGACCTCAAATAATCACCTAAGTGCTTTGGAATATGATACTCTAATCAATGAATCAAAACAAATGAGTAGGAAGTTCAATGAGTTAAGAACAGTGCTCTCGAACTACTAGTGATTGATCAAATTCCTTTTGAGAGTATCTAATTGACTTAGATAGCTACCAATCACAAGTTATTTGAATAAAAAGATCAAGGTACACTGAGAATGATGCCTAGCAAGTTGAATGACCATCCCGACATTTTTGGGCCTCTATAGTATGCAGACTAGTGAGCAGAGTTTCAAAGATATCTCGAGATTGAGTAAAGCAATGACAATGAAGCTTTGTAGCTATGAAATAGATAGTATGCTGAATCTATATCACTTTGAATCACATCAATTGATCAAGTATGCATCGAGAAACAAGTATGAGAAGTTCGTTGTTTTGAAATGATCATGATAGAGAAGAGAGAGTGAGATATGATCAATGTATATGTATTATATCACATAGAATTACAAAGACATTGGCAATGTATAATTGCACAATGTGAGGGTAGTGATGGAGCTATAGAATGAGCTCACTGAACACTATAGATCCCTCTCAAATGATCTCCAAATCTGGCTCACACTCACGCAACATTTTGATCCATTTTTATAGCTTAGAGTTGCACATATGCCAAGCTGATCTCCCCAGCAGAGAACCTCTCCCTGACATAATGATAATGCACCTCAATGTGCTTAGTGCGAGCATGGAACACAAGGTTCCTCACAAATGCCAATGCGCTCTGACTATCAGTGAAGATGGTGGTGGCAGAAGTCTGACCAACACCCAAATCAACCATAAGGTGTCTGAGCCACACACACTCAACAGTCGCTGTGAAAGCTGCCCTATACTCAGCCTCACAACTGGAAGTGGCCACAGTAGGCAGCTTCTTGCTCAACCAAGATATACATGAGCTACCAAGCATGAAGCAAAAGCCACTAGTGGACATACGAGTGTCATAGAAACCACCCCAATCAGAGTTAAAAAGCATGCAAATCTGGCGGTACTGATCCCCCCTTGGGATAAAACAATCCAAGTAGTCGAGTACCACTCAAATAGCGAAAGATGTGCGTAACTGCTTGCCAATGCTTGACTCCTGGGCAATGCATAAACCTGCTCATCTATGAGACAACAAACTGAATATCTCGCCGAGTATCGCCTAAGTAAATCAAGCATCCAACAGCCTGCTGATAGAGAACAACATCAAATGCATCTCAAGCATCATGAAGACTCAATCGTAAACCTGTCTCCATGGGAGTGGCAATAGGCTTACAGTCTTCAAGGCCAAAACGCTGCAATAATGTGTCAATAGATTTCGTTTGACACAAAGCCATTCCACCATCAACTGGCATAAACTGAATGCCCAAATAGTGATGCAAATGCCCCAAATCAGACATCTCAAACGAGGCATGCAAATCACCCTTAAAATCAGCAATATGCTTCTCAATCGGACTAGTGAGTAGCATGTCGTCAACATAGACAACAATGATGAGAAGCACATCATTAGCACACTTAACATATAAGGTGTTTTCAGTTGGACTGTTCTCAAAACCATGTGCAATCAGATAGGCATGTATCTTCTCATACCAAGCACGTGGTGCTTGCTTTAAACCATATAATGTCTTCTTTATGGAGCATCTTTTCAAAACATGTTTACTATGGATGATAAGAGCTTATCTGGGTTAAAGACCCATGACTAGCATAACTTTTTGAAACATATTTTACCTTTGGTTATCGATGGATGTACAACGAAAGGAGTACGAGATGTGATCTATCACCTTGGATCACTTATAAGGTAATTATGATACATTTATATTTAATATGTATGAATATTGGATATCTTTTTATTTTTTAATCAACTTCTTTATAATTGTTTTTATGATATGTATAGGTGGATTACATCCAAAGAGATTGACAAAAACTCGATCCCACAAAAAAAATGTGAATGCAAAGAGCTACTATGTTTGATAGAGAAAGAACTTCCTACTTCATTTTTTGATATTCAGGTTCATTTATTAGTCCATCTTGTAGATGAAATAGAGATTTCAGGTGTTGTCAACACTCGATGGATGTTTTGGGTCGAGCAATTTATGAGAATATTAAAAGGTTATGTGCGACAAAGAGCGAAACCAGAAGGATCCATGGCAAAGGGTTGGATGCTTGAAGAGTGCATGTATTACATTAGTGAGTACCTTGAAAGAGTTCATGAAGAAGCTCCACGTGCGCGGACCAACGAGTCTTCTTCAAAAATAACACATGAGGTATTATTAGGTAAGGGAGTTCCATTCTTATTTACATTTCAAGAAAAAAAATGATGTTTCTACTTTTGTAGCATATAATAGCGAATGCATGCAAGCATTCCTTAGCGAGTACGAGGAACTTCAAAATCTCCGAAGTAAAAGGCAAAAAAACAAAAGATATAGCCGTAATCTCGATAATAATGAGATTATAGATATATCTTCTTTCACGGATTGACTATATAGTCGTTTGCAATGCGCCAACGCAAATAATGAAGAAATCTCATACGAGCAAAGAGAGTTAATGATAGGTTGTGAACGAAATGTAATTTTATTAAAATAATATTTTATTTTTTTCATATGTGTATGTTAGTTTCTATTTACTAATTGAATTTATTTTGCAGGCTCGAATGTTCACTAATATGTGGGCTTTTGGACAACATATTAGAATCAAAGCCATATGTAAAACAGAGGATTCTAGTATTGTTGCTTCTTTCAAGCAACTATCACATGCTAGCTCAAAAGACATGAACCTTATAGATAGCGAACTTGGTTACGTAGGAACTATTGTTGGTATTTACGAAATTTCATTTCGTACATTCAAATAGGTAGAAAAAAGTTTATATTTTTTATGATAGAGTTAGTTATTTTTTGAAGCACCTAATAATGGGTTTTTGTTGTTATATATTTTGATAGGTCATTTTGAAGGTTGATTGGTTTCGAGCCAAGTATAATGGTAGTAATTCCACATTAAGAAAGGAATTATCTGGGTTTTGGACAATTGATTCTTCCAAGGTAATGCGATCTACTAAAGAACCATATATTCTTCCTAGGCATATTGAACAAGCATTTTTTTATAAAAACCCAGATGCTCATCCTTGGTGGCAAGTCATTCATGTGCAACCTAGAGGTAGGTCATTGTTTGAATAGTTTATTTAGAGAGATCGAAGAAAGTCCTCGTGATTATTCAGCATCAGATACTGATACATCAACATCTGAAATAGAAATTAGAATCATTATATGTGATAATGATACTAATCTTTTTGATGAAGAGGATAATTCTCTACATGCTGATTCTACTGATGAGGAAGAGGAATTACCAGAAATAGATATTAATCCATCAATAGATGATGTGATTCATGAGAACATAGATTTAACAATAGAAGAAATAAATGAAATCAATAAGGATAATGAAGATGAGACTATATTGATGTCTTACCAAAATGATGGCAATAATGAAAACATATGAGCAGATTAGATAGTAAATTCTACTCTAGTTATCGATCAATAACTTGAAGCTTCTGAATGGATATCAGATAATAGATTTTTTTATTAACTTGAATAACAATGAATCCTACTAGAGAGATGAAATCATGTTCTTTTAAGTTAGAACATGAAGCTTGGGGGTATGCCTAATTATTTTATATATAGCTTTAGCTTCGAGGAGAAAATTTTTATCATGTATGTATGCATATATAGTGTATTCATGTGTATTATATGTATACATATATTAGTATGCATATATATGTATTTCATGTATATGTATGTGTTTGCATGTGTGTGATATATGTATACATGTGTTAAATATGCATATGTGTATATATGCATATGCATTTATGTAAAATATTCATGTATTCATGTAATATATGCAAGTGTTTATAATTGTGTACATGTATATATGTATATGTGTCTATGTGTAAATATGTACATGTAAATATGTATGCATGTATATATATGTTTATGTGTGCATGTAGGCATGTATATGTGATGTGTACATGTATATATGTATATATGTCTATGTGTAAATGTGCACATGTAAATATGTATGCATGTATATATATATTTATGTGTGATTAGGCATGTATGTGTGATGCATAATATATCCTACTCCATTTTATATTTATGTATGTGTATCTACATGACGTGTATATATCTTTATATATATTATGATCCTCGTTGATTCGAGTAGCTATATATAGAGGCATAAGGTTGGGAGGAGAGACATCTCTCTAGTAGGACGTCGGAGGAATAGATGCAATGTGTACATATACTTCAAACATATGGCTAAAAGGTTGAATTAGAGTTTTTAAATTAGGGGTTTTAAAACCCTAATATTGAAATTAGTGTTTTCAATTTAGGATTTTTGAAATAGGATTTATTTATTTATTTATTTATTTATGTGTATGCATGTGTTGTGTATGTATGTGTATCTATATGTGCATATGCATGTGTTGTGTGTGTGTATATATGCATGTGTATATGTATATATGCATGTAAATATGATTATATGAGTCTATGTGTGTGTACATATGATTATGCATGTGTATGTGTATGTATGTGTACGTGTATGTGAGTATGTGTATGTGTCTATGTGTATTCATTATATGTGTGTAACTGCATGCATGTGTATGTGTGTGTAAAAATGTGCATGTATGTGTGTGTATGTATAAATGTGCATGTATGTGTATATGTGTGTAAATGT
>CM035425.1:36319564-36402064 GCA_020310875.1 Ceratopteris richardii
TAGGTCTTTCAGATGAGGGTTTTAGGGTTTTAGGGTTTTAACACTTGCATAACATATATACACACATACACATACACATACACATATAATACATATATACATGTATATACACATGCATACATATAGGTCTTTCAGATTAGGGTTTTAGGGTTTAGGCATATATATAACTCAATTAAATTTATATAAAGAGAAAATATAGAAAAAAATTAAGAAAAAAATCTGAATATATAAATAAATATATATATATAAGATAAGATTATTATATAGATAAATAAATATAAAAAGAGCTAGTGTTTTAAATAATTTAATTAAATATATATAATTAAATATATAAAAATAGGATTAATTAAGAAAAAAAATTTGAATATATAAATAAATAAATATATAAAATAGGATAATTATATAGATAAATAAATATGAAAACAACTAGTGTTTTAAATAAATAAATTAATTATATATAATTAACTACATAAAAATAGGATTTTCATTATATAAGCAATAGACATATATATAATACATATAACACATATACACATATATAGGTCTTTAGTATTAGGGTTTTAGGATTAGGGTTTTAGGTTTTTTTAGGTGTTTAAGTATTTAGGTTTTAGTATTTCAGGTTCAAGTCTTTAGGAGTATGATTTTTAGGTTTAATAAAAAAATGAAATGTTCTAAATGTCCATATTGTATCAGATGGCTAGTTTGGATCTGAGGAGAGAATGGCATATCCTTGCACTCAGTGCAAGTATCAAATTTATCGGAAATGACAGATTTGTACTGCACATGTTACACAGTATGGATCCTTTGATAAAAGTCGACTAGAAAACCTACGCGACCATTCGCATGGTCCCCCAGGTAAGCAGATGGACCCAAACGACATTGCACCGGTAACTCTCGTGGACAAAAGAGAACAAAAAAGGAGTTAGACATACAAGCAAGTACTAATAGCATTACACGGAATGAACATATGGAAGAGATGCTCGAAGCATTTTATGAGATGGACGAAGATCATGATGGTGGAGAAGATGTCGAGAGTTTCATGGACACAACAGAATTTCCACGATCAAAAGTCGACGAAGAATATGAAAACATGCAAAGACTAGCTTGGAGCAAAGATATCTGTACTACGTGCATCACTCGCGATGCTCAATCTGCAATCCATTTATGGATGGTCAGATAGTAGTGTCACTGAATTGTTCAGGTAAGTGGATTTGAAATAAACTTTCATTGTTGTATCAAAATAACTTTATTTACTAATATCGTTTTAATTGCTTATTGCAAGCTTCTTAAAGATCAATTTTTGCAAGAGGGCAATGACATGCCTTCAACATGTGGAGATGCAAAAAAACTTTTACAGTCCATTGGAATGGATTATACTAAGATTCATGCTTGTCTGAGTGATTGCATCCTCTTTCGGAATGAGTATGAGTATCTCCACGTATGTCCAAAGTGTGGAGCAAATAGATTTAGAGAAGACCTTGTAGGCGAAGCAATCCCCGCAAAGGTTCGTCGCCACTTTCCTATCATTCCATGAATTAAGAACATGTTTATATGCAAATCTATAGCTGAGTTAATGTCATGGCATACAAAGAGCAGGTCTACAGATGGTGTAATGCGAGTACTCTGATGCTTGGAAGCACATAGATAGTAAGTGACCAGATTTTTCTAGTGAGCCTCGGTCCATACGTCTAGGCCTAGCTATGAATGGAGTGAATCCATCGGGTTTACGTAGTTCTTCATGGAGCACATGGCTTGTATGTTTGGTCAATTATAACATCCCACCATGGTTGGCCACAAAGAAAGGTCATTTATTATTAGCTCTTATTGTACTAGGTAAGTATAAGGTAAAAAACATGGATCTATATCTTGCACCATTGTGGAAGAAGTACGCATTTTATGGGATAGGATTACTATGTGTGACATGTCTCAACCTATAAGAAGACGAAGCGTGCGAGTGCAAGGCATACTTATGTGGATGATGCGTGATTGGCCTGGTTATGATGGATGTTCAGGTTTATCGATTTCTGGTTACCATGCTTGTCCCTTATGTGGATCACGACTCGAAGCACGCTATTCCAAAGCACTACGTCAAACTGTCTACGAAGGAAACCATAGATATTTGCTTGATGGACATGTTTTATGTGAAGGACAAATTGGTCGACAAGCGCAATGCCAAATGAAAGCTACGGATTGGAAACAACTGTGGGATTCAGAAAATTCAATCACTGGTATGAAACGGTTGTCCATTTTTCATGAACTCCCTTATTGGAGTGAATTATTGATCAATCATTTGGTAGACGTGATCCATATTTTTAAGAATGTGGGAGAGATTCGTTGGAAGACTTTGATCGGAAAGAAAGAAAGCAAAGCACGAAGGGAGGACTTAGAAGAGCGAGGTCGTATGCGAGAGTTGTGGGCAATTACTAAGCCCAACGGATCAGTATCGTTACCAAGAGCTCCTTGGGTGCTTCGCAGGATGAAAGATCAACAAGTGAAGAAAACAATTTCAGAGTTTCGAACACCTACTCGATGCATGAGGTGTCTAAAGACTGCTTTCATACGAAACGAAGATCTTGGAGGGCTCAAGTCTCATGATTGGCACAAGTTTTTATATTTTGTGCTCCCTGTAGCCCTAAAAGATTGTCTTTTGGAGGATGTATGAAGAACCATTTATAAAATTAGTTATTTAGTATGGTGGCTCTCTTCTAAGGAGATAAATAGAGATACCATAGAGAGTGCGAAACTCAATGCTATAGAGGCTGTCTGTATGGTAGAGAAATACTTTCCCACAAGTATTCTCACTATTCAACTTCATTTACTGGTTCGTGTGGTAGATGAAGTTGCAATAGTAGGAACTGTCCATAGTCGATGGATGTTTTTCTTAGAGCACTTTATGAAGACATTAAAAGGGTTTGTTCGATAGAGAGCACATCCAGAGGGTAGCATGGCAGAGGGATGGCTTTTACAAGAGTCGCTTGTATTCATAGAAAAGTATGAGCTTTCCAAGGAGACCAACACAAAGGAAAGAGTTTAGTTTTGAAGGAATCGTTCCACTCGATTTTTGCCTCTTCCAGAAAGTCTTCGACCTCTTCCACCTTTTCCAACGAGCAGATGGCTAGATACAACGTTTTCACAAGAAAAGGCAGAAGGTGAAGATATCTCTGAAGAAGAACAAGAACTCACAAAGGGATGTGATTAGGAGTATACTAAATACGATGCACTATGGTCTCATAGATGACACTTTCGGATTGGAGGAATCGATAAAAATAGGTCTACTTTTGATAGTGGGGTGATGGTGAACTTTTTGCAAAAAAGTAGAGTGAGTGCAAGAGATGATAATGCTCAAGAAGGCCAACTAGATTATTGTGGTGTGATTCAAGATATCTTGAAAATATCTTTTAGGAAGTTTGATTACTTTGTTTTTGATATGAAATGGTTCAAAGTAGTCACCTCTAGAAGAAATGCAACAATGAGACGGGATAAAAGCAGTTTGCTTCAAGTCGACTCCACAAAATTATGGATACATTTGTACTTCTCGAACACTGTGAGCTAGATTCAAAAGAACCAGAGTGGCTATTTGTTTTACAAGTAGCCCCACATAGTATACAAATTTATGAGAACATAGATGTAGAAGAAAGTCCATCTGTAGTGGACTCAGAGATTCATTCGATAGTTGAGGAGGAAGAGATCATTGTTCGAGAAGAAGAGGTCATTGAAGAAGATAAAATACAGGACGGAGCAATAGATGATGATAAAAAAGAAACCATCATAGCAAGCGATTTAGAAGTCATCAATATAGAGATAGATATTCTCGGTGCATCGGATAGCCAAGAGGATGCTAGACTAGAGGATTTTTTAATCAAACACTTGTACATACTAATTTTTGTTTATTTTTTTTGCTAGGTTTTTTTGTACACTACCATTTCTCTATATTACCTTTATTATCACATGCTAATTATTTGAGTTCTTTTGTTATAGAGCACGATGGGAGACATTCCTCCAGTCACTCCACATTCCATGACAGAGGAGCAGTTCTTAGAGTTCATCTCGTAGGTACCTCCCGTACGACAGCTTTGCTCTATACAGTTTGGATACTCTATCATGTTGAAATGGAGTGAACAAGATAAAGATCGAAAGAATTATATCACACAGACGATTTATCAGGAGTTTTGACCAGCCGATGGACAACCTCTTGTCAGTTTAGAGTGGATTCTGCACACTGCACGTGAAGTTATGTCCCATTGACGATCCGAGGCTCGTTATGCTTTCAGAGCAGGCTTACCAAAGCCTGTATGGTTAGATGCTGAGGAGTGGGATATGATTCGCGACGAGCAGCAAAAGACTCCTGACCGATATCGCCAGTAGCGAGCTACCACAGCCACACGTTTAGATACGGTTGGACCGTCACATTTAGGAAGCAACGGATATGACACGATGCGTCACGAGTTTGTAAGTACCATTTCATTTATTGAATTTGTTTGTGTTAAGATTCTCATGTATGTTCCTCTAATGTTTTGTATATTTGTTGCAGGAGCTGGCAATGAGTCGTCCTCCAACACGAACGGAGGAGGCTTATGGATATCATCATGGATTGACTGCACTATTGGAGGACTTGGAGGGATGCGGTGCGGTCGTTTCATGGGACCGTTTGTGATGAGGTGATTAATTTATAAACTTGGTTTTTACTTGTTGTTTGATAAGGTTCCATATCCACGGTACACAAACGCATCACAAGATCAGTCCCTTACACATGACATTCTACACTCTGCCAAGCTGGCCACGTTTCCTTCTCTTCCTCCTCCAGCGGTGCTCCTTCCCGCCTCCCTTTGTCCAACCTCCGTCGCAAAATATGACGTATTCTTCACACCTCCAGGAAGTTCTGCATCCCGCACCAGCCATCGTTGCTTTCACCGCTGGGGGATCCAGTAGGTGAGCTTAGCCAAGTCGTGATATCCCTACACTTCCAGCCTGCTATGCAGGATTTGTAGCTGGTACACGCATTTGGAAGCTCACACCATCTGGCAGCACCCTCCACTGTAGGTTCCATGATGATACGGACTCCGTCTCTCCATCTTGGTTTTCACCTTCCCATTTATACACCTTGATATTTCCCCATGCTTCACCACACCTCCTCCTGCTCCTATCACCGTCAATGTCAGCTCTATCCGCCATAGCCCACCCTCGTGATCATGCACACCTAAGGGAAGTGCGCTATCTTGGTGCTCTCGGACTCCCTTGGAGCTCGCAGGCTGTTGTCGCTGCTTGTCATCATCAAATGAGGCACGAAATTCTGCATCAGCTTTTTGATGCTCGAGAGTCCTTGACAAATCATCATCTTCTCCTTCTTCAGTGACAATTGTAGTGGCTTCCTCATATAAAACAAGAGGGAATATGAATCATAGAGTTGAAGATTTCTTGCTCCATCAATAGCCGCAAAAGCAATCGGAGTAAAGGAGATAATAAAGAGAGCTCTCACACACTCTCAACGAAGAGAGGAGCACACACAGATTGAGGCAATGAAGAATGATCTTCTTCTTTTTCTTCTACTACGTAAAGAGAATATACAAGAATGATCTAATACAAAAATAAAACCAGCACAAAAAGTGCACTACATAAGAAAAACCTAATGTTTGCAAATGAGTGAGATGGAAAGAAAAAAATGTGCCATCACTCTAGGTATAACTCGCTAAAATTATTCTCGACATATATCCGTGTAACCACTACATATCAAAGAGATGAAAGGTGATACATGTCATCCTTGATCATCACATGTTAAGCTTGATATCTCAACACATAATGTAGAAGCAACAAACCCACCTTACAACTATGATCCCGAAAACTCTATCCACATGCCTATTGGAGACGATAGCGTCAAGAGAGAGAGGAGTTGTTGGAAATCAAAAGAAATAAAGGCAAAGAGTAAGGTCCCAAAACTTTTTTCCTATACAACGTACGGCATATCCCTTGGAATCTAAGACAAGAAAGTGGAAGCATCAAAGGATGGAGTGCAAGAATCTAGAGGCATTACTCATGGAGAAATATGCCTAGTTTTTGAAAAATTTCAAGTCATTTACTATAATTAGGAAAGCCATTTCTTGTAACTCACTCCACCTGTGTAAAGGCCAAGAGTCCTTGAGCATTCGGAGTGCAAACCTAGCCTCATGGAAATTTTCAAGATTTTCTAAAGCTTAAATCAAACCTCAAATGAGTGAAGAGGATCATCTTTTATGTTTTGAGGACATTTTAATGTGAAAGGGGTCAATTTTCAAACATAAAAAATAATACCCTAACTTGTAAACAAACTTAAAGTCATTTTTGAATGTGAGCCATGGTAAATCTCATGCGTCTCTCTTCTTCAACACTTTTCTCCCATATCCTTCTTCATTTGAAGCTTCCATTGTGTTTCTAAAGTCTTTTTTCTCCCATATCCTTCTTCATGTGAAGCTTCCATTGTGTTTCTAAAGTCTTGCAATTCTAGATCTACACAATAGGAGTTTTTGTCACGTCTTTTGTGCTTGTTTTTCTCTATTTTTCATGTATGTTCGGTACTCTATCATATACTGTACTTCTTTTGGACATTTTCCTTCACAAGGGTGTGTCTTCGTACACTCAATTGGGTATGGTACTTGGATTGAAAATTTAAAGTTTGATGCACATTGCTTGATGCTAGTAAAGCATTGTTTAGCATTGTGTTTTTAGTATATATATATATATATATATATATATATATATATATATATATATATATATATATATATATATATATATATATACACGTGTGTGTATGTGTGTGTATTTATTTATTTATGTATGTATGCATGGTATGTATGTGCGTAGCTATGTTTATGTGTCTATGTGTTTAGATATATTTATGTATGTATGCATGTGTGTGTATGTATGTATGCATATATACATCCATACATGCATACAAAGATACAGAGAGCACGAGGTGGAAGAAAGATGGGTAGATTTTGGAGATCATAATGTTAATGCCAAGTCGGATTAATGCTCTATCTATGGAGTATTATGGACTTTAAGTTACATTGAACAAGAGTACAAACTATTTGAAGAGACATAGAAAGGAGAAACAAATGAGACTCAAGAGCTTTTTGTCCCCTTCATGAAAAATCCATTTAAGTTTGTTGCCTTGAACACCATGTGCGTCTATACTTCCATTGAATGCAAAACAACGTTATCCATTACTATAATCACGTTTTTAAAAAGAAATATGAAAAAAAAAAAATCGCAATGATTCCAGCTTCTTAGTGAAGATATGAAAATATATTTGAACCTCTCAGAATCTTCTATGACTTGTGGTGAAGTGCACTCTAGTTTTGGCCAAGGCTACTCTAGTTTTGGACAAGGCTAGAGAGGCCGTAGAGGGGCTTGAAGAATGCAATAGAAAGGGTGAAGAGGAACAAGGTTAGAGAGGCATGAGAGGGGCTTGAAGAAGAGGGAGCGGAGGCAGAGTGTAGTGATTGTTCGGATGATTGGTATGAACGGAGGAACACGGAAGCAGAGTCGGCTGCTGTGATGAAACTGAGGGTGGAGAGGGGACTGCCAACTGCCAGCGGCGGCGGCGGCTGACGGATTGTGTAACAGGATAAGGTTCCATATCCACGGTATACAAACGCAGCACAAGAACAGTCCCTTACACATGACATTCTGCACTCTGCCAAGCTCGCCAAGCTTCCTTCTCTTCCTCCTCCGGCGGCGCTCCTTCCCGCCTCCCTTCGTCCAACCTCCGCCGCAAAATATGACGTATTCTTCACCTCCACGAAGTTCTCCATCCCGCACCAGCCACCGTTGCTTTCATCGCTGCCGGATTCAGCACGCGAGCTTAGCCAAGTCGTGATATCCCTACATTTCCAGCCTCCTACGCAGGTTTTGTAGCTGGGACACGCATTTGGAAGCTCGCACCGTCTGGGCAGCGCCCTCCACTGTAGGTTCCATGATGGTACGGACTCCGTCTCTCCATCTTGGTTTTCGCCTTCCCATTTATACACCTCGATATTGCCCCCATGCTTCACCACACCTCCTCCTGCTCCTATCACCGTTGATGTCAGCTCTAGCCGCCATAGCCCACCCTCGTGATCATGCACACCTACGGGACGTGCGCTATCTTGGTGCTCCCGGACTCCCTTGGAGTTCGCAGGCTGCTGTCGCTGCTTGTCATCACCAAATGAGGAACGAAATTCTGCAGCAGCGTTTTGATGCTCGAGAGTCCTTGAAAAATCATCATCTTCTCCTTCTTCTTCAGCGTCAACTGCAGCGGCTTCCTCATATAAAACAAGAGGCTTGGAATCTGAATCATAGAGTTGCAGATTTCCTGCTTCATCAACAGCCGCAAAAGCAATCAGAGGATTGATTGAAGAGTTCGGCAGAAGTTCCCAGTATGGCTTTTGATCTTGGGTCACCGTGTCCATCACATACAGGGCTGCGCGATGCTTCTTTATCGTAAGCGAGTACTTGTAAATACCTTCAATCAAGGTCAAGGACATGCCCTGGTGCAGGACTTGACCTGATACAAGAGTAGACGCAGGGTGCGCAAATGAATTCCACATGGGCTCCTTCTCATAATTCAAGAGCACGAGGTTCCCATTGTTCTGTAACTCCATGGTCGAAACGCCATCCCTGGTAGTACTGCTCTCCCAGACAATCGTTCCTTCTCCATTCTGAGACGACAAATTTGTTGGAGTTCCATCGCCGGAGACTCTGAAGACCACAAGGTTACCATTCTGCAGAAATGAAAGCGTATGTTGTTCTCCCATTTGACACTCGGAAAAGGTTCCAGACCATATAATTGTATGAACGACGGAGCTATCATTATGCGCGATAACTAATTTGCAGCTTAACATTGACATGAAAAAGCTTCTATCAGAGGAGATGAGGAGGACATGGCCCTTGTCTGCTAGTTCCGTGCTTGCTTTCCTCGTGTAGTTGAACTGGCCGGCGTGTAAAATGGTTGAATATTGTGTATAACTCTGATCATTGCAAGCTTTGGCACTGCAAATTTGTGATGAAAAGAGGACGAATAACCAAAATGAGATCATAAAACAACCTACATGGTGAATGCTCTGATTCATAGTATGCGTCTGCCTCCGCCATCATCGTTATGCATAGCAGTAGAAATGAAAGAGATCAGTTTGCGTCCTTCTTACAGCTTATCAGGTTCCTAGTCGCATATTCCTCATCTCTTGGAATCTTGGAACCGCTTGTCTTCCTCGAGCTGCAAACCACATTCGCGTTCTTGATTCTGATATATGCAATGGATCTTTGACAAATCGCACCCAAAGTTGGAAATACAGAAGATGCTTATATCCTTTCATTCGAATGTAATATATCCCGTCCATTATGCTACTTCTGTATTCTTTGTGTCGATTATCAAGCCAGATCCACCCCCAAGGTCCGAGGCAGAGTAGCCTAGTAGCTGACCCCTTGAAGCTGTGGGAGGAAGTTTTGAGTTCAAGTTTTGGCTGGACATGTCCATGAATCTGTGATGATGGGTGCCTCTACCTTACGAGGTTGGGTGTGTGAGTGTGTATTTCCAATTCATTATACTCTCAAAAAAAAAAAAGATCCACCCCAATGTGTGAGTGTGTATTTCCAATTCATTATACTCTCAAAAAAAAAAAAGATCCACCCCAACGGCCAGAGAGAGAGAGAGACCACCACAAGGGCGTAGACAACCTTCAAACGATGTGGTTAAGAAGCCCTCATCCTAGTAATATCTTCAAGTAATGGTTAATATCTTCAAGTAATGGTTCTCGGGGTCGCCTTTTCTTCAATGTCTTTGAGCAATGAACCTTTAGGGTGTTGCATGCACCGGGAATCCATGTCTGCTATGCCCATTTATTTGTACCTTTGGTTTATATGTCAGTTGGAAAATAAATGAAAAAAGCATATAAATACACCTGCCTCTATATTGGATCAAAAGGCGGAACAATGTAAGCTATGCTCTAATGGTAGACAAGGCTTGGTTCATCTTTTCTTTTCTTGTCCTAAGTACATTCTGATTTGACAATAGTTTCTTCTTGAATTTCGATCATCTTGATCTCATCTAAAGGTTTTTCAATCAATAGAGTGTGCTCAAATTCAAATCCCCATGTTTTCAATTTAATATGCTCTACCAACCCAACCAATTTTTCTATATTTAATATGCACCATGGCATGGTGCATGCCATCTCCATGACATTGTAGATCTTCCTTTCAACTACTCCATTTCGAGATGGAGTGTGAGGTTGTGTGAATCAACATTTGATTCCTTTCTACTTCAAGTAGCTATCAAAGTTGTTATGCTTCGTTCTTAATAAATTTGGAGAAGGTACTTGCCTTTGATTTGAGAAAATACACTCATGTATGTCTAGTGTGGTCATCTATTGAGAGAAAGAAGTAGAGTGACCCACTTAGCAATGGTGTATTCATAGGTCCAAAGAGGTCCATGTGGACAAGGGCTAGAGAATTTGTGGCTCGGGTGCAAGCCTCTTTTGGTATGAGAGCCTTGAATTGTTTTCCTTGAGTGCAAGCTTGACAATATACATCTTTCATTTGAATAATCATTGCTAATCCTTTAACCAACTGAGATGTTGAGACCTTGGTCAAGTAGGATGTATGGAAATATCTTTGATGCAAAAGTTTGCACAATGATTCTTTAGTGAGGAAACATGAAATCTTGTATAATCCTTTGTCTTTGACACCTTGGGCTATTATATCTTGAGCTTTAGGATCAACCACCTTCACTAATGTGTTTTCAAAGAGAACTTGGTAAACACTTAACCTAAAGGACTGGTAGGTGTTGACTTAACCTAAAGGATTTAGCATAATAGCTTAACCTAAAGGCACTAAACAAAACCAAAGCTTGTGATGATTAGTAATGGATTTGTTTGAGAGGGGATTCATTCAAAAGTTAGGTACAAGGACTACATTGGATAAATATTTGCATTCTCCTTTATGATTTGTAATCTATACTTTGCCTTTCCTTCGATCAAGAGACTCTTTGGTTGAAAAATGAGAACCTTGTCTTGAAGTCTTAGAATTGCTTTTACATGTAGATGATTTAGAGCTATTCTCCTTGTAACATTATTTCTCAATGTGTCTTGGTTTCTCTCAATAATTACATGTGAATTTATTGGAAAATTTGATTGAGCCTTGCTTAGCTGAACTGATAGACTAATGACTAGAGTGCTTAGGCTTGTTGAATGGTCCCTTGGCTTTCATAGCCACTTCTTGAGATCATGAACTCTTTGCATGCAAGTCATGGAGGAGCAACAACATTTATGCTTGTGCCCGAGTCAAGACTTGAGCTCTATTGTAAAGAGAGTTGTTGAGAAGCTTAATTGCCATATCTTCACTAGAAACTTGCTACCACACAACACAAGCTTGCATTGATAATCTTCAAAAGTGGCAATGTCTTTAGTGACAAGGTCCTGGGCCTAATTGCTAGGTTATGAAATTTGGCTTCTAGGACATAAATTATTGATGGATTATTATCTTCATACAGCTCTTGAAGTGTCTTCCAAGCTTCATGAGAAGTTTTACAAGAATTGGTCTACCTTTTTTTTTTACTGGTCGCATGCTAGCAAGAGTTTCCCTAGGACTCGCTTATCCTCAACATTCTAAACATTCCATGTAGTGGGATCACTATCCTTGTTGGGTTGGGGTTCTCTGGCATCTACAACTTCATATATGAAGTTTGTATACAAATATTTGTGATAGTGTCGTTCCATAATTCATAATTTGTTCCACTCTATGTTTTCTCTTTTTGGCATGAAAATAGGCATAAATGGTGGCAAATACAACATTATTGATGAAGGCATGTTTAAAATGGTAGACATTTTATTTCCCTTGATGAAGAAGATAGAATCCCAAAAAATTGAACACACACTAGCAAAGATAGTTGAAGTCAGAACCAAAGATGGGGGAGGGGGGATTAAGGTAGAGCGCTATGTGCACTTGAGGCCCTTGGGTGGCTTAGATTAGCCAACCCAATCACATACACAAAAATTTTCCTTATATTGCTTGGAGTTGCAAAGGAAGGGCACTTAGCGCCAAATATATTTGGACAAAAGATATGACTTTCATAGAATCTTAATCATGAGGGCAAGAATGAGCATGCAAGTTCAACATATTTGATGAAAGACATCATACATGAATTCATGTTTAGTGACTCAACTTGGTTTGAACGTGATCACCTAAAATAATGACAATGATAAAACAAATTGGAATATCACACATGGTATGTCTTGTCTATGGTGCACATTATGTCTCTCTTCACTCTCTCTATGTGACACTTTCTCTCTGCGGCATAGGTTAGACATGGTGCATTTGAACCTCTTATTCGGAACCTTGGTACCTTGAACCCCTTTTTCTCAACCTTAGTATCTTGAACCTTGTTCTCACCTTTGCTTTGTATCTTGAACCCTCAATCAAGTGTGTCACCCAAGGAATGTTCACTTTGAGAGCTTTCCAATGATATCTTACAATTTCTCAAGCCGACCTACATATTGGGAGATACACTCCCATCTTTGTTGGAAAAATTTCTCATGGCATCACATGTGCCTTCCATCCACCTTCCCCAAGCCTAATTCCTAGGCTTTGATACTAGTGTTACATCTAAGGATATTTGAGCTTGCAACCTCCTGTTTAGGAGTCCAATGGGCTAACCACTTGCCTCAAAAGCTATGGTTGAGGATTACTTCCTAATCTTCCCTCTTATAGAGTGGTTCAACAATCTCCTACCTATCACTTTATGATAAGAACAAATGATTTTTTCCATCAGTAAATCTAGATTCATCAAGTGTGTAACTATAGGGATGGCATCGTGGGAAAAACATGCATGCCTACCCCCATACTAGCAAAACATTCCTCATTTACTACATTCCTACAATCTTTGATAACTTCATCACAAATATGGTTGTAAAGTAATACAATGAGCCTTGGAATCTCAGATTCTACAGTCCGAGGAGATTATAAGAGGCTTCGAACTCTTAGTTACATGGAACTGATCTACTTCGTTGCCAAAAATAGAAGAGGCAAACAGTTATCCTTAATTAGCCAGCTATCTTTGGATTGAAACTATGCTTAAATGCACAAAAGGCAAGGGTTCTTCTTTGTAAGAAAAGAAAGGGATTCAAATTACAAAGAAAAAGATTTTTATAAACATTCTACAAACTTGAAATGCAACAAACAACTCATCGAAGGGTACCACTAAAATGAAAGCTCAAGAGTGTTGATAAATACTTAGAGAGCATGAAATGCATTGTGAATGCTATAAGAGACTTTGTAAGACCATAAATAACATCAATACTACCAAGAACAAGTGTTAGATGGTGGGGAAATAATGAAAAAGAAATGTGAGAGGCTGGGAAAATGGAAAAAATGAGGCCTAAAATAGCATAAAAGTGATGGATAAAGAGGATTCTTTCAATGAGGAGAAATTCACACCAACAAGCTCAAGCACCATCACCACCAAAATCTCAAAAATCATTGCCAAAAGAACCACCAAGTCCTTCACTAGTGCTTTGATACCATATAGAGAGTACACATGTAGAAGAAAAATGAATGGAAGATTGTACTCACAAAATGAAAGAGTATAAGGCTCAAAGTAAGTAGACCATGAAATGGGAAAAGTGACATGGATTAGAGTGAGCTTTCCAAGAGCATGGAGTAGGATCTCCAAGCTTCCAACCAAATTAGAAGTGGGGAAGAGGCCCACCTTATATAGAGTTGGAGGGCACTCCAAAGTACATCATATGTGGGTGCCATATTCATTGCGTACTCAATGCATACATGTAAACATTTGGGTGATAGCATTTTCTATATGCATGGATGTATGTACGAATGCAAATAGGGGGAATGGGTTGGGGGAATTGGATAACGTGGGGATGGTGCAAACTTTGGTAGGGGGAGATGGAGAGCATGGCATGGGGGAAGTGGAGATAGGGGGAGTTGAGGTGGGCGAGGAAATATCCATGGCTTCTATTGTATGTGGTTGTGATGTCGTAACATTGACAATTGTGTGCATGGGTGTATCTTATGAAGATGATGGACTAGTATGTGTAGGTATAGTGTAAAGTGGGGTGTATTTGTTTGTAATAAAGGGATTAAAGAATGGCCCTATGGTAGAGCATGATGGTGTCAAGAAAGTATATCCTACAAAGAGCTTGGGGCGAGGTTTGTATGTGGATGATGATTATGTAGAAATACATGGGCTGATTAATGTGGTGTGGGAATGTATCAGATGGAGTGTTAGTTAATTTAGTAATTAGTTTAGTGTCAAAGAATGAATGCATGCATGTAAACATTTGAGTGATAGCATTTTCTATACCCATGGATGTATATAAAAGGTTTGTATGTATGAATGCAAATGGGGGGAATGGGTTGGGGGAAGGGGATGAAGCTAGGAAAGGTGTAAACTTTGGTGGGGGAAGGTGGAGAGGAACTTTGGTGGGGGAAGGTGGAGAGGATGGGAAGGGGGAAGTTGGAAGTGGTGGTGGGTGGGGAAATTTCCATAGCTTCTATTGTGTGTAAGTGTGATTTGGTAACAATGAAGATTCTATGCATGGGTGCATGTTCTGAAGATTATGGGCCAATGTGTGAAGGTGTGGTGTAAAGTGGGGTGTATGTGGTTGTGATAAAGGAATTAAAGAATGGACCTGTGCTAGACCATGATGGTGCAGAGAAAGTATATCTTGCAAAGGGCTTAGGGTGAGGACTGTATGTGGATGATGATGATGTAAAAATGAATGGGTTGATGAACGTGGTGTGGGAATGTATTAGGTGGATTGTTAGATAATGTGGTAACTCGTGGAGTGTTTATTAATGATTGGAAGCTATGGGAAACTATTTCAATGGGGATGGTAGGGTGCAATGGGGTAGTGAGAGTAGCAAGATTTACATGTGCTATGAGTGGTAGGACAAATCCTTGGAGGTCAAAGTGATGGGAGACTTGAGGAGTGGCAAGAAGGTGGATAGTATACCCTTGGCTTGCAGCATATAGGGGGTAAATTTTCAAGCTCACATAGTCCCTCTATTAGTATTGCATTTGCAAAAGCATGGATTGTGGATAAAAATACTTTTCCAAATTCCTCTCCTTGTAACCATTTTTCCAATAAGGAACATCCTCTTTCTTTATTGAGTTGATTGTGGGACTGAAGGTCTTTATTCATGTCACAAAATCTTGTAATTGCTTTTGTATATGCGGGTTGATATAGTCCTTCTTTTTGTTCTCTCTTCTCCTTGTTGGTACATATGGAAAGAATAAGTGCTTGACCATATTTATGTATTACATTTGACTATGAGAAACAATATGTGAGTACAAATATCCTTACGCCATTCCTAAGGATAAGTATTACTATATTTTTAACCTATTGAAAAAGTTCTTTATGATGAAAAGATTAGAATCAAAGTAGGTACGAAGGGAGCCAAAAACCATGAGCCACATTTGAATTTGAAATTCAAATTAGTATCTAAAAAGGTGATTTGGAAACTTTGGGTAGAATCAATCAACAACTATCTACTAAAATCAAGGAGAAAAGCTTGTATATACTTGAGTGAGAAGTTCTACGATATAGCAGAGCTATCACTCACTTATAAAGTGTCTATTGTACTTACCTCATAGCCATTGTAATCCTTAAACAACTCTAAGTATTTTACCCTAAATATCTATACATAGACTTGAAGTTTCATAATCTTCTTGGGCATCTATCCATTACCATCTATATATTGTTTAACTCTGACAACTTGATAGAGTCATTAAAGTGAATCTATGGTCTCACTCTCTCATCCAATGCTTGAATAATTAAGTGAATACCCTTTTGGGCTTTTGTATGCAATATTTTGATAATTGTATATGAAAAGATATGCATCAGTCTCTATGTTTTTGTATGTGTATTGTTTGTTTCTTGAAATGTCGCGATCACACCTATGAGTTCTTAAGTATATTGATCAATCTCTAGTCATTCTAAATTCATAAAATAACCCCTATTAGCTCATCTACCTTCGCATTTGAAGATTTTCCAAAATATTTTCCCCAATCCATAACAGGTTGAGAGCACTCAACATTTCCTGAGTGCCTTCTTTTATAAATAGAAGGTTTTTTCTTCATCCTCAAAATTTGGAAGTAGTCTATCTTGACTGAAACACTTAGGATCAATGCTCCAAATCAGTATGGTCATATTTATGTTTCATTTTCAAGCTTAGAGAGTTTATTATAGTGTCCAAGTGAGAAATAGGTTGTTCTAGAGTAGGATTTTGCAAAGACCCTCTCATCTTCATACTCTTCCATTACCTCACGATAGTGGTACCATAGCATCATCATGGTTAAACATTATGGGTGATAGTTTTCCATCTTCATATCATAAGTTGGATTAAAGTAGCTACTCAACATGATGTCTAAGGATGAAATCATATCTCTAAGGAAGAAGTCTATATGGATACATCTCTAGAGATGAGTTGATGCCTATGCTAAGGACCAAATGACAACCAACACAAGAAGAGCAAGAGAGTTTGAAGGCATAAGTGCAAAGGATGATTTAGAAAGATCATTTATTCTAAAACCTACTTTCCATTTCTTAATTCCAAAAACTAGGGCCTCTAAGTTTTTAGAAGAAACCTGGAATGCACTTGAAGCATTCTTTTCCTCAAGCACCAAGGCCAAGAACAATCAACTATGGATGGAGTTCACATCCTTCAAAAAGAAACCCAAGAAAAAATTCATTGGTGTTTCCACCGAGGTAAAAGACATAGCTGATCAGCTAGGAAGAATTGGAGAGATCATAGATGAAGAGAAAATAATCAGACAAGTCATCAATGGAATCAAGTTAGATGATAAGTGGGAAGCATTCACCACTACCATGGAACTATGCATGGACATGAAAGTGCCAGGTTTTAACACACTCATGGGACAACTCTTTACTCAGAATCCAATCTTATGAGGAATAGATAATCACAAAAATGTAATCAATCCTTTGCTCTATACATTGATAAATGTAGAAGTAAGGATGTGAAAGGTAAAGGGAAGAAGCCTGATGAAGAAGAAATATTCCCAAGCTAACTTTGTAGGTGCAGGGAGTAGTTCAAGAGGAAGAGGTAGAGGAGGCACACAAGGTAGGCTTCTCATCTTGTGCTATATGTGGACTTTTCAATCATATCACTAAGCATTGCTTCAAGAACCCAAGGAACCAGAGAGGAAGATGATACAAAAGAGGAGGATATGAAGCTCCTAGAGGTAGATACAACAACAACTATGAATACAATGGAAATAACAACTTCAACAACTATCAAGGAGGTTACAAAGGAAGAAGAGATTACAAAAATTATACATTGATCAATTACAAGAAGATTCTCATGAACACGACTATGAAACAAGGTAAATCAGATGAGCATGTATTCTATATTGATTTTGGATGTTCAAATTATGTAGCAAGGAATGATGCACTAATCTCAAATCTGGAAGTCCCAAGAACAAGAATGAAGTGCAAAGAGGAGATGACACAAGGCACCTTAATGATAAGTTTGGAAATGTAAACACATGAAATGGTAACATGACTTTGTTGATTAGAGTTGTCTATGTACCTAGCATCACCAAGATTCTCATAAGTGTAAGTGAGATTATGGAGAAGGGATTGCAGATGAGATTTAAAAGTTACAAATCCTATTTACAAGATCCATATCATGGATTCAAGAAGATAGAAAAAGGTGAAAAGACAAGTGGGCTATCACCTTTGAACAACAAGACAAAAGGAACAACATTTCTCAATTATGGCACACAAAACCTTTGAGAATTAGAAGTCTTGCACAAAAGTTACTCACATTGGAGAAAGGACCTTTGAGAAAATTAGCAGAGATCAAAGTATGCTTGGACTACCAAATATCACAAAGCAACATATGACTTACAAATGCAATGCATGCCAATTTGACAAGTCTCATAATCAATCTTTTACAAAAAAGGGATGCATACATAGAGATATCTTAGAGCTTTTCCACACTAATGTTTGGGGATCAAGCAAGGAACCATCTACCTTAGGGTCAAGGTATTATATGGAACTATGAAAAACCCTCATCATATGAGGAATCCAAGAAGAAGCCATAATGGAAGCATGCCATGGAGGAAGAGAAAAGCATTGCACGAACAAAACTTGGGAGTTAGCACCTAAGACATCAACCACGAAGGTCACTGGATGCAGATGGATTTTCAAGGTAAAAAAGAAATTTGATGGAACCATAAATAGATACAAGGCTAGGTTAGTAGCCAAGTTATATGCTCAGACTCAAGGCATTTATTATGAGGAGACCTTGTCTCCTGTAGCAAAGATGCTTGCAATCAGTTTATTCATGAGTATTGTAGCTACCAAGAATCGGAAGACATACTAGATGGATGTCAAGAATGCCTTCATGAATGGATGCATCTCAGAGGAACTATATAGGGATCAACTCCTTGGTTTTGAAGACTCACAATTTTTTGAGTATGTTTGCAGATTAAGAAGAGCTTTTATGGGCTAAAGAAAGCTGCAAGATCTTGGAATCATAGACTAGTTACTTACCTATAGGACAAAGGATTTTTGGTGACCAAGGCAGATCCTTCTCTATCCATTAAAAGATCACATGCATAATTCATGTCCCTCTGTATAATGGATGAAATTATTGTGGTAGTAATAATGACAAAGGCATAAGGAAGATCAAACATCAAATGAAGGAAGAGTTTAAGACGTGATTTATTGAAGCTCATATACTTCCTTGGATTGGAACTCATGTACATAGAGCATGGTATGTACCTTTTCCAAGAATGTACATCAAAGATATGCTCACAAAGTTCAAAATACAAAATGCAAAGGTTGGAGGTACACCTATGGAAGTGAATTCGAAATCAAGTGCTCATGAAGGAGATCTCATTGAATATGTGACAAGATATCAAAGCCTAGTGGGAAATCTGAATTATGCTATGCTCACAAGAGTAGATATCATTTATATACTCAATGTTTTAAGTCAATTTATGCACTCATCTAAGAAGCCACACATGGAGAAAACCAAAAGATACTTAATTCTATCAAAAGAACAATCAATGAAGGTCTATTCTATTCATTCACCTTTAATATAGATAAAAATATATTTTCTGATGCAGATTGGGCAGGATAAGGAGATATAGGAGAAGTACCCTTGGCTATCTCTCAATTGCAGGTTCTAAACTCATTTCTTGGCCATGCAACCTACTGTTGATCCCTTATCTATAGAAGTTGAATATAGAGGATTATCAAATGCAACTCAATAAGCTATGTGGATTAAGATACTATATTTAGGGATGAAGTCATCCACTCCTCACATATTTGGTGATGACATGAGTTCTTTGCATCTTGTAAAAAATGCTATTTATCATGCAAGGACCAAACACATTAGGTTCCATTATCACTATGTCAAGAAGAAGATTACAAGTAAGGATATTAAGCTTTCATATATTTTAACTCAAAAAAATATGTAGACATGATGACTAAAGCATTGGATGGAGTAAAGCTAAATAGATTCAGTCAATCATTGGACCTCAAGAGATTGCAAAGGAATGAAAACCCAAGCATCTTAGGCTTGAGGGGGATCTATTGATACATATGGAAAGCCTAAGTGCTTGACCATATTTATGGATTAAATTTGAATATGAGAATAAGTTTGTGTGTACACATATCCTTAGGCTATTCTTAAGGATAAGTCTTACTATATTTTTTCTAACTATTGTAAAAGTCTTTTATGATGAAAAGATGAGAAACAAAGTAGGTCTGGAGAGATCCCAAAAACATGATCCAAATTTCAATTCAAAATGAAAATGATTAGCTAAAAAGTTATTGGAATGTTTTGGTAGAATCGCTCAACAATTATCTACGACAATCAAGGAGAGAAACTTATATATACTTCAGTGGAGAAGTTGTGTGATATATTAGAGCTATCACTAACTTCTAAAGTTTCCATGGTACCTATCTCATAGAAATTGTAGTATTGTAACACCTCCAAGCATTTTAATTTACATATCTATTCATATACTTGTAGTTTTCATCATCTTCTTGAGCTACTATCCATTACCATCTATATATTATTCAAGTCTGCCGACTTCATAAAGTCATTCAAGTGAACCTATGGTCTCATTGTCTCATCCAATGATTGAAACCTATAGGTAACACCCTTATGAGCTTGTTCATGCAATATTTTGATCATTGGAACTTTGTGTACAAAGATATGCATCATTCTCTATGACTATGTATGTGTACTGTGTTTCCTAAAATGTCAAGATTGCCCCTATGAGTCCTTAAGTATATTTCTCAATCTGTAATCAATCTAAAGATTTGAATTAGCTTGGATTAGCTTAGTTATCTTCCCAATTAAAGTTGTGCGAAAGGATTTTACCCAATTCATAACAAGGTTGGAGCACTAAGCATTTCTTTTCAGTCCCTTCTTCCATAAATAGAACGTTTTCTCTTCATACACAAAATCTAGAAGTATTATGTATTACCTTAAACACTTGAGATCAATGCTCCAAAGAATTATGGTAATATTTATGTGCTATTTGTTGGAGTTAGACGTCTGTGGAAGCATGCAAACATCACAAGGAAGAAGAAGAAGCTTGGATCTCAACACACAATACTGATTCTATTACTAAATATACAAAGATAAGTATAGGCGTATATACAAACCGCGGGAAAAAAACCTCCTAAAGAGGGAAAAAAGTGCCCGGGGATCCTACTGTGTTCACACACATCACTACCTATATATATCAACAAATCCCCCCTGGGAGTGATGCGGTGAACAAGGAGCTGGCACTCATGTATGAGGAAGTGCCAAGCTATGTGGAAATCACTCCACAAAAGGAAGTAAGCCCAAAGCTTTGCAGAAAGCTTCAAACTTCTCCCTAGGCATAGCCTTTGTGAAAAGGTCTGCAATGTTCTCCTGCGTGGGCACATATGCCAAGTTGATCACCCCAACAGAGAACCTCTCCCTGACATAATGATAATGCACCTCAATGTGTTTAGTGCAAGCATGGAACACAAGGTTCCTCCCAACTGCCAATGTGCTGTGACTGTCAATGAAGATGGTGGTGGAAGAAGATTGACCAACACCCAAATTAGCCATAAGGCATTTGAGCCACACACACTCAACAGTCGCTATGAAAGCTGCCCTATACTCAGCCTCACAACTTGAAGTGGCCACAGTAGGATGCTTCTTGCTCAACCAGGATATACATGAGCTACCAAGCATGATGCAAAAGCCACCAGTGGACACACGAGTTTCAATCAGAGTCAAAAAAACATGCAAATATGGCGGTGGTGATCCCCCCTTGGGATAAAACCACCCAAGTAGCCGAGTACCACTCAAGTAGTGAAAGATGCATTTAACTACCTACCAATGCTTGACTCCTAGGTAACGCATAAACATGCTCATCTGTAAGACAGCAAATTGAATATCTAGCCGAGTAATGCATAAGTAAATCAAGTATCCAACAGCTTGTTGATAGAGAACAACATCAAATGCATCTCCAGCATCATGAAGACTCAGTCGTAAACCTGTCTCCATAGGAGTGGCAATAGATTTACAGTCTTGAAGGCCAAAACACTGCAATAATGTGTCAATATATATTGTTTGACAAAAAACCATTCCACCATCAACATGCATAAACTGAATGCCCAAATAATGATGCAAATGCCCCAAATCAGACATCTCAAATGAGGCATGTAAATCAGCCTTGAAATCAGTAATATGCTTCTCATGAGGACCAATGAGCAACATGTCATCAACATATACCATAATGATCAGAAGTACATCATTAGCACACTTGACATATATGGTCTTTCAGTTGGATTGTTCTCAAAACCATGTGCAATCAGATAGGCATGTATATTTTCATACCAAGCACGTGGTGCTTGCTTTAAACCATATAATGCCTTCTTTAACTTGCACACCTGGTTTTCTTGCCCTTTCTGCACAAAGCCATGGGGATGAAAAACATACACTTCTTCATGCAAGTCACCATTCAGAAATGTTGTTTTAATGCCCAACTAATGTACATTCCAACCATGATGAGTTACAAGTCCACAGATGCTACGAACAGTAGTCATTCGGAAAGTAGGAGCAAAGGTTTCATCAAAATAAATGCCTATTTCCTGTGCATAACCCTTTGCAACAAGCCTAGCCTTATATGGTGCCAATGGCCTTCTTGCTAGGAGGCAACTCACATAAAGAACAAGTATCATTCTTCATTATAGCATCATATTCAGATTGCATAACAGCCATCCAATTTTTTGAATTTTGTGCTTCATCAAACAAAATAGGCTAAGTCTCATCACAGAGACTAGGTGCCGCCATAGCATAACAATCTGATGCAAAAGAGGCACTATGAGAGCCTGATCGAGTATGATGTGATAGAGGTGCATCTAATTTTCTATCACGCAAAGTCTACACCAACCATTTTGGCATAGTTTTTTCCTCCTCAATATCAGCTCTCTCATCAACAAGTGCATCATGTAAATTTGCATAAAAAATGGGATGATCTGCATCATCACATGAAACCAGCAAAGGCTAAGAAGTTGCCTCACTAGGACCAATACTAGACTATCCACCTGTAAAAAGAGGCAGCAAAGTATCATATATGTCTTTGGAGCTAACAGATGTCTCCTTAGTACATGAAAGCAATGGGTGAATAGCATCTTCCACAAAAACAACATCATGACTAACCAGAATGTGTTTAGTCTATGGATGATACAGACGATATCCTTTACTTTCAGAACTGTACCCAATAAAAATACATTTTACTGCTTTATCATCCAATTTTCTGCAATGTTGTTCAAGCACTAATGCATATGCCAAACAACCTAAAACACGCAGATGAGCAACAAATGGGTTGCGATCATGCCAAGCCTCATATGGAGTGATAGATTGCAGTGCTTTAGTGGGACACCTGTTAAGTACATATGCTGCACAGATGACATCCTCAAGCCAGAAACTATGTGGTAAAGCCTGACTCTTGACCATACACCTCGCCATCTCCATGATTGACATGTTCTTTCATACAGCAACTCCATTTTGTTGAGGCATATATGGCACTCTACATTGATGTTTTATCCCACGTTCAACTAGAAATGCACTAAAATAAGAAGACATATATTCCCTCCTCAATCAGAGTAGAGGGTGCCCATTTTACATGCTGACAAATTTTTAGCCATAACCAAAAACTGTTGAAGCACATGAACACTCCGGACTTTGCCTTCAATGGATATACCCATGCATGCCTGGAAAAATCATTGATGAAAGTCATGAAGTAAAGATAATTTCCAAAAGAAGGTATCTGCATAGGACCACAGACATCACTATGTACAAGCTGCAATTTTTGAGTAGCCCGAACTGAACCATCTTTTGGAAAGGAGGAATGCTGCATTTTGCCCAAAATACAGCCTTCACAAATATGTTTTCCAAGTGCCTCAAGTTTGGGCAAAGAGAACACCATTTCATATTTCTACAGGCATAGCAAACAAGCAAAATTCAGATGACCAAACCATGCATGCCAAAGCTTTGCATCTAACATAGCTTGAGAATCATGTACTACACATGCCGAATCATTTACAGATCTTTCATAGTTTATGAGCTTATACAACCCACGACATAAAATTCCAGAAGCAATAATCACATCGCCATTTTATAGATCATGAATTGTACATCTGTCATCAACAAATTTCACAACCAAGCCAATCTTGGCTAATGCCGAAACTAATAACATATTTTTCTTGATCCTTGGCACAAACAAAGCATCTGACAAAGTGAAAGAACTACCATCAGCAGTAGTCAAAATGATCTTACCAACTCCCATAACAGGATAAGAGGAGTTGTTGGTGCATGTCATAGTATTCCCTGTAGAGGCAGGCTAGAGTGAAGAGAAGAAACTGCGCTGCGAAGTAATATGTTTGGTCACCCCACTGTCAAAGTACCAAACATCTGAGTCTACTGCAGACATGCACTGCTCATGAGAAGATGGGTGAAAACTACAAACAATAGTAAACGCCCATTCTTCTTCCTGCACAAGATTAGCAGACTCTATTTTTGGTGTAGAGGCCTCTACAACAACCGTTCCAGCCTCTTTCTTCTTTGCCTGTTTAGCAGCCAGTTTGGACAGTTATTTATGATATGATCATTTCCTTTACAATACTTGCAGAAATAATTTCTACCTTTTTTATTTCTTTTTATCTTTGTCTTCCCTCTTCGATTGTGCAGAACTAGCAAATTTTTGCTTACTAGTTGAAGAGCTCCATTTTCCTTTGCCCTTCTGACTAGCCAGGAAAGCTTGATCTGCAACACGCATAATGGACCTGTTCTTCTTGGACTGATCCTCCTACAATAGAACAGAGACTAACTCCTCAAATGACAAGGCAATTGGATTTCTGTTCAACATCAACCGAAGAGTAGAAGCAAAAATCTGATATGAATCAAGAAGATCATTCAAAACGGTCTACACAAGTGAGCTATCTGGTGTAACCTCATCAACAAAAATCAACTGTTCCTTCAAGTCTTTGATCTTTGTGAGAAAACTCTCCATAGAATCACCTCCATTCATGTGCTCACTCTCCAATTGTTTTCGGAGGTTAGCAACACGAGCCTCATTCCTAGCTTGGTACAATGTGGTAAGTGTATCCCAAGCATCGTTAGCTGTTCTGCAAGAGCGAATGTGAGGAATAATGGCATGTTTGATAGACAAAGCTATCAATGCACGTGCCTGGGAATCTCTGCCATCCCAACAAATTTTCTCTGCAGGAATATGCAGAATATCATCATCTTCAACACCTTCTACATCAGCTTGAGTACCTGCAATTATAACAGTTGCAGGTGTGATAGGATGTTTTTCAACACCCTACACAATGTTCCACAGTCCTTTTACAACCAATACATGTCGCATCATATAAGCCCACAACGGGTAGTTGGTACCATCCAACTTATCTTCAATAGTCAACATACGAAATACATCACTGCTTTCAGCCATGGCCGGTGACTAAAATACCTTGATGCAAAAAATTGACTGTATCTCAAAAATTTGAAGAGAATTGTCCAGATGAATTCTGCTAAACCTGTAGCAGACTTCGAGATGCTTATACTAGCAAACCAAAACTGGGATATACCTTTGGCACAAAAAGATGAAATATCCTGCACAAGCACTACGATAGTGCATTCAGAGATCAAAACGAGCTCAGATCGCAATTTTGGCACCACAAAGCGAAGCCATTTTGATCTCAAAAACACATTGAGTATGATCACAAAAATTCATGTGATTTTGAGATTGCAACCGGAGAGGTGTCGACGACGCCCTAGATGAAGCGGCAACCTGCTCATACCAATTGTTAGAGTTAGACGTCTGTGGAAGCACGCGAACAACACAAGGAAGAAGAAGAAGCTTGGAGCTCAACACACAATACTCACTCTATTGCTAGATAATGTACAAAGATAAGTAGCCCGTTAGGGCAATAGGTGTATATACAAGCCGAGGGAAAAAAACCTCCTAAAGAGAGAAAAAAGTGCCCCGACGATCCTACTGTGTTCACACATATCACTAGCTAAATATATCAACACTATTTGCAAGCTTAGGGAGTCGATTGTAGTGTCCAAGCAAGAAATCAGCTAGTATAAAGTAAGATTTTGCAAAGACCCTCTCATCTTCAGGCTGTGCCATCACCTCATCACACTCCTCTTGGTCCATTTGTGGTGTAGGGTAATTGGGTCCTTTAGATTCTTGCAAGAAAAATTGTGTATCTAAAAAATAGAAATCTTGAAAATCATTAATAAAAGGACCTTCAAAAAGTAAATAAGAGGTCCTTTCCATGCATAGTGTTAGCTTCTATTGTTCGAAAGATAAATCTTATAGTTGCACCCTATGCCTCTAAATCCAACACTAGTGTCTCTATCCCCGCGGGGTGCTCTTCTCATCGTTGTGTTTCTTATGATTGGGTCACTAGTTATTGAAAGTACTCTTATGCATCAAGATGAGGCAAACGGATGGTGAATAGAGGAACAATGCATTGTGGACCCATGGGTGAATGGATAGGTGTCATGGTAAACTATAATGGTTGGAAACAGGGTATAGTACCTCTCATGTGCTTAGATTAGCATGCGATGGATGATCTTCTACACCTTGGTGCATGTAAATCTTCTACCATCAAAGCACATTTGACAAGCATGCCATAAGCTAAGCACGTGTACACAATTTGAGTGAAAGCATAGCAGCGATTCAAGACTTGGTTATGGATCCACCTAGCGTTAGCAACATATACATGGTCGATGATCCATTGTGATAAGTACAATGTCATGCTATTTTTTTTGCACTAAATAAAATCCAAACCATGTGTTTGTGTGGATGGTTGAATCTATCTTACCTAAGAACATGAAATGTTGCACTTCAAAGAAACATGAAATGTTGCACTTCAAAGAAACATGAAATGTTGCACTTCAAAGAAACATGAAATGTTGCATACACATTCTCAATGCAGTACATAACCCCGGTGTAGTTATGGACATTTGGGAAAGCTTCAAGATTTCATTTTTCTTCATCTCTTCTAGCACTAAGATCTCCTTCTCTAAGGGCATGTGAGTTCCTTGAATCAATTTGAATTTCCTTCACAGTTGGTTTTCGACTAATAATGGTACCACAAAAATGTCAGGTGCATCTCTATCTAGTGCATTCTCGAAAGTGTGTATCATGTAATAACACCTAGCCTTTGGGAGGGGTGCAGTGAAGTAAGTGTCTAATCCTGCCTTTTATCGGAGGTGCTTTCCTTTTCTCAGAGGTGCTACAAATCTATTGAATTTTGGAGACCTTTGAACTCCTTTGGAAAGAGCTAAAAATTTCCCCATTTGTGGTTGAACTCAAGCTTAACCTCCTAGAAGTAGTGCACATCTCTTAAGGGTCCTAACAATTCTCAAACCATTGGGGCTTCATGTAGATGTTTTTTGTAAGGTTCATTGGATTTTTTATAGGAATCATGGCAAAATCCTCTCCAAACCCTAGTGATGGGGGCAAAGGGTTGTCCTCTATGGGAATGGTGCATAAGTCAATAGACACCTGAATGGTGCCCACCACTTCCATGAAGTTTTTTCTAAAGATGATAGAAAGATCTGCTAAGACAATAATAGGACATGTTAATATTCTTAGAGACTCATGATCCTAGCATGGAGAGATTACATTCCCTTTGTCAAGTGACATGAGTACCCAAGACCTCGAATTGATGTGCTTTGTGTAGTTAGGCTCGAAGTGTGTCTGATGCATGTTGCTAGGCCAACCTTGCATGCATACTATGGATGTGCATATGCTTAGCATGTTGTAGGTGTTGTATAGGAAACTCATCTAGGTATTACAAGGTTGAATGTTAAAATTACAAGGATTATGTATGAAATTATGCTTCCTTAAGGAATAACAAGGATATGAGGAAGCATTATTTTTACAATTATTAAGGATTGATCTAGCTTTATGAGATGATATGGGTACTTGTACATGAGAAGGCTTAGTTTTATGAGTTGTATGGGGGTTGGCCATGGAGCTCTTTAGGCATATATTTCCAAACAATTGGAACATTAAAAGTCTTACTTTTCAATTGGGGCTGAGTTTGAATTGATTTTTGCAAAGTAGGAGACTACCTAGGTTGCACTAGATGGGTTTTTGGTGTGATTGAGAGTTAGGCCCTCAAGAAAGCTTTTGGCACTCATATGTGAGAAGCATTAAGGTGTGCCTTCAATACCTGCTTATGCATTCATATTTGCCATATCTTCAATGGTCGATCTTTTCAAATCTTGGCACTTGAGTTCCTAGGCTCACTGGGATGAATAAGTTGTGGCTTCTCAAGTGGAGTAATGGATAACTCGCCTTTTTTCATCCAAATCAACTTCATTTTTGGTGTGCCTTGAGGCTTATCTAATTATGGGAGTGGTCATTGATGCTAGCTCCTTTCACTCGTGTTTCTTTGTGATTGCTTTTTGGAAAGAATTCACTCCTTTGTCATAGGAGTGCTTTGCTTTGGAAAAGAAGGGGTCCAACACTTGCATGGATTGTTCACAAGATATCACGGCATTATACACAATAAGCCTTGGCACACATGCAAAGTGTCTGGACTTGGAACAAGAAGGGTCCCAAACTTCTAGTTCTATTGTGAGAAATTGTTTGTTAACCCAAAATTGGAGTAGTTGCTTTCTAAGGTTCAAGTCCACTACGTTGTTATACATCCAATTTTGACCCAATATTAAAGGCTCATTAAGATCTTCATCATGGCAAACCAAGAGTTTGGTATTCGAGGGTTTCATGAAAGAGAAGGGGAACTTATTTTCCTAAGCAATGGGTTCCTATTTTTCCCAGTCTAATGAGAAAAGCTTCCATTGGGTTAAGTTGTATGCATGACTCTTGATAACAAGAATAACAAATGACACTAGTGGTAGCTCTTCAATCAACGAGGGCTCTAGTCATCTTGATTGTAGTGCCCTTTCATAGCTTGACTCAAATGAATGGCCATCTATCTATAATGCAAGCCTTGGAATGAAAACTTGATTTTTCTAATTCTCTTTAGAGCCTGTGCATCTTCTTCTTCTTCTCTACATCTCTGTTTTTCTTGTGCTTCTTGGCCTTGTTCGATCATGTGAGCATCTCATTCATTGAGGGTTCTTAACAAAGTTTGACTCTACATCCACTAATGTAGTTTGGTAATACTTCACCTTATAGCATGGATAACTTAACAAAACCACTCATGGAAACTCTATTGATGACAATGTTTCCATATCCATGCTTTTCCAACTTATGGGCATGTTGTTATACAAGCTGAAGCATAAACATGATGGTATAGTTGATAAGTATAAGGCTAGGCTTGTTGCAAAGGGTTATGCGCAGGAAAGAGGCATTGATTTTGATGAAACCTTTGCTCCTACTTGCCGAATGACTACTGTTCGTAGCATCTGTGCACTTGCAGCTCATCATGGTTGGAATGTACCTTAGTTGGACATTAAAATAGCATTTCTGAATGGTGACTTGCATGAAGAAGTGTATGTTTTTCAGCCTCGTGGCTTTGTGCAGAAAGGGCATGAAAACCAAGTGTAGTTAAAGAAGGAATTATATGGTTTAAAGCAAGCACCACGTGCTTGGTATGAAAAGATACATGCCTATATGATTGCACATGGTTTTGAGAACAGTCCAACTGAAAGCACCTTATATGTCAAGCGTGCTAATGATGTACTTCTGATCATTGAGATGTATGTTGATGACATGCTTCTCACTGGTCCTCATGAGAATCATATTGTTGATTTCAAGGTTGGTTTACATGCCTCATTTGAGATGTCTGATTTGGGGCATTTGCATCATTATTTGATCATTCAGTTTATGCACGTTGATGGTGTAATGGCTTTGTGTCAAACAAAATATCTTGACACATTATTGCAGTGTTTTGGCCTTGAAGACTGTAAACCTATTGCCACTCCTATGGAGACAGGTTTATGACTGAGTCTTCATGATGTTGGAGATGCATTGTTCTCTATCAACAGGCTGTTGGTGTTTGGTGTGTGAAGAAGTGCGAGAGACACACAAGAAGCACACACAAGGAGCACAAACGCAACAAGACACATGGAGAAGACGATGGCTGGAATAGCTCTCTCTATTGATCGATGAACTGAAGTGAAGTAAGAGCTGAATGATATCCCTAAGTACAAAGTACCACCACATATGAGAGTATCAAGTATGTGGTAACATGGGGAAAAAACCTCTAGCCAGCACTAGAGTAAAAAGTGCCCATGTATAGGGAAAAGGTTCACATCAAAGCTACTCGAGGAACATATAAGTGTAACAAACGCCCCTGGAGCGAATGATGTGAACACGTACAGGGAGTGACATATCAGCCCCCACAAGGTAATAAGCCTAAAGCTTTGCGAAAAGCTTCAAACTTTTCCCGTGGAAGAGCTTTGGTGAATATGTCTGCCACATTATCTTGTGTAGGCACATATACCAAATCAATATCTCCTGCATGAAGGCGCTCTCTCACATAGTGATAATGCACCTCAATATGTTTGGTCCGTGCATGAAACACTGGGTTTCGTGCAACAGCCAAAGCACTCTGACTATCTGTGAGAATATGTGTAGCAGCATCAATCTCCATGCAAAGATCCATCAATAGGCGTCTCAGCCATATACACTCCACTGTCGCTGTGAAAACTGCCCTGTATTCAGCTTCACAACTTGATGTCGCCACTCTAGGTTGCTTCTTACTCAACCAAGACATGCATGAGTCTCCAAGGAAAAAGCAATTACCACTAGTGGACATGCGAGTATCATAACAACCAGCCCAATCACTATCTGTAAAAGCATGCAAGCATGGCTGAACATCTCTGCCATAAAAGAGACCTAAGCTCAAAGTGCCTCGAAGATATCTAAACACACATTTCACCGCTTGCCAATGCTTAGTGCCAGGGCTATGCATGAATCAACTCAACTGGGAAACTGCATACTGTATATCCGGCCTTGTGTTGCATGCATATATAAGACATCCCACAGCTTGTTGATAAAGAGAAGTGTCAAATGCATCACTGGAATCCTCAACTGAGAACCTGAATCCTATCTCAATTGGTCTGGAAACTGGCTTACAATCCTCAAAATCAAAACGTTGAAGTAGTTTTTCAACATGCTTTGCTTGATGCATAACAATTCCCCCCTCAACGGATACAAACTGGATGCCAAGATAGTAGCTCAAAAGACCAAGATAAGTGACATCAAAAGTATGCTGCAAATTAGCCATACGAATGTCAAGTTTTGCATCACATGACCCAGTCAAGAGTATGTCATCGACATAAAAACAAGCACTATAAGATCAGCCCCATTTTTGCGTACATAGAATGTGCTTTCAATCGGACTACATGTGAAGCCAAGAGCAATCAAGTGCTTATGTATTTTGTCATACCATGCACATGGAGCTTGCTTGAGACCATACAAGGCTTTATGCAAGCGACAAACCATATGCTCTTTCCCTTTCATAGCAAATCCAGGAGGTTGCTTCACATAGACCTCTTCTTGCAAATCTCCATTCAAGAAGGCTGTTTTTATGTCCAATTGATGCACTTTCCAACCTTGATGGGCAGCCAATGCAACCATGGTACGAATGGTAGTCATGCGTGAAGTAGGTGCAAAAGTTTCCTCATAGTCAATGCCATATTGTTGCGCATATCCTTTGGCAACCAATCTAGCTTTGTAGCGATCAATGCTACCATCATATTTTCTCTTAATCTTGTAAACCCACTTTGTACCAATGGCATTCTTTCCTTTTGGCAATTCATATAATTCCCAAGTACCATTCCTATGTATGGAATCCATTTCTAATTGCATAGCACTCATCCATTGTGGATCATCACATGCATCTTCAAAAGAAAGTGGCTCTTCATTACATGCTGTAGCAATAAGAGAATAATCCACAAAATTACTTGATGTATGGTGAGAGCTTGATCTTGTTCTACCAAGTAAAGGTGCACTCAATTTGCTATCCTGCAAAGTTTGTTTCAGCCACTTTGGCATAGATTGTGCACTCTTGATAGACATGCGTTCATTATGTAAAACATCTTCAATATGTACATCATGCGTGGGCTGAATTTCATGCTCAGTTTCAGCCATATTTTGATGCAAATGTTCAGCCATATGTGGCTAGAAATTTCCAACAGTTTTGACAATTTTTGGCTGAATTTTTTCAGCCATGTTTGGCTGGAAATTCTCTGCATTTTCAGCCCTGTTTGGCTGGAATTTTTCAGCCCTTTGAGCCTCAGTTGGCTGGTCTACATGGCCATAGTCAAGCGCACCATTTTGGAACAAAGGCATGAGTGTATCGAACACATCTTGTGAGCTAACTGTTGGCAGTTTTTTGCATTCAAGTAGAGGGAAAACTGAATTTTCAGCAAATACCACATCTCGACTCACAATAATTGTGTTCGTCAATGGATGGTACAATCGATATCCCTTACTTTCAGCACTATAACCAACAAATATACATTTCTTTGCCTTGTCATCAAGTTTGTGACGTTGTTGTGATGGCACAAGAGCATATGCCAAACAACCAAACACACGCATATCACTAACCATAGGCTTATGACCATTCCAAGCCTCATAAGGAGTGATGACTCTCAATGCTTTTGTAGGGCAGTGATTCAACACATAATTTGCACACATGACCGCTTCCATCCAAAACTTATGAGGAAGATGCTTTCCTTTAACCATACATCGTGCCATTTCAAGTAAAGTTCTATTTTTACGCTCGGCAACACCATTTTGTTGAGGTGTATATGGCACCGTACATTGGTGTGAAATACCTCTTTCACGAAGAATGTCGATGTATTTAGGTAGTGATGTGTGTGAACACTCTAGGACCGCCGGGGCACTTTTTTCCCTCTTTAGGAGGTTTTTTTCCCCCGGCTTGTATATATGCCTATTGCCCTAATGGGCTGCTTATCTTTGTACATTCTCTAGTAATACATTCAGTCTTGTGTGTTGTGCTCCAAGCTTCTTCTTCTTCCTTGTGTTGTTCGGTGGTATCAGAGCAGGTTGTCTCTTCATCTAGGGCACCGTCGACACACCTCCGTTTGCAGTCTCAGATTCGCACGAAATTCGGTGAGCATACTCAGGCTGTTTTCGAGATCAAAACAGCTTCACTGTGTGGTGTTGAAATCGCGATCTGAGCTCGTCTCGGCCTCCGAACGCACTATTGTAGTGCTTGTGCAGGCTATTTTGTCCTTTTGTGCCAAAGGTATATACCAGTTTCTGTTCGCCAGTTTAAGCGTCTCGAAGTCTCCTACAGGTCTAGCAGAACTCGTCTGGGCAGTTCCGTTCAACTTTTTGAGATACAGTCAATTTTCTACATCAAGGTATTTTAGTCACCGGCCATGGCTGAAAGCAGTGATGTATTTCGTATGTTGGCTGTTGAGGATAAGTTGGATGGTACCAACTACCCATTATGGGCTTATATGATGCGACATGTATTGGTTGCAAAAGGACTGTGGAACATTGTGCAGGGTGTTGAAAGACGTCCTGTTACACCTGCGACTACAGGTACTACAAATACAGGTGCTGGAGGTGTTGGAGCTGATGAAGATGGTGTCAAAGATGATATTGTGTAGACTCCTGTTCGTGTTGCTGTTTCTGTTGCACCTACTATAGAGCAGATTCGTTGGGATGGCAGAGATGCCCAGGCACATGCATTGATAGCTTTGTCTGTCAAACGTGCAATTATTCCTCACATACGCTCTTGCAGAACAACTAGGGATGCTTGGGATACACTTACCACATTGTACCAAGCTAGGAATGAGGCTCGTGTTGCTTATCTCTGAAAACAGTTGGAGAGTGAGCACATGAATGAAGGTGATTCTATGGACAATTTCCTAACGAAGATCAAAGATTTGAAGGAACAGTTGATTTCTGCTGATGAGGTTATACCAGATAGCTCACTTGTGCAGACCGTTCTGAATGGTCTTCCTGACTCATATCAGAGTTTTGCTTCTACTCTTCGGTTGATGACGAAAGGCAATCCGAATGCCTTATCATTTGAGGAGTTAGTCTCTCTTCTGTTGCAGGAAGATCAGTCCAGGCAGAACAGGTCCATTATGCGAGTTGCAGATCAAGCTTTCCTGGCTAGTCAGAAGGGCAAAGGAAAATGGAGCTCTTCTACTAGTAAGCAGAAATCTGCAAATGCTGCACATTCAAAGAACAAAGACAAAGATGAGAAAAAATCAGAAAAGCAGAAATTGTTTTGTAAGTACTGTAAAGGCAATGATCATATCATAAAGAACTGTCCAAAATTGGCTGCTAAAGAGGCAAAGAAGAAAGATGCTGGAATGGTTGTTGCAGAGGCCTCTACACCAAAAACAGAGTCTACAAATCTTGTGCAGGAAGAAGAATGGGCGTTTACTACTGTCTGCAGTTTTGACCCATCTTCTCATGATCAATGCATGTCTCCAGTATACTCAGATGTTTGGTACTTTGACAGTGGGGCGACCAAACATATTACCTCGCAGCGTAGTTTCTTATCTTCACTCGAGCCTGCCCCTACAGGGAATACTGTTACATGCGCCAACAACTCCTCTTATCCTGTTATGGGAGTTGGTAAGATCATTTTGACTACTGCTGATGGTAGTTCTTTCACTTTGTCAGATGCTTTATTTGTGCCAGGGATCAAAAAGAATCTGTTATCAGTTTCTACATTAGCCAAGATTGGCTTGGTTGTGAAATTTGTTGATGACAGGTGTACAGTTCATGATCTCTCAAATGGCGATGTGATTATTGCTTCTGGCATTTTATGTCGTGGGCTGTATAAGCTCATAGACTATGAAAGATTTGTGAATGATTCGGCATGTGCAGTTCAAGATTCTTAGGCTATGTCAGATGCAAAGCTTTGGCATGCACGCTTTGGTCATCTGAATTTTGCTAGTTTGCTACGCTTGCAGAAATCTGAAATGGTGCCCTCTTTGCCCAAACTTGAGGCACCTGGAAAACATGTTTGTGAAGGCTGTATTTTGGGCAAAATGCAGCGTTCTTACTTTCCAAAAAATGGTTCAGTTCGGGCTACGCAGAAATTGCAGCTTGTACATAGTGATGTTTGTGGTCCTATGCAGACACCCTCTTTTGGAAATTACCTTTACTTCGTGACTTTCATTGATGATTTTTCCAGGCATGCATGGGTATATCCACTCAAAGCAAAGTCCAAAGTGTTCATGTGCTTCAAGCAGTTTTTGGTTTTGGCTGAAAATCTGTCAGCATGTAAAATGGGCACCCTCCGTTCTGATCGAGGAGGGGAATATATGTCTTCAGATTTTAATGCATTTCTGGCTGAACGTGGGATAAAACACCAGTGTACAGTGCCGTATACACCTCAATAGAATGGAGTTGCTGAACGAAAGAACATGTCTCTCATGGAGATGGCGAGGTGTATGGTCAAGAGTCAGGCTTTACCTCATAGTCTCTGGCTTGAGGTTGTCATGTGTGCAGCATATGTACTGAACAAGTGTCCCACTAAAGAACTGCAGTCTATCACTCCATATGAGGCTTGGCATGACCGCAAGCCATCTGTTGCTCATCTGCGTGTTTTTGGTTTTTTGGCATATCCATTAGTGCCTGAACAACATCGCAGAAAATTGGATGGTAAAGCAGTTAAATGTATTTTTGTTGGATACAGTTCTGAAAGTAAAGGCTATCGCCTGTATCATCCACAGACTAAACGCATTTTGGTTAGCTGTGATGTTGTATTTGTGGAAGATGCTATTCAGCCATTGCTTTCATGTACTAAGGAGACATCTGTTAGCTCCAAAGACATGTATGATACTTTGATGCCTCTTTTTACAGGTGGACAGTCTAGTGCTGGTCCTAATGAGGCAACTTCTCAGCCTTTGCAGGTTTCATATGATGATGCAGATCATTCCATTTGTGATGCAGATTTACATGATGCACTTGCTGATGAGAGAGCTGATATTGAGTAGGCAAAAACTATGCAAAATGGCTGGTGCAGACTTTGCGTGACAGCAAATTAGATGCACCTTTGTCATATTGTACTCGTTCAGGCTCTCATAGTGCCTCCTTTGCATCAGATTGCTATGCTATGGCTGCATCTAGTCTCTGTGATGAGAATGAGCCTGTTTTTTTGATGAAGCACAAAATTCAGAAAATTGGATGGCTGCTATGCAATCTGAATATGATGCTATAATGAAGAATGGTACATGGTCTTTATGTGACTTGCCTCCTGGCAAGAAGGCCATTGGCACTAAGTGGGTATACAAGCTGAAGTGTAAACCTGATGGTACAATTGACAGGTATAAGGCTAGGCTTGTTGCAAAGGGTTATGCCCAGGAAAGAGGCATTGATTTTGATGAGACCTTTGCACCTACATGCCGTATGACTACTGTTCGGAGCATTTGTGCACTTGCAGCCCATCATGGTTGGAATGTACATCAGTTGGACATTAAAACAACATTTCTGAATGGTGACTTGCATGAAGAAGTGTATGTTTTTCAGCCCTGTGGCTTTGTGCAGAAAGGGCATGAAAACCAGGTGTGCAGGTTAAAGAAGGCGTTATATGGTTTAAAGCAAGCACCACGTGCTTGGTATGAGAAGATACATGCCTATCTGATTGCACATGGTTTTGAGAACAGTCCAATTGAAAGCACCTTATATGTTAAGCGTGCTAATGATGTGCTTCTGATCATTGTTGTCTATGTAGACGACATGCTGCTCACTGGTCCTATTGAGAAGCATATTGCTGATTTTAAGGCTGATTTGCATGCCTCATTTGAGATGTCTGATTTGGGGCATTTGCATCACTATTTGGGCATTCAGTTTATGCAAGTTTATGGTGGAATGGCTTTGTGTCAAACGAAATATATTGACACATTATTGCAGCGTTTTGGCCTTGAAGACTGTAAGCCTATTGCTACTCCTATGGAGACAGGTTTACGATTGAGTCTTCATGATGCTGGAGATGCATTTGATGTTGTTCTCTATAAGCAGGCTGTTGGATGCTTGATTTACTTATGCATTACCCGGCCAGATATTCAGTTTGCTGTCTCACAGATAAGCAGGTTTATGCATTGCCCAGGAGTCACGCATTGGAAGGCGGTCAAGCGCATCTTTTGCTACTTGAGTGGTACTCGGCTACTTGGGTTGTTTTATCCCAAGGGGGGATCACTACCGCCAGATTTGCATGCTTTTTCTGACTCAGATTGGGCTGGTTGCTATGACACTCGTGTGTCCACCAGTGGTTTTTGCTTCATGCTTGGTAGCTCATGTATATCTTGGTTGAGCAAGAAGCAGCCTATTGTGGCCACTTCCAGTTGTGAGGCTGAGTATAGGGCAGCTTTCACAGCGACTGTTGAGTGTGTGTGGCTCAGACGCCTTATGGCTGATTTGGGTGTTGGCCAGTCTTCTGCCACCACCATCTTCACTGATAGTCAGAGTGCATTGGCAGTTGCGAGGAACCCTGTGTTCCATGCTCGCACTAAGCACATTGAGGTGCATTATCACTATGTCAGGGAGAGGTTCTCTACTGGGGAGATCAGCTTGGCATATGTGCCCACGCAGGAGAACATTGCAGACCTTTTCACGAAGGCCTTGCCTAGGGAGAAGTTTGAAGCTTTCCGCAAAGCTTTGGGCTTACTTCCTTTTGTGGAGTGATTTCCACATAGCTTGGCACTTCCTTATACATGAGTGCCAGCTCCTTGTTCACCGCATCACTCCTAGGGGGGATTTGTTGATATATTTAGGTAGTGATGTGTGTGAACACTCTACGACCGCCGGGGCACTTTTTTCCCTCTTTAGGAGGTTTTTTTCCCCCGGCTTGTATATACGCCTATTGCCCTAATGGGCTACTTATCTTTGTACATTCTCTAGTAATACATTCAGTCTTGTGTGTTGTGCTCCAAGCTTCTTCTTCTTCCTTGTGCTGTTTGCGTGCTTCCGCAGACGTCGAACTCCAACAAAGAGAAGCATTAAACTCATGTGACATGTACTCACCACCACGATCCGTGCGTAGAGTCAAAAGCTTTTGTGAAGAAAAATCTTCAGCCATAGCTAAAAATGATTTGAAGCAAGAAAATACCTCATTCTTTGCTTTCATAGGATACACCCATGTATGGTGAGTAGCATCATCAATGAAGGTAACAAAATATACATGCTTCTCAAAAGATGGAGTCTTGACCGGACCATATACATCACTATGAACAAGTTGCAATTTTCTTGTAGTGTGTGTGTGACTATCTTTTGGAAAAGAAGCACGATGCATTTTTCCAAGAATGCAACCTTCACATGCATGCTTTTCAATGGACTCAAGTGTAGGCAAGCCAATAACCATGTCCTTCTTTTGCAAGTAGAGCAAACTATTGAAGTTTAAATGACCAAAACGAGCATGCCAAAGCTCCATTTCAGCCATGGAAGAAGTATGAGCAACTAAGGCATTCGAGGCAGCCCTCTTGTATGTATCCATGTGATACAAACCATTACATAATGTACCGGACATCACGATAACATCCATTGCTGAAATCATGAACCATACACTTATCATCAACAAAGTGTACATGAAGTCCAGCTTTGGCAATCAACGGAATTGAAATTAAGTTCTTCTTGATACCGGGCACATACAATGCATTTTTCAAGAGAATCACACCTCCATTTGCAGCCGTAAGCTCAATTTCTCCTACTCCAATGATAGGATAAGAGGCATTGTTTGCACATACCACATGTCCTCCTTTAGGTGCATCTTTCAAAGAGGCAAAAAATCTTTTGCATGATGTTATGTGCTTTGAAGCACCACTATCAAAGAACCAATCGGAATCAGCCTCACTCACAACCATACATTTAGAATTTAAAGAAGCATCATAATGACATGTAACAACACATGCCCAAAAATCTTGAGCCATGTTAGCTTCATCATTCTTTGCATTTGCTGAATTTTCAGCAATAGACATGTCGGATTCCTTCTTCTTTTCATTGCATTTAACAAGCTTTCTACACTCATCAATAGTATGACCAGCCTTCCGGCAATATTTGTTCTTTTGCAAATCACCATCATTAGAGGAATGAGTGGAAGAGGAAGCTTGAGTCTTTGGTTTTGATGAACCAAAAGCTGAACCATACTTGCTTTTCCCCTTTTGTGAGATAGTAAGTGCTTGCGTTCCCTCAATCAAACCACTCCTATTCACTCTAGATTGCTCTTCTTGCAAAAGATTCTTGCAAAAGAAGAGACACAACCTCATCAAATGCATACATATTAGGATTTCCTTTTGCAACCAAACGGAGTCTAGTAGCAAAGCTTTGAAAAGATTCCGGTAATCCTTTCAACAATGTAGAAATGAGAGATGCATCCGGAATGATCTCATCTATGTTTGCCGATTGCTCTTTCAAGTCCTTGGTGCGTGTCACATACACATCCACTGACTCATTTTCAGCCATACATACATCCTCAAGTTGCTTCCTCAAGTATGCAACACATGCTTCATTACGCACGGCATACAAAGAAGCAAGAGTGTCCCATGCCTGTCGTGATGTAGAACATGACCGAATGTGTGGAACTATATGATGCTTCACTGAAAGCGCAATCAAAGCATGAGCTTGAGCATCTTTTCCATCCCATGTAAGCTGCTCCTGTGTAGGTGGAGAAGGAGAAACCACTGTACTCGAAGAAGAAGCTCCATCTGTGACAGTAGACTGTGAAGTAGAAGCACCTGCCGGTCTTCGATCTACATTTGCCACTATGTTTCAAAGTTGTTTTGCAACAAGAATATGCTTCATCATGTAAGACCACATCGGATAGTTGGTCCCATCAAGCTTATCTTTAGCTTGAAGCATGCCAAACAAGTCATTGCTGCCCGCCATTTCACTAAGGAACAAGAATGTGACAAAATCTTCACTTCGAGGAAAGCTGAAATGAGTGCTGAAATTTCAGCTCACAAACCGTCACTCTGACGGCGATTTTGACTACACGAATGGCTTTGAAATGGGGGTAAAACCCTAGCGCACCTAGTGGAAATGTTTTCAGGCTGCTAAAATTCACAGTTCTATGCTCCGAAGTCGATTTGCACTGATAAAGTGTGCGCGTGCCGCGATGCGAAAAACCGAAACTTGAGAAGAAGCTGAACCTGCTCTGATACCACTGTTGGATGTGTGAAGAAGTGCGAGAGACACACAAGAAGCACACACAAGAAGCACAAACGCAACAAGACACACGGAGAAGACGATGGTTGGAATAGCTCTCTCTATTGATCGATGAAGTGAACTGAAGTAAGAGCTAAATGATATCCCTAAGTACAAAGTACCACGACATATGAGAGTATCAAGTATGTGGTAACATGGGGAAAAAACCTCTAGCCAGCACTAGAGTAAAAAGTGCCCATGTATAGGGAAAAGGTTCACATCAAAGCTACTCGAGGAACATATAAGTGTAACAGTTGGATGCTTGATTTATTTATGCATTACCCAACCATATATTCATTTTGTTGTCTCATAGATGAGCAGGTTTATGCATTGCCCAAGAGGCAAGCATTGGTAGGCGGTTAAGTGCATCTTTCGCTACTTGAGTGGTACTCGACTACTTGGGTTGTTTTATCCCAAGGGGGGATCACTATCGTCATATTTGCATGCTTTTTCTAACTCTGATTGGGTTGGTTGCTATGACACTTGTGTGCCCACTAGTGGCTTTTGCTTCATGCTTGGTAGCTCATGTATATCTTGGTTGAGCAAGAAGCAGCCTACTATGGCCACTTCCAGTTGTGAGGCTGAGTATAGGGTAGCTTTCACAGCGATTGTTGAGTGTGTGTGGTTCAGATGCCTGATGGCTGATTTGGGTGTTGGCCAGTCTTCTACCACCACCATCTTCACTGACAGTCAAAGCACATTGGCAGTTACGAGGAACCCTGTGTTCTATGCTCGCACTAAGCACATTGAGGTGCATTATCATTATGTCAGGGAGAGGTTCTCTGCTGGGGAGATCTGCTTGGCATATGTGCCCATGTAGGAGAACATTGAAGACCTTTTCACGAAGTCTCTGCCTAGGGAGAAGTTTGAAGCTTTCCGCAAAGCTTTGGGCTTACTTCCTTTTGTGGAGTGATTTCCACATAGCTTGGCACTTCCTTATACATGAGTGCTAGCTCCTTGTTCACCGCATCACTCCTAGGGGGGATTTGTTGATATATTTAGGCATTGATGTGTGTGAACACACTAGGATTGACGGGGTACTTTTTTCCCTCTTTAGGAGGTTTTTTCCCCTGCTTGTATATACGCCTATTGCCCTAACGGGCTACTTATCTTTGTACATTCTCTAGTAATACATTCAATATTGTGTGGTGAGCTCCAAGATTCTTCTTCTTCCTTGTGTTGTTTGCGTGCCTCCACAAACGTCTAACTCCAACATGATTATCCAAGGAGTTTTGTACTTTTATAAAAGCTTTTGTTTAGATTCATGTTCACCACTACAAGTAGCCCGAAAACTGCTATAGTTCTAGCAGAGCTTCATTGGGTAATTTTGTTCATTTTATTGAGAGACACTTAATTTTTTACATCATAGTAGAGTCACCAACTATGGCTAAAAACAATGATGTAGTTTGCATGCTACGTGTTGAGAACAAGTTGAATGGTTCTAACTAGCCATTGTGGGGATACATGATGCGATATGTATTGGTTGCAAAAGGACTACACAATATTGTGCAAGGTGGGGAATCGTGTCCTATCATATCTATAAATGCTTAAAACGCTATTGATGGAGATGGTGTCCAGAATATTCTAGGTTGGGATTCTGGTTCAATTCATATTTCAAGTCCTCTTGCAACTCCAATTTCAATGATTTCAAGTACACCATCAACACTTCCAATTACTATGGAAAAATTTCAGTGGGATTGCACAGATGCATAAACACATGCTTTGATTAATTTTTTGTAGCGCATGCCATTATCCCTCATATTCACTCATGTAGGGTAGCAATAGATGCTTGCTTGGAATACTCTTGCCACATTATATTAAGCAAGAAATAGGGCCCATATTGTGTACCTCCAAAGACATTTGAAGAGTGAGCATATGAATGAAGTGAATCTATGGACAATTTTCTTACAAAGATAAAAGATTTGAAGGAGAAGTTGAATGCTATAGATATAACTTTGCAAGATATTTCAATTGTGTAGATTGTTTTGAATGGCCTATCTTATTCTTATTAAAGTTTTGCTTCTAACCTTTGGTTCCAAATGATTTAACATTTGCAGAAATATTTTCTATTTTGTTGTAAGAAGAACGTTTCAAGAAAAATATTTCCATTATTCATGTCGCAGATCAAGCCTTTGTTGCTAGTCAGAAGAGCAAGCGTAAAGATTATTCTTCCTCTAGTAGGTAGAAATCTATAAATTCTTCACAAACAAAGAAGGAAGAAAATTACTGGAAGAAAGCAGATAAGTAGAAGTAGCTTTGAAAATATTGTAAGGGAGATGATCATATCATTAAGAGTTATTCTAAATTTGTTGCTAAGGAGGAAAAGAAGAAAGGGCTAGGAATGACTCTTCAAGACACTTTTGCTTTTGCATGTCTGTTGTGGGCTTGGATTTTTGGTACTTTGACATTCATGCAACCAAAAATATTACCTTTGAACGAAATTCCTTCACAATTTGGTGTTTCTCATAGAAGAATGGTGTAGAAAAAGATCAAAGAAGATTCACTTTGTAATTATCAATTTGTGGAGACATAAGGGTGATATGATGATCATGAGAAAATGATCTACAAAAGTGTGGAGGTGACAAGCATACAAGGTGCACATACACATACACATACACATACACATACACATACACATACACATACACATACACATACACATACACATACACATACACATACACATACACATACACATACACACACATATAGAAGGAAAAGTAGAAAGAGTGGAACAACTAAACCTATTACTTCAAGAACACAAGTTACAAAAGTCCTTTACTAGCTCTCCCACCAAGTGGCCGTTCAAAAGGATCTTACATTCTCTATTTATACTATTTCGATTAGCTTTGGCCAATTTCACATCTAGTGTCTAGCATAGTTAAAAAATAGGTTCTCTATCTAGTTTTGAGGCTCAAATGAACTCCAAAAAATGTGAAAGCTGATATGTAACCTCTACCTAAGCTCTTCAATCTTTGGCTTAAATGGAGTCAATATTCGCAAGATGGGATTTTTTATACTATTTTAGTGATAAAAAACATTGTTTTCAAGAAGGCATAAGCTTTATATGGTTTGAACTATATGGATTCATCTTTACATATCTTTTACATGTTTCCTCATCTTTTATGTCTTCTAGGGCCATGTCCTCCACTGACACTACTTGATAGTCTGCTTAGTTGTTGACCAACACTCCCCTCCCTCTCGAGTCTATCATCCCTCACATTACCTTGTTCTTGGGAGTGATTGATGTAGTTCTGCACAATGTCAATGGCCAAAGAATATTTTGATGTTTAGACCATGTACCATGTCAACTTCAAGTTTTTGCCAATCAATGGTATGTGGAGTGTCCTACTAATGGAAGTGATAGTGTCCCAAATACTGGATGGTTTCACAAGCTAATATCAATAATAAGTTTGTGGGCCTTGAGATAAATACCTTTGAATGATATTCCCAAAAGAAAATTGTGAATATGTTTTGGAATGTTGCTTTGCAACAGGCAAGAAGATATTGGATCCAACAATGCCATGTGTAGCAGACTTTGTCGAGGTATTTGAATTCCACAAAAGACTTGATCAAAGGGACATTAAAGTCAAAAGAAAGATGTTGGTCATGGACTACCATTCATTTTGTAGGGAATACAAAACCTTTAGTTGTTGTATACAAATCAAATACTCTTAGAGTTGGTTCCTCCATTGTTGGTTGTACTGGGGTGATCTATGGCTCTATACTCAATGGTATAGATGATTGCTCAATTTGTAATAGCTCAGGTTTTGGAATGTGAATTGTAAATGGGGGAACAACAAGCGGTGGTCCTAAAGGGGACATCAATGGTGTTGGTGATGTTTTGCTGGGCTACATGCATGGAATGGTTCCACACATACACTTTGTTTGATATGAGGTAGAGGCTCTTTCCTTTTTGAGAGTCTATAGTTACACCCTTGTCAATGCCCTCTCAACTAGTATATCATATGTTAAACACATGTAAAATATGCATTAGTAGTGCAACATCCATTGCGTACCTGTTTTCTCGTGCATCTAGTGCTTATTGTATACAATTGATCAATTTCCAGTGAGGTAAATCATTTACCAAATTTTTATGATCCAAATAAAGAATAAACCATATCTTCTTGTGCCATTGTGTGAACCAATAAGCTTTTCTAGGAAATGCAAAATGTTGCATGCATAAACATAGTGTTGTGGATAGATTAGGCATGATTGCAGACATCTAACTTCAAGATTTCACATTTTTTCATTTCTTGTGGGATTAAAGTCTCTTTATCAGATGGCATGTGGATCCCAAACACTCTCAAGGCTTCACACAGACCTATAATCAATGGGTGTGGAGCTAGACCTTTCTACTCCCGTTATGTTGCTTTTGTGATTTTTAGCTCAAGATCTTTGAAGTCAAGCAACATTATCTTGTATGTGCACATATGCCAAACTGATCTCTCCAAGAGAGAACCTCTCCCTGATACAATGCTAGTGCAACTCAATGTGCTTAGTGCGAGCATGGAATGTAGGGTTCCTTGCAACTACCAATGCGCTCTGACTGTCAGTGAAGATGGTGGTGGCAAAAGACAACCAACACCCAAATCAGCCAAAAGGCATCTGAGCCACACACACTCAACAATCATTGTGAAAGATACCCTATACTCAGCCTCACAACTAGAAGTGGCCACAAAAGGCTTCTTCTTGCTCAACCAAGATATGCATGAGCTACCAAGCATGAAGCAAAACCACTAGTGGACATAGGAGTGTCATAGAAAACAACCTAGTCTGAGTTAGAAAAAGCATGTAAATATGGCAGTAATGATTGCCCCTTCGGATAAAACAATCCAAGTAGTGGAGTACCACTCAAGTAACGAAAGATGTGATTAACCACCTACCAATGCTTGTGTTAACTATATTTATGGTTGATTTTTTGCACTAATATGTCTTCATGGTGTAGGATAGATGCTTGATTGCAGGTACTTTGAAGAGGAAAAATGTGTATTACATGGAAGGGAAGCACAAGAATGGGTTTCTAAAATGGATCTTGAAGGAGTTGTGCTACTCCCTCTTAAAGATGTGAATGCCGGGAATGTTTTGATTTCGGGCTATGGGAAACATGAGCATATGCATAATGCAATCACTTGTTTTGAGCAGATGCAAGCAAATGGACTATCCCCGAATGGTATAACTTTCACCGGTGCTCTTAAAGCTTGTAGCATCATAAGGAATCTCAGAAAGGTCAAGAGTTACATGCTCAAATTATCAAAGAGAATTTGGATAAGAGGAATGCAGCTGTTGCCAAGGCTCTAGTAGATATGTACATGAAGTGTGGGGCAACTTTACATGCATGAGGAGTGTTTGAAGATATTCCATTCAAAAACTTAGTCTTGTGGATTGTCCTGACTGCTGGTTATGCCCAACATGGATATGGCAAGGACGCATTGGATTGCTATAAACAAATGCAATTTGGAGGTTTTCTTCCTGATACAGCCACATTATCTTGTGTCTTGAAAGCTTGTACCAACATGGGGGCCTTGGATAGTGGTTGCGATATCCATGCTCAAATTGTAAGAGAGCATTCATTGGAAACCAGTTCTATCATTGCAAATGCACTTATTGATATGTATACAAAATGTGGTGCCCTCGATAAAGCAGAGGAAGTGTTTAAGAAACTATTTTATATCTAGATAATATTGTTTGAACGACACTGATTGGAGGGTATGCACATCATAGACAAGGAGGTGTGGCAATGCAATGCTTTGAGCAGATGCAGCTCAAGAGCCACTCTCCAGAGCCACTCTCCAGATGAAGTTGCATATGCTTGTTGCATGAATGCCAACGGAGAGCAGAGATTGTAATGTTTGGCTACTCCACCTGTCAATTTGATGCAACACAACCGATGCCCGTAAGTTTTGATTATGATATATTCTTCTCTCTAAACAGAACGGTTTGATCTTTTATATGTAGAGAGTGTTAGAGTGGCATACTCCTTACTTCTGTGTGGTGGATCTATTCAAGATGCCCATAATCAGAGTGAAGTCATCTTACATCTGAATACCCTTCATGACCTTTGTTAATATCCATGTTTAGGGATCCTTTGATGTGAAAGACATATCATCACTCTGAAGGTGCGAAACTCTTGGGAAGCTTTCTTTAACTGAGTTGATGGTGATGAACTTCTCCTTCATTATCCATGAAGATATGTGTTCTATTGTAATGTTTTTTTGCATTTATGGGCTGTGTCTATGATACGAGATATCAATGCCTTTCCTCACACTTCACACTGTCAGGAAGTGATTGGCATTCATGTGATATGACTTTTACCAACAGGTCTGAAGGTCATAATGTTTTTCTTTCGGGCGTCATCGCTACTCATCAGGGAAAGGAATGGAGGCAAAGGGAGAATGAACGCATTCTTTATATTGATAAAACTCGCATTGAACCCAACAATTTGGGGAAAAAAGTTTCGAGCGAAGCTTTTTGCGTTGCACAAAAGAGAGCGTTCACTTGTAATTGCTGAAGAAGAGGCACTGCTAATAAGGGAATCTTGGAATAGAGATTGCGCACAACATGCAGCTCATGTCGAGGTTGCCGTCTTACACGTGTCGCGGGTGAATTTCCAAAGGAGCATGTAGAAGAAGCACATAGGGCTGGGGTGAAGGTTGTTCGTCAGCTTGGCAGTGTCATTGATGCTAAAAAGGCAGCAGCTGTTGGCGTGGGTGTTGTGATAGTTCAAGGAATGAAAGCTGGAGGGTGTTACGCATCAAAGGCAGAAGGCGAGCGGACTCCAGCAACAGAGGGGCTCATTTCTGAGAACTTGAGTGCACAGGCATTCGAAGGAGAAGGGGTTTACCTTGTCGATGTCAATTAGGAGGATAGTTTTGGGGAGGCGGAAGAGCTCTTGGTTGTGAATTCTGAAAGTCAATAGCATTGATGAGGGTCATGGGTAGCAGGAGATAAAGGATTTGGGTGAGAGTAGAAAAAACTTGGGTAACAACAACTTGGGAGAAAGCTGGAAAGATACAACAAGATCGTGAGAGGGAAGAACATAGAGGTGGAGAGGGCACCAGAACAGGGAGATATTGGTGAGTCATTCATCATCAGAGGAAAGGAGGGAAGGGGCTAGGCTCAAGTGGATTATGCTCTGGCCCTCATCTCACAACAGAGCGATCGCATATAGCACCAGTCCTGCTCACTGTAACAGTGCAGAAGACACCATCAACAGTTGGAGTTTTCGTTGGAAGTGCCTCCATCTGTTCAAGAAGGAAGGGAATCATTCGATTGTGTGGTTGGGGGCTGGAGGCAGAGATACCGAGCAGTAGCTGGGACTCTGGGGGGAATATTGGGAAGCTGAGAGGGTTTGGTTGGAGCGAGGAGTTTTTTTGGCGGCAACACAGGTGTGGAGGAGGCGTTCGTCCTTCCTCTAGCTCGTTCCCTATAGGACATAGGACAGTCCAAGGGGGATATGATCTGTAGTTGGGGGGGTTGCCTCTGTGTGCAGGTGGCGAGGAGAAGGTGGATCGACGGTTTTCTCATCTCTGGAGGTCTAGGCCAGCTAGGCAGGCTCAACGACCAGTTTTTTTAGAAGTCTCCCAGTTCCGGTGTTGTGCAGAGGCTCTGAGTCCTCGGTCTTTAGCAATTTTGGCTGCTCCCCGGTGAGGCAAAAAAAGGGGGGGCATGCAATAGAGGGGAGAAGGAACAAGAATGTCTTGCAAAGCTTTCAGGGGGTGTTGGCAGCTCCGAATCTTTTTGTTGTGCTTCTTGTCCACCGGGAGGGGAAGGCCTTCTCTCTGAAGGAACACGCAGCAAAGAGGAGGGGTTGTCCAGGAAGGGGATGCTTCCGTTGGATTGTGGTTTAAAAGATGCAGAGTAGAAGGCTGCTCACATATCCATGGAGGAGTGTTTGACCTCTTGGTGGTCATAGTTCTTTGTCAATGAACTGTGCATCCTTTCTAGGAGTGGCTAATAGAATCCGGAAAGAATTAACTAACGTGGAGCAAAGAAGCACCTTGAGAAGTCATTTATGGGACAAGCATGGCAGCAACGGGTAAGAAATAAGAGGGAAAAGCTTCGTTCTCTCGATGACATGAAGGAAGAAAAGAGCTCTTTTGTATTTACAACGGCTCAATTATGAGAAGAAAGAGCATGATCTATGGCTCAGGAAGAAGGGGCATGGAGTATGTCGATGTTCTCCATCCCATGGATGTTCATATCATGGAGGAAGTTTACAACACTATTCAGCAACGAAAGTTGGTGCATTGGCGGGTGAGGAGAAGCCTAGTGATGCTTGGGAGTCTTAATGATGTTGGAGCTGAATACCAAGGCGAAAGAGATTCATTCTGAATATGGGAAATTGAGAACGAGGCATTTCAAAGTAGAGGGAACGATAGTAATTAAGAGGGATGTCCATTCACCACAAAAGCATGGTCAACCGTAAGTTTTTTGAGTACGCTTTCTCTTGTTTGAATGAAAAATGAGCCTCTTATATTCATGTCTGTTGGATGCAACGACATTACTATTATAGATCTATAGAATTATAAGTCCTTGTTAAAAGCATCATGTGTGGTATTTCCTTATGGGATGTGCTGAAGCTCAAAAGGTCATATTGGAGATCTTGTTATGTTATGTTCAATGTTTGCTCCTGTGTAATAATGTGATGTTGTAGTCTGGGAGATCAAACAATGTAAACTTGACATAGCAGTTCATCATGATAGTTACCACTATGTCATTGCAATTACACATACCAGCCTCGGATCTTGATATGTGAGCAAACCAGTGGTGAGATACGGATGAAGCCAGCAGTCAGGTGTACTTGTGATTCCGGAGTATTTTCTATCCTCATTCTGTGAGCCTCAAGATTGCTCTCTTAGGGAACTTTCCGCTGAATTATGAATGTAATTTTGTTCCATGCGTAACTCATGCTAAATATATCATATGATGAGGGAATGAGTTATGAATGGCTATGCACATAAGGATGTGTGAACTCATGAGTCTCATGCATTGGAAAGGGTATTTTCTTCCATGCAAACATATGCATGATTCTATGTTTGTATGTTATACATGTGTGAACATGTTCATGTTTGCATGATCGAGAGTATGCATAGACTTGTGATTATGGATGTGTTATATAACTTGTTCCTTCAAGTTTGCAGGGAGGGAATTGCAAGTAGACGAAGGCTAGAATAAAAGTTTTTCCAAACGATATGTGGGAATAATTTGATGCATCCTAATATATGAGAATAGTAGCCCTTCTCAGTGGGAACCCAATAACAAGTGTTATATCAGTCTAACACTTCATAGCAATGTGTGCATTTCATTATGGTTGTTACGTTGTTGCCTACGAATGCATGGGTGATTACGTCATTGTGTCTTCATGTGTCTTTTCTCATGTTTATGGAAGAAAGTGTTCATGCTTGAATGTTTAGGTGTGCGTATGAGAGTATGTCTACATGTGCTATTTGTTTGTACTGCATATAACCATACACAAAGAGAGGAGAGGGAAAATTGAGGAAAAAGAAAGAAAAGGGGAAGAGGTAAAGTAAGGAGTAAGGAAGAGAGAGAAAGAGTAAGAGAATGTATGTATGTGAGAGGGAAAGAGTAAGAAAGGGAAAAGAAAGAGTACGTGAAAGTGTGTAATGAAGAGAGAGTGCTAGATAGAGAGGGAAAAGGTCGTGTGTTGGAGTGAGAGTGTGACTGAGCATATGCACACATGAAAAAGTGTGTATGTGTGAGCGTGTTTGTGTATGCAAGTGTTTGAGCCTCTTTTGGCTATGGGTTATACATGTGTGAGTGTGTGTGTGTATGTGCGTATGGATGTGTGAGTGGATGTGTGAGAAAGAAAGAAGGGGAGAGATGAGTTAGACCATGCATGTAAAAGTGCGATATTGAAGAGCGATTGAGAGTGTGAGTGTGAAGAGTGTGTAAGAAAGTGAAGTTGTAAATGCATGTGAGTGTGTAAGCTTGTAGGTGTGAGTGCATGTGTGGGGTGTGCACGGGGTAAAGAGAGAAAAAGAGAGAAAGAGAAAACACTCTTTGTGTGGCTTCATAACAGCACATCATTTAGCACGCCCGTTGGGACTTGGCTTAACATATCTCAAAGAGATTGCTACGAGTCCGCTTGGTGCCCCGATCATGTGGCACAGACATTCTACCCCATAATCCTCTTGGTCCTTGAAAGAAATGGTGCAACGAAGGAAAGTTTGGGGTTTTTGGAAGACTGATGCGAGGCCGATGAATGGTGGACGTACCAAGGGACAAATTGAATTTGGCCAAACAATGAGAATTCATGTGAACACACGTCCTTGGTTTGGTCCTATCTCAAACTACATGAGATGTTAGTGCTGCGAGCAGATTGGGCACATTGCCAAGTTTTGCCCTCGAGTGTCTAGTCCTTTGGACTTTGTTCCTATGTGCGTAGATTGTGGAAAGAAGAGCTTATGTGAGCAGGCATGTGAGGTAAAGAAATTCTCTCTCGAAAAGGTCCCAAACATGATAGATAGATAGATACATAGACAGATGGTACATAGACAGATACATAGAAAGACAGATAGATAGATAGATAGATAGATAGATGGATGGATGGATGGATGGATGGATAGGTAGATAGAGAGATGGAGAGATAGAGAGATAGAGAGATATATGGATGGATGGATGGATGGATGGATAGATAGATAGATATTCGCACCAAGGGTATATGGGTTGCAATAAAAGAGCTATGAAGAGAGTCCTGCACACATGGTTTTTGGGGTAGAGAGAGTCAGAATCATAGGCTTGTGCTTAGGATGAAGAATAAGGCTATTTCAATGGAGAGATGATGGAGAGGGGATATACCCCATAGATGATGTCTTGCAATTTGGAAAGAGAATATATATAGTGCATGTCCACCTCTTATCTTGTGTCAACCAAGAAGAAAGATGGACAAGAGGTGTTGATCTTTAGCCATTCACACTCATGACCGTATGGAGGCATGATTTCTAGGCATAAAAATGCTAATGAGTGGTCTTACTTCATTTTTCTTTGGGTGTTGGAAGGTAGCCTTCATGCTATCCTTTAACTTGTGTGAAGTTCTTTTGTCAAGAACATGAGCCTCGTCTAGAGGGGAGATGAGATAGAAAGAAAGAATCAATGTCATATGCTTGCAAGATCTTCTACATCAGGACTATCAAATCACCTCTTTGAAGTATCAAAGTAAAAGAGATGATGCGAATCCATGAAGGGATTCACGGAAGATCACTAGACTTTTGATACCAATTCCACGAAACCACCACACACACATACACACACACACACAAGAGAAATGACATGTAAATCTCCACTCAACTAGTTATTTCATAATATTTCTCACTCGAGGTGAACTCTTGAGTTAACTAGAGCTCATAAATGCATGCTTATGACCACTGTCACATATGTAACCACAAGCTGACCTTAACTAGAGAAGCACCCTACTCGACTAGAGTCTAAAGATGTGAGGTGCGTTAGTTGTCTCTAGTTAAGTTTCCATGCGATCGATTTAACTCAAGTTGACATGAATTACGATGCCTTTAAAGGGCTCTATAGTCTCTTTGGAAAAATACTCTTCCTTGTTCACTCATGGCCATTGAAACCAAGACCTTCCATACTTTATAATTAACCACTAAGCTATTATATCATGGGGATCAATATCATATGTGCACAAGATTTTCTACATCATGACTATCAAAACACCCCTTTTGAGTATGGAAGTTAAAGAGATGACACGAATCCTAGAAGGGATCCATGGAAATTCACCAATGCTATGATTTATATGTTGTAAAACAACCACACATAGAAGAAAAATGATATGTAGATCTCCACCCAATCTGCCATTATATATCTTTTTCTAAATGGAGGTGAACTCAATAGTTAGTTGGAGCTTAGAAATGCATCCTCCACCATCACATGTGTAGCCGTAATTGGATCCCAACTAGAGAAATGTTGTTATCTGGGGTCAAGGTGCAAGTACTAAGGGACAAGTCGACATACAAAAAGATGTACTATGTGAAATATGCTTCATATTTCTATTAAGAAAACCTATCATTTATCTCAAACTATGTTTTCATCACTACCACTTTGTAAAAAGCCCAATTTTGTAGATTCTACCTCCATTTTTCCATGTTGAGTCCTCAAGCTTGGGGAATATAGATAGAATGAGCATACCAGTTTTCATGATTTTTAGAAATGAGACTTAAAATTAACCTTAGGACCTAATTTTTAGCTATGTCGAACACTAGATGTAAAACTAATAAAATCTAGTCTAAAAACTATACATAGAGAATGTAGGCTCATTTGGAGACATTAGATAACATGAGCTAATATAAGTCTTGAGCAAAATCTTGTAATCTATTTTCTCTATATTGAAAGTTTCCATTGTTCCACTCTATTGTTTCTTCCTCATGTGTGTGTGCATTGTCTTGGTTCTCACATGCACATTTTCATGCATCAGTGGCTCAAGATATTCACGTCACCCTAATGTCTTCTTGGTTGAAAATTTGATGTTGCATCTTCATTGACATTGGAACTCACCAATGACCATCATTCTAAAAGGAAATGCCTTTTTGGCATCCTTTCTTGGAGAGCTCCTCAAAGGACAAGCATGTGATGGTAAGAGTAAGTAGACAAGAGATGTTGGAGTTTTTTCACCTTTATCTTTGCTCCCACTACCTCCATTCATCCCTCCACACCTCAAAATTTCATCTCCATCTTTGTCAAAAAAACCTCCAAGGACATATACCTCCCACTTCCATTCATTTGTCATTTTCTTATGTGTGTGTGGGTGTGTGAGACAGAGAGAACTCTTGTACACGTGCTATTTTTTATGCCTTTTGTGTTATTTGCAGGTTGTTTATAGTTCTAGTAGGTATGATAGAGTTTTGCATAGCTCTCGAGATGAAGTGTCAAGTCTATCATGATAGATTGAAAATCACAAGCTTTCAAAGTTGAATCTACATGAAAAGATGGGGCTCCCAAGCACTTGTACAATGCACTAGATGCATAAAAAAAAACTCAAAGTTTTCCACCGTGTCACAAAAGATGCAATCTTATGTGTAACCAATCAATTATGATACATCCTGATCTATCATGACACACTCATCTTATCACAACAAGCCCAACTTATTGCAAAAAGCCTACCTAATGGAACTAGAACATTGCCATAGACACACCTTATCATGATAGGTCTAGCTTGTCATGATAGGTTGACCTGACAAACCCAAACTTTCACGAGAGACACCTTTGTGTTGCATATTCAACTTATCATGAGAGACCAACTTGTCTATAGACTACCTTGTTAGAATTGACTTAGTCTATCATGAAAAAGCCACCTTATCATGATAGAGCACTACAAAACACTACATTAGGGGCCCACTCTATTGTGATAGAACCCATATATCACAATAGATCCCCTTTATTGCAACCATTTGAGACTATCATGATAGCATGACCATCATGATAGAGCCCTCTATTGCAATGGTCTCATCTTACCATGGCAATCCAACCCTATTGTGAGATAGGCCCACTCTATCATGATTGAGCCACTCTATTGTGTCATATCACTTTTTCACAACATACCCAATCTATCATCATTGTGGGCTATCATGGAATACCCAAATTATGGTGAAAATTTCACTCTTATCATAATAGATTGCCTTTATTGTGACAAACCACCTTATCACAATAAACAAACTATCATACTATTTTTAAACCTAATTTTTCACAATTTTAATTGTTTTCAAGGTGATTTTTAAGAGCCACTTTGATAAAACAAATCCTACAATCCGTCTTGTGCTCTTGAAAACTTATGCTCCAATGCCAAGTAAAACCCCTTAGTCAATTCTAGCCTAGGATAATTGTAAAACTTTATGTTTAGATCATAGGTTCATGATACGAGTGGAAAATTATAAGATATTTGAAGAACATCATTATGAAAACCTAAGGGAAAGAATCTAAATCTGTAATAAAATGATAAAGTACATTCAAGTTCATTCATGATGATTTGACAAAAAAACAATATCAAATAATCATACTAGATAAAGAATCAAGTGATTGAGGAAAGGAACTAAGATGAGGATAAGAGAACTAAAGCCTAAGGGTAGGTTATTCATGAACTTGCGTTCAAGCAAGCATCTTCCCAACATGGATCCATAAGGCTTAGGGAGTCAGAGAGTGCCTATAGCATGGAGAGAAATATTGTTAGCTCTAGGCTTGTGTATCTAAAAATACATGAGAGACCATACAAAAATCAATTGGAATACATGCAAACCAACTGATGATTTGCAAATGCCAATTGTTCAACTAAGAAACCCTAAACACCCATTCAACATTGATCACCCTATGGTCAAGTTTGAGGATGGTTGTTATATAGATAAGCAAGGAACCATGTATGTGGTAACTAGCTTCCCAAATAGGGCTAGTCATTTTGAAATGGTTGTTCTTGAGTTTGAGATAGGACAATCCAAAGAAGAGGATACCACGAATGAAGGTGTTAGTGCTCCTAGAGGAAATTCAGTATTAACTAAGATCATAGAAACATCTAAGATACTTCCGGATAAAATAGGCATATATTTGTTTGCAAAGAATGTTGAAAAAGAAGCCTTTTGGTGATTTTTACCACCATGACCTTACATCAAGGAGGAGTTCCTGATGTACAAATTCAAGGACCTTGACACTCTTGGAAAGTATTTATTATTTTAGATAGATTGCACCAAGTAAAAAATCTTCGCAAATAGTCACATACATGGAAAGAAGAGAAAGTATTCCCCTTTTAGAAATCAACTACTTCACAAAAACAAACAGGTGCAAGGCCCTCACAACATTTAGGGCACTAGTAGACATGAAAGAGAGAGACAAAGAGGGAATAGGTATAGAAAGACATAGAGGAGTTTCCCTTGCATGGATCAAGCAAGCATTCAAGGACTTTTAGACCCTTTCAAGTACGAAGGCCATGATGAATTACTTCAATGGCACATGAGATCCATGCAACCATGTGGAAGAGTTCAAACGAGGTCTTTGAGCCAAACAAGTAGAATACTTGTTTATTTAGTTTGAGGCTTTTGCATTAATATTGAAGGGAACAAATCTTCTTTTGTTTCAACCATTGAATAGACCCTTCATTATTGAATTATTTAAAAGTGGTATTAGACACAACACATAATCCTTGATTCAAAGCCTCAAGCAAACCTCTCAAGAGATTGTGAGGTTATGAGGATGTAGGCTTGAGAAGTACATTGAGAGATGCCCCATTCCTAAGTTACCTACTCAAGCAAAGCAAGTTTTTTTGTTCCTAGATGGATAGCTTAGTAGAAATCTTATGTCATAGCTTCCTAAACTCTACTAAAGGATCAGATTATTTTGTATCACCTTTTCTTGATGTTCTTCTTTAGTGGAGGAGATAGGAGAATTGGTAGCTCAAAAGGTAGGAGGTAACCTCCAAAATAGGCAAGGCCAAAGATTAACTATGGTAAAGCATTACTATACCTATGGAGGAGATCACTTGGAAAATGGTTGCCCCATGCAAGCATAAGCTACTATAAAAAAGGATCTTAATATTGCACCATTCAAAGACAGTACATCAACCACCTAGCTCTAGATTGTCCCTACAATGAGTAAGAAGTTAGGCAAACATAACAACAACCCTATAGGTATCAGAAGCAATATCCTAGCAATAAACTTTTGATCTCAATAGAAATACCAACAACAATATTAACCATAACAAAGATCTCAACCTATTTTAGGTCACTATCCACCACATCCTACCAATGTAGTATCAATTAAATATGGAGTAGCATAAGAGAACTAGGATAGATCCTTAGTGTCCATGTCCCCCTTGATCACATACAATGATTAAAATGCCAATAATTTAGACTCAATGCATAGCAATGGTGTACCAACCTATTATATTGAGACACTTGAACACGGAGAGGCATATCAATATAAAGCCCCCCCACTTGAACCTACTTGGGAGCCTGGTTACATGAATGTGACGTAGGGGTGGGACATCTCAAAATTAGTAATCCTTCAAGTTGACCTTGTTTGTAACACCTAAGTGCTACAAGTATAAGGACTTGGTATGGCAATCTTGTACGCTAATTGAAGCTTATGTAAAAAGGTTCTTCCTAGTATCACCTCCTAAGTGTTAGCTTTTTCAAACTTACATATGAAAAATGTATGTTGAAACTCTACACAAGTAGTAAGAGTGATCTCCTTGAAGTCAAATTCTAGAAATTGATTCACCATGTGTTTCCATCGATATGGCTTTACCTCCAACAATTTCTCTACAATACCTATGCTTCTCAAAAATACATGTTTCTAGGTATGGATAAATCCTCGTTTTTTACTAACATAATAGGTGCTCTCATATGAAGTAATTTAGACTCCCACGGTTTAATGAATTAAGGCAATTCATATAAGCAGTTAGACTCAAAGTCTAAACCTTCTTCTCACTGATGTTCAATGTGATCTCCATAGAGATGGGATTTCTTGGAAAAAATTACCTTGTAAGTCATCCATTCCTCAAATGGATGGGGGATGTTATTTGCCCATTTTTCTTCTTAGATTTCTTTCTAGAACACTTGAGTATATTTGGTGATAGAGGGAGGTACTCCATACTCAATAGAGTTAAGAACATGATTTTTCTTTATGGTAGAAAATTCCTCTCTCACCATAAATGGAAGGAGCCTCTTATGGGTTGAAAGCCTCTTGCTTTCCCACAAGCTACTCTAATTGTTTTAACACACCCTAAAAGTGCAAATCTGGTTTGATGGAGTTAGAGACATTGAAAAGTTTACTGGCTTCAAACGTAGCATGCACGAGTTTTGCCATATTTACACATAATTTGGATCTTCCAATCTCTAAATCCACTCATGGGTAGCTCTTTTCTAAGTTCCTTGCACTTGGATCTTCTTGAAGAAGAGCCTCATAAGCCTTGAGCATCGTATCCAAGTATACATGGGTAGGATTCACTTATGTTGATCCTTCTTTTGGGGTGAAAAAAATGAGCAAATATGTGGGTGATGGGGCAAGTGGGGGGAGAGTTTGAGATGAGAGTTCTTAGATTTTCTCTTGGGTATCCTTGATGTTTCCTTCTAACTTGACACTCTTCTTGGTCCATTTTCTTGAAAATCCTATCTCTAGTTTCTTTCCAAGATCTAGCCTTATTTTTACTAAGTTTTTCTACCTCAATAGAGTCAACTCCCTTCTCCTGCTGTGGGTTCTTGGGTTGTTCCAAAACTTATGCTCAGGTAACTAGGTGATCTCTACTATGTGTCCATTGGCTCTTTGTACTATTCCGACCATGTCTATTGGTGCAACCTTTGATGCATTGGCTGGGTTCATTACCACAATTTGGACAATATCCATGAATCATGATGGATTTTGGATGTCCTAAAAGTGGGGGGTGAGGACACTCATAGATAAAGTGATCTCTGTGGCATCTAAAAAATCTCAGAGCTTGTGGCCTTACTTGTTTCATATGAGGCCTAGGGTTAGGATTTGGTAAGAGGCAAGGATAGAGAAGAAGATACAATCAAGAAAGAGGAAACTATTACCTCCTTACTAAGCAGTCAAAAGAAGAAGAGGAAAAGTAAGAAATCCACTTTAGAAGAGGATAAATCACTATTTGAACTTCTTGAAAACTTTAGGAAGTACAAAATTGAGGATAGAAAAATCTTAGTACAAATGCCTAAGAGAGGGACCTCGATGGGAGAAATTTATGACAACAAGGAAGAAAAGAAGAAAGTTTTTGTGAAGATTGAGGACTAAGAAATAAGATGCACATATATAGGTGAAAACTTAAGCCTAGATGAAGAAGGAGAGTTGATAGCCTCACTCTGATAATATCAAGATGTGCTTGCCTGAAGAACAAGAGTGAAAGCCTAACTTCAATATCAAGATGTGTTTGCCTAGATGTATATTAAATACTTGAAAGGGGTAAATCCAGAGATCTCTTTTTATAGAATCCCCATGATCCTAGAGGTAAAACCCATGAAAAAAAGATCGTATACTTGTAATGAAATTATTCTATCAAGATGAAGGAAGAAATGAACGGGTTTGGAAGAATTTGGATTTATCTATGAAATTGAGAATAGTAAATGTCTGTCCTACATTGTAGCTATGCCCAAGAAAAATGTAAAATTTTGCATTTGTATTAACTTGAAAACATCTAATCCTGCAATGACACAAGATATTTATCCACTTCCTATCATTGAGCACTTGTTGGAAAGGTTCGCTGGCAAGGAAGTTTGTAGCTTCCTTGATGGACTTTCAAGCTCTAATCAATCAGGCATAGGCCAAAAGACCAATGAAAAATGTCTTTTTAAGTGCGGCATATATGCCTTTTATGTGATGCCATTTGGGCTTACTAATGCACCAAACACCTTTTCACTATTACTGTTCCATGTTTTTAGGGAATTCCTACAGAAGCCTACATGGAAAATCTTTGTGCACACTCCTGCATGAGAAAGGATCACATTCGTGAGCTAAGACAAGTATCTGATAAGTGTTGAGAGTATTGAGTATGCGTGAACCTTGAGGAATGCATATTTAAGGAGTGGTAGGGTAACATTTTAGGTCACATTGTTTCAAAGAATGCTATATTGATGGATGAAGATGAGCTAAGAGCCATCGTGGAGTAACCATCAATCAACAATGTGAAAGCGGTGAAAAACTCTATGGGTCACTATGGATACTATACATGTTTTTTCCACATGTAAAGGATCGTAGCAAAGCCCCTTTACAATCTCTTAACCAATTTCGATTGGAATGTTGTGTGAGAATTCCTTCTACGATCTTAAGAAACGATTGTTCTACAACCTTTCCATGTTCACATTAATGCATCCAATTGCACTATTGGATGTGTGCTACCACAACCAATCGATGAAGGAAATCTAGATTTAGCCATAGCATATGCTACAGTGGAACACAACAAAACCGAACTATACAAAAACTGAACCTGAAGGATTAGGTATGGTATTGTGATTAAGAACTTTAGACAATAACTTTTTCTTCATTGATCATAATGCCCTACTTTATTTGGTCAATAAACCTTATAATACAACATTTTTTGTGAGATATTTTCTCTTATAAATGGAAAATGGCTTTGAAGTGGTTGTTAGGAAAGGAAAAACTCATCAACAAGCTGACCATCTCTTCAATTCAGCTTAGGTGAATCCTTGCAAGGTGTGTTTGATGAACTTCAAGATGCCTATCTCTTTAACCTAGGAGTGGTTCGTAAATGGGCTCAACCTTGCTTCCAATCTCAACTTTTGGACCCCTACATAAACATGTGAAGACCAATGAAGGAGACATGACACGATCACATTGATATCAAAACATCAAGAAAAGATACCTTTTTGTTCTTGTCTATGCATCTATCCTTGGTATCTTTTCTTGATGTTTTGATCATGAAGAACATGAAAGCTTGCTACAACAAGCACATGTAGGACTATCAGGTCACCATTATTATAGGCACTATTAAAGAAGTGTTGTACATGTTTGACTAGACCCTGGTAGAGCACACAACTCTCTACCATGTCTCTTTGGCACTAGAGTGGAGAACTCCATCGATAGAGTTCTTAAGATTCCCTTGATGCTACTGCAACTAGACAAACAATTCTAGCCCAAGAAGATCAGGATTATACATTGATTGGTTATGATCTATATAGATGAGGTTGAGACGGTTACTCATGACTATGGATACATGAGAGTGATTACATGAAAATTCTAGAAACTACATATAGTGGTATTGCAAATGGAGACCATTGTACTCTTAGGTATTTGGTGGCCCACCCTTCATATGGATGCACATACCTATGAGAAATGTTGTGTCACTTACGAAAGAGAGCAATATCCTATCAGACAAAATGAAATGACCTTAAGGCCAATGATGGGAGGATGTTCTTTTTCAAAATGGGGAATAGCTTTTTATAGGACCCATGGATCCCCCCACAAGGATTTCACAAGTAGAATACATTTTTTTAACTAGAAAATACTTAACCAAGTGGGTAAAAGTATGGGCTATATGTAAGAATGATGTTTATACAACAATGAAGTTATTATTTTAAAATATATTCACTAGAGTTAGTTAGTGACAAATGTATTCACTTCTTGAATGAGGTCATTGAATATCTACTTCAAGAGTTCATGGTCATACATAAGAAGTCAGTCCCGTATCATCCATAGGAGAACAGGCAAGTAGAGAGTATGAATAAGATACTATGAGATGTACTCACAAAGCTTGTGGATAACAAAAACTCTATTTGGAACAACCTACTACATTATGATGTTTGGGCTTATCAAGTGGTACACAAGTCCATACTTAATGCCACCCCCATTTTAGATGGTTTTTGGACAACATGCAGTGATACTCTTAAATTTCTTGATTCCCACATTAAATGTAGCATGAGAATACCAATGGGAAGGACATGAATTATCTTCTAGGATTATGGATATAGAATGATTAGAAGAGACAATATTATGTGTTGGAACAAGAATATACATAGCCAAAAAGAGGAAAATGGCTTATTTTTATGTTCATATTAAGGAAAAAGATTTAAAACTTGGAGGCTGAGTAGTGCTGTCACGCAAAGTCTGCACCATCCATTTTGGCATAGTCTTTGCCTCCTCAATGTTAGCTCTCTCATCAACAAATGCATCATATAAATCTGCATCAGAAATGGGATGATCTACATCATCACATGAAACATGCAAAGGCTGAGAAGTTGCCTCATTAGGACCAGCACTAGACTGTCCACCTGTAAAAAGAGGCAACAAAGTATCATACATGCTTTAGAGCTAACATATGTCTCCTTAGTACATGAACGCAATGGTTGAATAGCATCTTCCACAAAAACAACATCATGACTAATCAGAATGTGTTTAGTCTGTGGATGATACAGATGATGGCCTTTAGTTTCAGAATTGTACCCAATAAAAATACATTTTACTACTTTATCATCCAATTTTTTGCGATGTTGTTCAGACACTAATGCATATGACAAACAACCAAAAACACGCAAATGAGCAATAGATGGCTTGCGATCATGCCAAGCCTCATATGGAGTGATAGACTACAATGCTTTAGTGGGACACCTGTTAACTACATATGTTGCACACATGAGAGACTCAAGTCAGAAACTATGTGGTAAAGCCTGACTCTTGACCATACACCTCGCCATCTCCAATGAGTGACCTGTTCTTTCCTTCAGCAACTTCATTCTGTTGAGGTGTATATGGCACTGTACACTGGTGTTTTATCCCACGTTCAGCCAGAAATGCATTAAAATCAGAAGACATATATCCCCCCCCCCAATCAGAACAGAGGGTGCCCATTTTACATGCTGAAAGATTTTCAGCCAAAACCAAAAACTGTTTGAAGCACATGAACTTTGCCTTCAATGAATATACCCATGCATGCTTGGAAAAATCATCGATGAAAGTCACGAAGTAAAGATAATTTCCAAAAGAAGATGTCTGCATAGGACCACAGACATCACTATGTACAAGCTTCAATTTCTGAATAGCCCGAACTGGACCATCTTTTGGAAAGGAGGAACGTTGCATTTTTCCCAAAATACAGCCTTTGCAAACATGTTTTCTAGGTCCCTCAAGTTTGGGCAAAGAGGACACCATTTCATATTTCTGCACGTGTAGCAAACTAGCAAAATTCAGATGACCAAAGCGTGCATGCCAAAGCTTTGCATCTGACATAGCCTGAGAATCATGTACATCACATGCCTAATTATTTACAAATCTTTCATAGTCTATGAGCTTATACAGCCCACGACATAAAATGCCAGAAGCAATAATCATGTTGCCATTTGACACATCATGAACTGTACATCTATCATCAACAAATTTCACAACCAAGCCAATCTTGGCTAATGCAGAAACTGATAACAGATTTTTCTTGATCCTTGGCACAAACAAAGCATCTAACAAAGTGAAAGAACTACCATCAGCAGTAGTCAAAATGATCTTACCAACTCCCATAACAGTATAAGAGGAGTTATTGGCGCATGTAACAGTATTCCCTAAAGGGGCAGGCTCGAGTGAAGAGAAGAAACTATGCTGCAAGGTAATATGTTTGGTCGCCCCACTATCAAAGTATCAAACATCTGAGTCTACTACAGACATGCACTGCTCATGAGAAGATGGGTCAAAACTGCAAACAATAGTAAGCGCCCATTCTTCTTCCTGCACAAGATTAGGAGACTGTGTTTTTGGTGTAGAGGCCTCTGCAACAACCATTCAAGCCTCTTTCATCTTTTCCTCTTTAGCAGTCAGTTTTGGACAGTTCTTTATGATATGATCATTTCCTTTACAATACTTGCAAAATAATTTTTGCTTTTCTAATTTCTTTTCATCTTTGTCTTCCCTCTTCGATTGTGCAGAATTAGCAGATTTCGATTGTGCAGAATTAGCATATTTTCGCTCACTAGTTGAAGAGCTCCATTTTCCTTTGCCCTTCTGACTAGCCAGGAAAGCTTGATCTGCAATAAGCATAATGGACCTGTTCTGCCTCAACTGATCCTCCTACAACAGAACAAAGACTAACTCCTCAAATGACAAGGCATTTGGATTGCCTTTCATCATCAACCGAAGAGTAGAAGCAAAACTCTGATATGAATCAGGAAGACCATTCAGAACGGTCTGCACAAGTGAGCTATTTGGTATAACCTCATCAGCATAAATCAACTGTTCCTTCAAGTCTTTTATCTTTGTTAGAAAATTGTGCATAGAATCACCTCCATTCATGTGCTCACTCGCCAACTATTTTCGGAGGTAAGCAACATGAGCCTCATTCCTAGCTAATTGGTACAATGTGGTAAGTGTATCTGAAGCATCCTTCGCTATTCTACAAGAGTGAATGTGAGGAATAATGGCACATTTGATAGACAAAGCTATCAATGCATGTGCCTGGGCATCTTTGCCATCCCAACGAATTTGGTCTGTGGTAGGTGCAGCAAAAACCGCAACACGAACATGAATATGCAGAATGTCATCATCTTAGACACCTTCTGCATTAGCTTTAATACCTGTAGTCGTAACAGTTGCAAGTGTGATAGGACATTTTTCAACACCCTACATAATGTTCCACATTCCTCTTGCAACCAATACATGTCGCATTAAATAAGCCCACAACGTGTCATTGGTACCATCCAACTTATCCTCAACAGCCAACATACAAAATACATCACTGCTTTCAGCCATGGCCGGTGACTAAAATACCTTGATGTAGAAAATTGACTGTACCTCAAAAAGTTGAACATAACTGCCCATGCAAATTCTGCTATACTTGTAGAAGACTTCGAGACGCTTATACTGGCAAACCGAAACTCGTATATGCCTTTGGCACAAAAAGATGAAATAGCCTACATAAGCACTGTGATAGTGCGTTCGGAGGTCAAAACGAGCTTAGATCACGATTTCGGCACCACAAAACGAACCCATTTTGATCTCGAAAACATGCTAAGTACGCTCACCAAAATTTGTGCGATTCTGAGACTACAACCAGAGAGGTGTCAACGACGCCCTAGATGAAGCGACGACCTGCTCTGATACCATTTGTTGGAGTTAGACGTCTGCGAAAGCACGCAAAGAGCACAAGGAAGAAGAAGAAGCTTGGAGCTCAACACACAATATTGAATGTATTACTAGAGAATGTACAAAGATAAGTAGCCCATTAGGGCAATAGGCGTATATACAAGCCGGGGGAAAAAACCTCCTAAAGAGGGAAAAAAGTGCCCCGGTTGTCTTAGTGTGTTCACACACATCATCGCCTAAATATATCAACAAATCATTGCAATAGTATGTTGGAAGATTGAAACAAGGTTGAATTGATTTTTGAGGTGTCTAGATTGCCAAAGATTAGTTCTAAATTATATAGTAGCCTGATATGATAAACAACCCTTTAAGATTATAGGCGTATATACAAGGAGGTGGAAAAAGACTCTAAATAAGAAAAAAAGGGTCTCTAGAGTCCCGAGTGTCTTCACACACATCCTAGAGAAATATACTAACACTTTTTCTTTTGACTTTTTTGTATTCCTCATCTATTTTAGCAAATACTATATGTCTCTTGCTACAACGCCGAATAAAACACCAATCTCATCACATCATGTTGATTTTAGTGAAGATGGTCTTTTTCATCCTATCAAAGAAATGAAACCTAGAGTATGTGCGAACACCATTTGTTCTTTATCATGGAATGTTCCAATTCCAAGTTCATCATATACATAAAGATCCTCAACGTTGTAACACTTGCCGCCAATACTTATTTTGCTCATGTGAAGGAGCGATTTGAGCTTTGTACGTGTCCTCTAGCAAAATTGGCATGATGGAACGTACATGAACATGTATAGCTCATAACTCTCTCTCTCTCTCTCTCTCTCTATATATATATATATATATATATAGTAGAGAATAAGCACCCTCGACGAAGTTCAAGTAAATTCACCCATTTCTTGTTTTGACTTTAAAATTCGTTCTTTATTTTCATAGTCGATGAAAGAAGAGATATATGGAAGCCGTGTGTGTGTGTTGTGTGCGCGCATGCATGCGTGGATTTATAAAAGAGTGGGACTGTTGAGACTGCTTGTACAATGACTATCTATTAGAAAATTTGTCACATAGCAATTATTCAATAATTAAAGTAAGAAAGGCAATTGCTCAATAATTAATGCAAAAAAGGATGGCAATAAGGTAAGCCCTGTGAAAATGTGGAATCAAATGGGTTTGACGAGATCGCTTAAAAATAGCCCCGAAATCTGGATGCGTATGTATATTTTAGATGCCTTAAACATACAAACAAGAGGATTGAAATGATTGGTGGAGTACTAGAGTGAGTGAGAGATTAGAGATTTTTTACTTTTGAGTATTTATATCTCTATTTATGTAGAAGAGGCGGGCGAAACATTAGAACAGGAGGGAATCCAACCGTGAAACACATCTTTATCAAAACTCTCAAGGAGAAGAATGGTAATTTTATTTTTTATTAATTTATGATAAGGAGAAGAATTTGTTTATCAAGGAATATATGCCAAGCAACCAAATAGGAATAAGGGAACTCATAATCAACATCTAACATATACTCCTTGGTCCTTAAACCAAATTCTTCTAAATAAATATACCCAAAAAGTTTGACAAATGTAAAGAAGGATCAAGAGTCATGTAGAGCCCACAAAAAAGCATACTTGAAACTTGAAAGTCGAGAATCGAGATCACTCTTTTGAAAACCGCTAGTGCTTCCGACATTGTCACAGTCAAATTCGACAGTGCCTCTCTCTCTCTCTCTATATATATATATACTTAGACCAATTTCCTCTACATGAATATACCCAAAAAGTTAACAAAATGTACAAACGGATCACGCGTCATGCCCACAAAATAGTCAACTCGAGATCACTGTTTTGAAAAGCGCTGCTCTCAGCATTGTCAACGAGACTCCGATGTTATGATAACACTGTTTTTCAGAAGAGTGATATCATGCTGGCCTATTTCATGAGCTTGGATGACGTTTGATCCTTTATACATTTGTTAGCTTTTTTGGTATATTTACTTAGCTCTTAGAGGAATATGGTGAATCAAAGTACATATACACCCGTTTGCCAGCACAGGCGTGACTCATGGCAACCATCTCAAGGGTTGCTCAATCTAGAATCCCACAGAACATGATTTCTCTGTTGGATACTAACATTTCCGAGAATGAAATTATCGAGGTTATTGATGCTCTTTCCAATGGGAAAAGTCTCGGTCCTAATGGTCTCACCAATGAGTTTTTCAAGTCCTTCAAACATGCAGTGGCCACCCCACTACGTCTGGTGTGGCAAGAGGCTCTCTCCTTCGGTGCTCTCCCAGAGTGTCTTAATAATGGCATCATCAAGTTAATCCACAAAACGGGAGATAAAAACAAAATTGAAAACTGGCGACCTATTTCCATGCTCCAAACAGGATACAAGATAATTGCAAAAGTTATTGCCAACAAAATCTCTTGTCATTTAAAGTCATGGCTTTGTGAGGACCAGAAAGGTTTTATCAAAGGTAGATCTATACTTGAAGCAATTGTCGATATTTGGGAAGGCCTTCTGTTTGTTGAGGAGACTGCACAAGATCTGGTATTCATTAAGATCGACTTCGACAAAGCATATGACAGATTGGACTGGGACTTTATTCTTCAATCATTGAAAGACCTTGGATGCAACCAAAAGTTCACGAAGATGGTTTCCACTCTTCTTGGAAACGCTTCAACTAGAGTAAATATCAACGGTAAGCTCTCTGAGCCCATTCGTTTAAAAAGATCAATTAGGCAAGGCTGCCCTCTGGCTCCATTACTTTTCGCTATCGCCTCAAATGGACTCAGTCGCCTATTAAAGCATCACATGGATGCTGGCAATCTCAAGGGTCTTTCCCTTCCTCTAAATCATGACCAAATGATTGCGAGACTTTATCCTGATGACATGAATGCCTTTGTGCATAACGATATAAACAACATTGAGGTGTTTTGGTGGTGCCTCGACACCTTTTATGTGGCATCAGGTTCGAAAATCAACCATGCTAAAACTGCTTTTAGAGCAATCAGCGGACCTACACCCCAATTATTGTTAGATCAGGGGTGTCAAGTTATCCCTAGAGGTCAAGTCTTCCGTCTCCTTGGCATTTCGATGGGATTCGGCATCTCAATGGACCAACGATGGAACTGGGTGCTATCCAGGCTGGATAGCAAACCAAATCATTGGAAAGGTATGCAAGTCAACTTGGCAGGGCGTGCTATGGTTGTTAACACATTTATGTTGTCTACAACTATTTACTTTATCTCGTGTTGGAGACCTAAGGAGAAAGACTTGGCCAAAGTGGAAAGAATCTGCAAAAACTTCCTTTGGACTGGGGACCCCAACAGGAGTGGGATTCCCAAAATCAAATGGGAAACTTGCATTAGTCTGAAAGACTCAGGGGGCTTGGGAATTTTGGATATCGTTGGATTGGCTGATGAGCTGGTAGCAAAGTGGCTTATCAAGGCTTGGAGCAATAGTGAGTCCTCTTGGGCTAAATTGATCTTCAAAACATGGAAGACCTTACCCTGGTTGGCCACCCTGGTTGGAAGGACATAGGGATTCTCACGCTTTTGTTCTCCCCCCACCCGGTGTCCCCTAAAGGCTCTAGCCTCGTGTGTTCTTTATGGAAGAGTTGGAACAAGGCCAAACAATTCATCAGAATCATTGATGAGCATTAGGGGAAAAAATGAACCCTGAATGGGCCTTTTAGATTAAAGAGTGATTAGTGATGGACCAATCAGAAGAGGGTGGTGGTCACAGTCTATGCCCTATAAAATACTAGGCTGAAGGGGGAAGAGGGGACATATTTCTCCCTTATTTAATGAGCTACCTCTAGAGAGAGAAGGAATCTCGTAACTTTGTTGGGCCCAAAAATTCAAAATTGCTAAAAAGTTAAAAAACTCATCATAACACCTGAAAATGGACCCCCCATTACTTTTTAGGGTCAAAAGTACTCTTTTTGACCACAAATTCAAAATCCGTGCATGTTTGGGGCTAAAAAAAATGGGTTTTTTCAAAAATACTCAAAAAAGAGTTATTTCCCTCCTAAACCTCACATTTTCATACCTAGGTCCCAAAAAGTCATCTTTTCCCACTAGTTTCACTCTGTAGCACACCATTGAAGCTCCTCTTTCTACACTTCAATCTACCTGCATCTCCTATCTCGAATTACTATTGTAGCTTGAAGACTTTTAGCTTCAATGGCAATAGCTAAAGCGTCTAGGCGACCGAAAGATGAAATCCTCAGAGTAAGATGTCACAATATCATGGCCACAGATGGACAATGGCTATCACATGAGTACTCCAAAGGTGCATGGGTGTACATGCAACCCTCTAGAGTTGGGCCTCATCGAGTTAGAGATCGTGGAAACTTAGATCTTCATTGGAAGGGAAAGTTACTTGGCTTCAAGAAGCACAGAGACAATGGGATGGTTGCTATTGTACAACATGTTTTTACAATGGCAACTATGAAACTTGAAAACTCTAGTAGAATGAGATATCCTGTGAATTGTAAGTATTACTCTACAATATTTTATGTTTTCTTGTGTCGGATATATTTCTGAACTATTTAGATATGTTTTTGTTTGTTTCAGATATATTTCCTTCTAGTTTGCTGGAAGATCAACCACTTCATAGTCTTACAGGTACTTTCCAGGCATTGCATGCAGATGTTGGTGCACTAGTCTTTCCAGAAATATCTCCTGCTCAACTTTACCATGTTAGAGTTTTCTTCTACACACATAGATATGTTGTACCCTCTACAATGAATGGTTTTGGAAGGTTAGAGAGAATTGAAGTACATTCTCTTCTTAGCTTGGAGTGGCCAAAACCGGGTATATGGTCCGTATCATCTTTGAAGCAAAAGATGGTAATGGATATACATAACTCTTTGAAATTCACAAAAGTGTCTAGGTCTGTAGGTTTGCACTGGTCTTTTCCCATTCATTTTTTTGTATATTTATTCCAAGGATTCTCATTCCAAGGGACTTCCACCATGTTCATGTGTAAAGATATCACATATGAGCAAGTCGAAAGTCTTCTTGGTGAAGATTGGGGTTTGAAAGAAGGAATTGCAAAAGGTGATAAATATCTTTGTAAAATAGGTGGAACAGGTATAGGATTTTGATATTTGAAACAACGTACTTCATTATACATCAGATTCTACTATGATCATTGGATGTGCAAACTTGGCAAATGGATACCATTTCAAAGTTCAGAGGGATCTTTACAGTCATTTGAAATAAAGCTTAGATTGCCCAATAATGAAACAGAAACTATTTTAGTGAATAATCATTGGGCCTTGGCTAATCTGAGAGAACACTTGATGATTATGGGGTTTGAAGGACTAACTCAATCCAAATTCAAAATTCGAGGACATAAGGTGAGAAATGTTTCGGGCTTTTGTTAAAGTAATCTTTTCATTATTGTTTATTTTACTTTAATGACTTCAATTTCTTGCAAATTGATTACAGGTGGGCAGAAGAATGGAATACAAAATGAAAGTCCCTGTAGATTGGAGAAAAGATGGAACAAAACTCTCATTCTCATAGTTCTTTTGCAACCTGATAATGTCACTTCTTGGGCCCCAGTCATTGTATCTCATAGTTTTTTCACTTTCAAGAACCTTGTAAAAAGTAGGACAATTGATTCATGTTAGATATTGTATATACCTTCTTCTCTGATCCCTTCTCTCCTACTAAGATATCTAAAAATCCTCTTGATCTAGAATTGTTCTAGAAATACTTTACATCATGGATGAGCATCACAAATTTTGTGATGCGTTCTTGCATTTGCAAGCACTTCAAGTTGTACAATCATTGATACCAATGATTTGTAAATTTTGTAAGATTTGATATTTGTAATGAAAACATGTTTACTCTCACATTTTTGTAGTCTACAACTCTGCATTTATAATTTCTCTTGGTGATTATTCAATTTTTGCTTTTATATAGAGTACGTTCAAGTTCACAATAATTGATATTTTATTGGTTAATTTTCTCAATAGATGATCATTTATGAAGTTTGAAATACAAAGGATATAACTAAAAAATGCCATTCATGTTAGATATACTCAATACTTACTCCTCAAGTACCACAAATGATCCATGGTGCTCTAAGTTATAAGGCCCCCATTATGAGGAGAAACCACTTTGAGAGTACAAACATCCATGGAACCTTAACTTATAAGTTATATGAGTTTTATATGTGAAAATTTATGGTAATAAATGGTCTTTGTGATTGATGCCATGAAGTAAGTGGGGCATAAAAGTTTTGCCAATTTGAATGCCATTCAAGCTGAAAATAAAGGCCCTCTCGTGCCATGGAATTTCCCCATAGAACCTTAATGGGAGGAGTTCAAAGGGGGATTTCTGCCTTATGTGGGGTATAGAGGCACAACAAGAATGCTACACATGAGGATATTATCCTAAATTATACTTTGCAAACTATTTTATCTCATGTGACTATGTTTGTTTATATTGGCTCCCATTGTAGAAGTTGTATATGCATGGATCACTATAGAGTAAGTGACTTGTTAGAAATAAGTTCCACGACTCTAAAAATCTAAATAATAAAGTTTCATATCCACTAAAAATAACCTTGCATGGCATCAAAAGTATCAAAAAAGAGGAGCCATAGAAACATGGGATATGTCTTCGCAAAAGTTTTGTAGAGGCCTATTGTGTGTTTATATGGATGAACTTTTTTTGTGCTTTTGAGGCCATGCAAGTTTATTTCTAGTGGATATGAAACTTTATTATTACAATTTGAATGTCCATGAAACTCATTATGTGCTCAACTCAATTTACCAATGGAAAAATGACTTTATAACCATAAATGATTTGCTCTGCACACATAGCATGTTCACTTGAGTGCATATGATTGTGAACATATGATATAGATCAATGTGGAGTTGAGCATGTGTAAGAAAGGTTATGAAAAAATATATTACCAATGAGATAATTCTAATTACAAAACATCTCTTCAAGAAGAATGATCACATAGTCATATATGCTCCTATCTAGTTCTTGGGTTGCATAATTTTCCTAAAATTTGCAAGAATTAATACTTATTTCCACCATTTGATGACTTTGCATGACCTCAAAGCACCAAAAAAGGTTTATATCTCATGAATGGTTTAGATTTTGGAGAAATGGATGCTACCATCATGTCCAAAACATGCAAAAACCCTAAGATTGACTGTTTATTTGTCCAATTCTGACATCTAGAGCCTTGGAAACCTCAAAAAGCACCAGAAAAGGGGCAGCCACAGAAGCGCGGGATTGGCAGTTTTGCAGAGGCCAATCCCGCGCTTCTGTGGCTGCCCCTTTTCTGGTGCTTTTTGAGGTTTCCAAGGCTCTAGATGTCAGAATTGGACAAATAAACAGTCAATCTTAGGGTTTTTGCATGTTCTGGACATGATGGTAGCATCCATTTCTCCAAATTCTAAACCATTCATGAGATATAAATATTTTCATAGAATTTATGGTTTTACAATGGTTTCCTTTGTGTTTATGACATCATCTCCCTCTCAAAGCGATAAGTTCCATGCGAAGTAGCTATGTAACTATGATATTTTTTGGAAATTGAATCTTCATAGTTATTGGTCTTCTTAGAGTTCTTTATATGTTGTATTGGAACACGATGATGATGGATATCCATGATGGTACTAGAAAGGGATTGTAGTATATCTAGCTAAAGAATCAAGGGCATGATTCTCATGATGGATATTACTCCTTTTCTGACTCAGATGATGATCTTTTGATGTGGAATGGTGATCGTGGAAGTCTTAAACCCAGCTTGTATCTTCTTCCTAGGACATTTATGATGTGGTTAGTGACAATACAACTCCCTTCTTTCAAATTTTAGGTTCATGGACCTTATTATATGCACAACCTAGTTGAAAAATGCAAATACTAGTTTTGATTCTAAGGGATTTGTTTTGCACACATACACTCTTTACGCAAGTTGATACAATTATGAACATATGATATAGATCAATGTGGACTTGAGCATGTGTAAGAAAGATTATGAAAAGTAGATTATCATAATGGAAATGTGATTTTACAAAATGTATCTCATCAACAAGAATGATTACACAATCATGTATGGTCCCATCTAGTTTCTTTGGTTGTATGGTCATCACCTTCACATGAGCTACACACAAGTCAATATCTTTCAAAATAGAAGTAAGGAATGCATCTCCTTCCTCTTGGATGGCTTGAAGTGCTATTGATTATATCCAAAGCCTAGTGCATTAACTTTGAATCACTAAGGATCGATAACATTTGCTCACTTTTTTGTTGCTTTTGCATTAGGAGAAACTTTAGGTTGTGCTACATATGATCTATGATGTGGTTGGTAGTTCTTATTCATTTTACATCTATGCCTTGATTGACATTGTGACACAATTTATGGCATATGTTTCTTTTCTCATATGTGGGTAGTGTTCTTTGACCTTATAGTAGTGACTTTATAGCCTCTACTTGATATGATGTTGGAATATGCATATGTTTCATGATGATTCCTTGAAGCTCTCCTTTTTGGATGACTTGGAATGGTTACTTCATGCATGTTTCATCAGCCATGTTCCATTTGGAGGTAGATTGAGTTCAAATGGTTCATCACCAATGATTAGTGGATCTATTATTCCCCTTTGTGCATGTCCTTAGAATCTTTTTATGAATGGTCACATCTGTGGCAGTTGATCTTCATCATGCTCACAAGAATGATTCTATGGATGAGGGTATGAACTATTTTGATATTCTTAATCGACTTCACTCTGTCATATTGAGCCACTCTATGATTGTATGGTGACCTCTGTTGCATGTAGACCACTTCATCCTCTCTGATGGAGCTTCATCCAAGGTGGTCATTATGTACCTTGAGCATGGATAGGATATACCACAAAAACTTGTTAGTATAAAATAATCAATGATGCCTCTTATGTAACTTGAGTTCCAAGTTGAACCCTAAAACACTTTTTGTGCATGACATTGATCATGATTCAAAGGACTTGCTGATAACCTCCAATTTTCACTTGCAATGTTGTGTTGTAATTTCATGAAAACATTTCTAATAGTCAAACTCTTGCAAAAGTTTTTTGAAGAAAAGCAAGTGAGTATTATTCCAACGAGTCAACATGCATAGAACCACTAATATGACATGTACTTTTTAAGAAATTACTATTAGATCTATAGTGGGAATTTTCCATCACTACTGTACTAGAATCTTGACTGATAAAAATCGATACATCAAAATTCTCCATATGACAATATAACATGTAATATTTCAATGAATAAAATGAGCACAATTTAAAGAAACAAACAACATCTGAATGTAGAATGTACCTTACCTTTCACTATTCCAAGTCATTGATGATTAGTATCTTTAATATGAATTTGAGCCTATAACCACAACATGTAGAAAAAAGATAAACATATATAAAATCAAATTCAAAAGGGATATGAAAAGAATATTGGTAGAGGTAGATTTTATTCTAGAAGAAGAACATTGATTTTTGAATCCTCTATAGATTAAAAATTAATTTATTTATTGTTTTGTACAAACAAAAGCATATGTATATGAGTTCTTCATAAACTAAGGATTTGATTTCTTCATTGACTCCTTAGTCATGGTTGCATGCTAAACATACCTAGGCATATTTTCTTTTATGTGTAAGTACTATGTGGAAATATCAATCATGTTCTCTTTATAATTCATGTTCCTAATGAATAACTTCTATAATCATGGCGAAATGCTTCCACACACATTTTCCTATCCATACTGTGTAATATTGGTGTCATAATTCTTTTGAAAAGAAGGAGAAGTAAGAGAAACTATTAACAATTTAAAGTGCTTCTTTGGTGTTGATGAAGCACTTATTTCGTAGATGAATTACCTATGCAAAGGAAATATTGGTTTAATTCTTTTGCAAATATGAGAATCAAGAAAAATATATACCTCATTAGAAGAATATGGTGTCTTTGTCCTCCAACTCCACATGAAAGAGCTTCGAATGATGGTATTGTGTGCTTTTCCTCCTGAAAAATAGTAGATGAATACTGGAAAGTAAAATGAATAGTACATCTTTGATCACAAATAAAGAATGAACCACCTACTTGGACATGCATATTGTCATCTCATGGGAGAAAAATTTCTTTGTGAGTGATTCTATTATTGTTACATCTTCTCCTTGGAGGAAATTGTGCGAGAACCCCATGGCTGCTAGAATTCAAGAGGTAAGAGAGAGAAAGATAGAAGAGAATCAAAATAACATGTATAATGGACTAAGAAGTATCTGTACATAGAGAAAATTACTTTTTTGATATGTGTATGGGTCAAGGTGAGGTTTTCCATTCTATGTGAGTGAAAATGAGAAAAATTTGAAAAACTCATTTTTTGAGGTAGGGAAAGTTACGAGTTTGATGATGTGGCACTTTACTTTTGGAGCAGTTTGAAAAAAGAACTATTTTGAGTGATTTTATTTAAAAATCCATAAAAAAAAGTAACTTCTGACATGTATATTAAAAAATGGGCCCTTTTTAGTAAGCAATAACTAACTCTGTGACTTTTAAAAAAAAAGTCATTTTTTTATTCACAAAGATGGATGGATTTGATGATGTGTAAAGTGGAATCTCTCTCTCTTTCTTTTGCAGAAGAGAGAGATGACCCTACTTGGGCCTAAAAAAAAGCCTAGTCTTGCCTACTAAAAAGTGCTCTATTAAATGCACTTTGTTCCCTCAAGCAAGAACAAGATTAGGCTTAATCCCTTAAAATTAGGAATCCTTACAAGGCCCATGCAGGGTTCATTTTTTCCCCTAATGGTGGAAGTGGGCGGCTGGGATAAGACAAAATGACTCTATCTGGTTCCCGGTCGGCGGCATTAGGGGGGTCGAGACTTGGAACCTCCAAACTGCAAAGCGGCTATGGAACAAGGGATTCAAACAGTGGAAATAACTCTGGAAACAAGAGACCAGCCAGTGGATTAGGTTCGAAGACTTGGACCCGAGACTTAGAGTTACCCTAGAGGAATGGACTTTTCTTCAAGGAAGATGTCTAGCATGGGACCGCTCAACTACCTACTTTCTCTGTGGTCAGGATCTTCCTTGCCTGGAGGGCCTCAAATGGAGCAATGGAAAGAAACTATCCAGAATCCCCAACTTCAAAGAGAACTTAGATGTTCATAACAGTCTTAACAAGAGATGGTGCCTTTCTTGGACCAAACTTTGTTGGGAACTAAAATTCATGTCTATTTGGCACCCCCTAATTGAGATAAAAAAGTCCGTTCTCATATGGTTGATCTTGCACAAAGGTATCTGGTCCAATGCAAGGGCTAACAAAATCTGTGGTGTGCCGCCATGGTGCAAGCGTTGCCATCGATGCATTGAAGATTTAGCTCACCTGTTCTTCAATTGCCCCAAGTCCCGTGTTATCTGGCGTCACGTGACCCGGGTATTGAGACTCACAAACCAAATCAATTGGCAACAGGTGTGTTGGGTGAGGCGGTCGGCTGCTCATCGAGGCTCTGATATGCCATCAGGGGTGAGACTCTTTGGAAGATTTGGAGGGAGCGATGTGCTGTCAATTTTGGCCAAACTCTTAAGGAATGGTCGATTGAGAAATCCTTGTTTCTTCTAGGTAAAAGAATCTCCCAAAATAAGAGATCTCCACCGTTTAGACATCAGTGTATTTATCTCCTCAAAAACAGCAAGTTGAAACCCAAATGGGTCCCACATGAGGATGATGCTAGATTTATCCGTCTCATTTGTAATGCCCTCTAGCTTGCCATAATCCTTCCTTGCATTGTGGGATTTGGGGGGTCCCATGGGCACTAATCCCATCCACTTGTAACTTTTCTTCTTTATTTTAATTAAAGTCCGGAAGAATAGGCTAAGGCAGAACTTCCTTTTATTAAAAAGAAAAAAAGTATATATACATATATATATATAGAGAGAGAGAGAGCACTGCTTCGAGTTGGCTATATATATATATATATATATATATATATATATATATATATATATATATATATATATATATATATATATAGGGAGAGAAAAAGAGAGAGAGCACTCTTTTCATTAGAGTTGGCTATTTTGTGAGCTCGATATGACGTTTGATCTTTTTCTACAGTCTCTCTCTCTCTCTATATATATATATATATGCACAGCAGTTCAATAGATTATCGGTTTATTTACTTTCAAATAGCATACAATTAATAATTAGGCGCTTCAGTGTTGTTGACAATGCGATTAGTGAAGACGAGAGTATGTTCGAAAACTCCTTTGCTTTATAATAATGTTATATTCCCAATATTTCCATTGGCTTTTAGTTGATCCGACAAGCCACGAACCCATATTCTGTGAAGGAGCCATTGGGAGAATAGGCTATTGTCTAACTTCTCCCCTTTTTTTTTTTAAAGCGTCTTCTTCTTTCTCTTTCATTTGACTTTCAATATATTCTCTTGAACATGGAGGAAATTGAAAATATTTAACAATGTCTAAGCCCGCATGGCTTAGTGGTTGATGCTTTGAATTTTGGGGAGGAAGTTTTGAGTTCAAATCGTGGTTGGACATATTCATGAGTTTTCTTAGATGGGTGTCCATGATTTTCCCAAGATGAGTGCCTCTACTTTACAAGGTTGGGTGTGTGTCTTTCCAATTCATTGTACTCTCAAAAAAAAAAAAAAAAAAGTCTCTCCTACATTTAACTTTTTCTTGTGTCGAGTGGCAAACATGAAAGTTGCACCGCATGCATAGGCAGCACATCGGAACCTTTCGCCTGCAAGGTGGAGATGTGGGTTTGACCCTGTGGAACACCACGAACATCCATCGGTCCATTGGATTGGGATAAATTGTGGCTTACTTGGAGTTGGATGTCTTTAGATAGTTTATCGGTCAACTTTGGCCTATAGACATTTCACATGGACTCCTGCCTTTGGGCACATTGTATTCAAACTTGGAGCATTTAAAATTGATTATCATGTCTAATCTTAGGGCCATCTCTTCCCAACTTCTTCTCTAGTGAACCTTCGAGCTTGTAATTTTAGAAGTGTCGAATATCTAACTTTGCTTTTGTGCGAGATGAAGAGTCCCATGGATGATGTGTCCACATTCACTTGTAATGTCAATCAATTCAAGCTAATCTAAGAGATTAAGTCTCAATCCAAACTTCCTTTAAAAGAAAAAAACTTTTTCAATTTGTGTTTTTTTTTTTCATTTTTTTTTTCAAATTCGATCTTACTGTCTACTCTTTTTATTTTTTATTTTTATTTCTTTTGCATCCTAGAGGATGGCCATTTGTAGGAATCTAGCGTCCTCTCTCTTTCTCTCTCTCTCTCGTCACATCCTTCGATTTTTCAAGCGTGTATATATATATATATATATATATATATATATATATATATATATATATATATATATATATATATATATATATATATATATATATATATATAGCTTTTGGCCCTTCTTTTTCTCATATGTGTATAAAACATGAAACTAAAGTAGCTTGATATCCAAATTTTAACGGTTTACATGTATAATATTTATTACATTAAAAGTTTTTCCCCTTTGATTTTACATTAACTAAAATATTCTAATTGTACTTGGGACATGATGCTTGGTTAGTACATTCATGAGCACTCTCCAACTTTACGTAGAGAAGTCCCTACGAACATTCTTGGGAATTCTAGATAGTATGACCGATGGAACCAGTAACATTGTTAGGAATGCCTATGAATGAGTAACATTGTTAGGAATGCCTATGAATGAGCCAGATGATCCCTTTCTTGGGAATTGAACTATGAGTGATCGAGTTGCAAACTTAAAACACACATTACTTGAAGACCACTTTAAGTTGCAAACCTAAAGTACACATTACTTGAAGATCCCACACTATACAATATATAATAATAAGATATATCATGTAAGCTATCATGACCCACAACTCGATTATATTTCAATAGGGCTTGTACTAATGACACTTTTAGCTTTTGTGCTTTAATTAACTCTCATAAATTTTAATTTGTAAATACTATGATAATTTTGTTGCTCTATGCAATGGCTCAAAGTCTTTTATATTTTCCATGACTTTTATCATAGTCTGATAATTTTTTTTTTAATTATCGTTATTAAATACAGAATAAGTACTTGATAAAAAAAACAAATTTAATTATGGGAGGATTGACAATGTGATGCACAATGCCCAAATTCCATGCCCGCTCTCTCTTTCACTTCCTCACTCCCTCACGTGCATTCGTACACACATTTCTTTTTATAACTTCCACACGACAACACAAAATAAGAAAGGAACCCATGTTGACGTTGAGGCTTTGAGATGGTCGTACTTATCCCATCCGACAAGCCTAACGCAAAGTACTTTTGGAAAACGTCTTTTTCTTTGTAACAGGATATTCCACGTATTTCTATTTATTATAAAAGAAGTTCGATCATTGAGATCTACTCTTCTCGTTTAATTTAAAGTCATTTGAAAGTACATGGAAAATTGTTTGATCATTGAGATATACTCTTCTCATTTATCTTGAATTAATTTGAAAGTACAATGAAAAACGAGCATAATATCCATGGAACCTCAGAATCTTACAAAGAAGAGGTTAGACACCTATCAATTCGGATACATAATCTGAAGATCTACTAAGGTAGACATTGGAAAAGGAGAGCCCTAAAACAAGTTGAGATAATTGGTTTAAACTAGGTAGCCCAAAAACTCAATTCAATGAAAGGCTTGAATTTGAGAGTACAATGAAAAGGTGTTCGATCATTGAGATTTAGTATGAAAAGCAACCATAGCACCCATGAAACCTTGGAATCCCATAAAGAAGTGGTTAGATGCGTAGCAACCACTAGGATACAAATCTTGAAGGCCTACTAAAGTAGATATTAGAAAGACACGAGCGTAAGATCAGATAAAATAATTGATTTAAATTGAATAGTCCAAATACCCAATGATCCTAGCAAGGGACTGATTTTAACATCTTACCACCCAAGTGATGAGGGGTGTCCTATCACAACCCATAGTGGTTGAACCTATGTTCCAATCTTGAGAGGTGAAAAGAAAAATCAAGTGAGTTAATGCAGTCCGACATAGATCTAATCTAGTATTTCTATTGCTTTTATGTTGATCATAGACATAAGTAGCTTCTACATTGTACCATGTGCTACAAAGGTTTAACCTCCTTATGTGGCGCCATTAGACTTGGTAGGTCTCGAGTCTCTTGGTTTCTTCTTTCACGTGTTTTTTCACATCATTTTTTGTTAAATGTGGGAATGAAGACCGCTCAATGAACGCCACTCTATATTCATTCGTTTCTTCAAGCAAACTCCTTTACTCTTACTCTCCAAGGTCAACTATAACCTTTTGAGAGAGAGAGAGAGAATAGTGCCGTGGCCTCTCTCTTTATGGGAGGATATGAAAATATGTACTTGTGGAAAATATGTCGTGGTCTCTCTCTCTATGGGATATGAAAATATATTGGAGAAAATTGCAGAACTTTTCACGAACATGGAGAAGTTTAAAGCTTTTCGTAAAGCTTTGCGCACTTTTTTTTCCCTCTTTAGGAGGTTTTTTTTCCCGGGTTGTATATATGCCTATTGCCCTAAGAGGTTACTTATCTTTGTACATTCTAGTGGTAATACATTAAGTATTGCGTGTTGTGCTCCAAGCTTCTTCTTCTTCCTGGTGCTGTTCGCATGCTTCCGCAGACCTCTAACTCCAACAAATCTACTAAGGTAGACATTGGAAAAAGAGGGCCCTAAAACAAGTCGAGATAATTGGTTTAAACTAGGTAGCTTGAAAACGCGATTCAATGAAAGCCTTGAATTTGAATTTGAGACTACAATGAAAAGCTGTTCGATCATTGAGATTTACTAATCCCATTTAGCTTGAAGTAATTAGAAAGTACAATGAAAGGCAACCGTAGCACTCATGGAACCTCATCCCACAAAGGAGTGGTTAGATGCCTAACAACCACTAGGATACAAATCTTGAAGGCCTACTAAAGTAGATATTGAAAAGACACGAGCGTAAGATTAGATAAAATAATTGATTTAAATTGAATAGTCCAAATACCCAATGATCCTCGCAAAGAACTGATTTTAACATCTCACCACCCAAGTGATGAGGGGTGTCCGTTCACAGCCGATTGTGGTTGAGCCTATGTCCCAATCTTGAGAGGTGAAAGGAAAACTCAAGTGAGTTAATGCAGTCGAACATAGATCTAATCTAGTATTTCTATTGCTTTCATGTTGATCATAGACATAAGTAGCTTCTACGTTGTACTATGTGCTACAAAGGTTTAACCTCCTTATGTGGAACCATTAGACATAGTAGGTCTCGAGTCTCTTGGTTTCTTCTTTCACGTGATTTTTCACATCATTTTTTGTTAAATGTGGAAATGAAGACCGCTCAATGAACGCCACTCTATATTCATTCATTTCTTCAAGCAACTCCTTCAGTCTTACTCTCCAAGGTCAACTATAACCTTTTGAGAGAGAGAGAATAGTGCCGTGGTCTCTCTCTCTCTCTCTCTCTCTCTCTTTTGGGAGGATATGAAAATATGTACTTGTGGAAAAGTGCCCATGTTCCATGGGTCTCTTTCTCTTCTCTTGGGGGGCGGATGCAGGTCCGATCGCCAAAAGTGTGGTAAGAGAAGAAAATAGAAAATGATTAAAGCTATGATGATAGATTGAGCAAAGAAAGCGTTAAAAATGATTAAAAATGCACTTATATATTTTAAACTATGAAAGGCTTCATTAGTTGTATAATGGGTTGAAGTTGAATGATACGTTATTATACGACAAGTGAAACTAAATTGATGATGCATGTATATTTGCATGTTATTGTCGAAAGTAGTATGGACACATGAATATAAGAGCCACTAGGAAATTTGCATCTTACATTCTTGTTATCTACGATCATCGAAAGTTGGGTGATTATCATACATGTGCCCGTATTTAGAGCGACAAGACTTATCATATATGTGCTTCTAATGTTCCGTTTGGGTGCAATCCGGTCACCCAAAGAAACATACATGTGCGTTCCCTATCTCTCTCTCTTGAAGGATAACAAATTATGTGCTTGTGAAAAAGTGCCCCTGGAACAAGTGCCCATGTTCCATCCATGGGTCTCTCTTTGGGAGGATATGAAATCATATACTTGTGGAAAAGTGCCCATGTTCCATGGTCTCTCTCTCTCACACACACGCACATAAACATAATTGCATCCATATCCTTTTCCTGTTGACTGTGGAAAATAAGCCCCAGCTCACCAACAAATAACAAAAAACAAATTTGACGACTAATGCAGTCATTCCTAAGTGTTACTCTTGTTGAACTAACCGGCTAATATTGTCTCCGATTAGCGATGTCTTCTCATGATGGTATGATTGATTGCTATAGTTGAGATGGATGCTCAACTTTTTCGGGGTGGCCCCTTTCTCATGGCGACGATCCTTTTCAATCTTACCGTGCTTCTTCCTCGGACGACTCGCAGCTACGTTCCAGCTCTCTCTCTCTCTCTCTCACACACACACACACACACACACACACAGGCACACACACACACGCGTACGCCGCAAAACTCAAGCGGCCGTATGATTTGGTCAGCTGTACTATTAATCTAAATCAATCGCACCTTCTAAAGGCAGCATAGTATGTTCATATTTATGTAATGCCAACGTTCTCTTATTTCTGTGTAACCATCTTCTATAATGATGACTTGTTGCTTCTGCCGCCACTTCTCAAGAAACAATGCGATGCGATCAAAGGGTCACAGTAGCGGTGCCCGCAACGCATATGCTTCTGGTAATGCTCGCTCTCTAGTTCAGTCTTTCATGCTCGGAATCAAGTTCTGTACAATCCCATCGTATTCACCTAGTTATCAATTTTACAATCGTTAATTACAAAGGCAATCATTATTACTGGTTAACTGAGGGCTAATAATGAGGTCAGATTGCTGCAATTCGGATAATGGAGACGCAGTTGACATCTTTTTTCGGTGAAACGCATCGAATAAATACTTTCTCCTTACCATAGTCTGCAAAGATGCTGAAGAGCAGCGTCCAACCATTGATGCATTCTATACCATGGAAATTTTACCAAGCACAAATACATGTAGAATAAATTTCAAACCCAGAACTTTTCCTGTTTAAATATTGTTTCCAATTTTGAAAAGGTGTTTACATCACTCCCTTAATATACTGCTTGGCAAGTATGAGAAACCGGGAAAGTCAGTCTCATTCAATTCGTCTCTGCGTTTGACTCCTTGGAGAGGCGCTGTCCGACAATGCCGTTCTTATATGAAATCTGTAACAGGACTCAGTTTTTTCCTTGTTATGAATGCTTTGAATGCATATAGAGCAGGGTTGTGGATCCTCCGGAAATAAATCAATATCGCCTGCTTCCATACCTATTTGGAAGCTTCAGAAATCTTTATTCTGCTTTTATTATTGGGAACGTAGGAAACTATCCAGAAATTCTGACAAATCCAAAGTAGAAGAACTCTTTGTCTCGTGATCCTGAACAGAAACTACACGGGCAGATGGAGCACGCGCAAGGTGTCCAATGGCCCTAGTTCAAGGGTCCGCATATTTGATCTAGATAATTGTCATAAAACACAGAATATTAAGGGGATGGAATAAACATCAATCACAAGATTTGGTTTCGGAAAACACAGCGGTTAAAGTCTCACGTTTTAGGTAGCTTCTAATCCGTGGCAAGTAGCGTGAAGAAAGGATGCATTAGCTTTGTGTTACATTGAAGTGAGCTACTCTACAACACAGGACCAATGCCTAGATGACACTTGAAATGCTCTACTTCGTTCTTTGTTTGGTCGGTTTGGGCCCGGGGGGGGGGGGGGGGGGGGGGGGGAGGAGAAGTCGAGAGAGAGGGTGGTTGCAGCTCATGAATTGCCACGAAAGTAGAATGTGAAGATCGTGTATGGATCAGCTTGAGTTAAACACTGGAACACTTTTAATGATGGTTTTGGCAACATCTATAATTTGTGGTATCCCTCTTCTGCAGATTTCGTGCATGTATATGACAATAAAGCAGTTGAGAACACAGTTACAGAAGGAAGCGCCCAGCCAATAAAATCACTAGAATTATCAATAGATGAAGTGAGACAAGCAACTGAAAATTTTGGGGAGAAAGCTTTGATAGGTGAAGATGTGTTTGGGAAAGTCTACCTTGGTAAATTTCATGATGGAAGAAGTATGGCAATAAAAAGGCTTGATACAAACAATCATGA
>CM035425.1:36407064-36412064 GCA_020310875.1 Ceratopteris richardii
CAAGGCATCTAACCTAATGGCAAACCAGGCATAACCTCAGAACGAGAACCTACCCAATCACGAAACATGATAAAATATTATGATAAAGCTTTGTAGGATGATGTGGTTGGATAGTCTGCTTGGACCTCTGTCCAAGAAAAGCAACCCAACCTCTTCATCATCACCTCCTGAATCTTCATGTATACTTTATGATTACAGTCACAGAAATAAAAAAGAGACTAGGTTAGACCAGAAACATGTGAGGAGGGAAAAAGGATCTGAGAATAACATACATACTTATTGAGCTCAGTCACCATCTCCTCCAGGCTTAACTCCTTGGAGATTACCCTTGACAAAGTTGATATAATCAATGTATCATCCTTGATTCCTTGAAGGGCCCTCCATGGTGTCAGCTTCATGTCCTCAGGAGCCTCTTCAATTGAGAGGTCAACTTTCCTTCCCTTTCCCTTCATATCAACATGTGGGTCTGGCCTCGACTTCCGTTGCTTCTGGCCCTTGACCTCCTTGTTCTCCCACATTGTGAAAATTTTATCCTGCAGATCCCAGATCTCACCTGATCTGAATGCCAGTTGAAACCATGGATCATATTTCCTCAAAGCATCAGACTTTCTATTCTCATCCAGTGCAATTCCAACCTCAATAAGGCATTGCTTTCGTAGATTGGGATGTATTCTTCCAGCTTCCTTCACGAGACAATCTTCATATTCATGGTGGAAGATCCGAATTCTCTCTATGGAGGACATTTTTTGCCTGTAGTCATTGTCATTGTTGTGATCCCAAGCAAGAAGCTTGGCTTCCTCAGTTGTAAGACCAGCATATATCTTGCACTCTGCATACCTAAAGAAGAATGTGGTAGGGTGCTCCTTCACTAGCTGTCTACGGGCCTCTGCAGAGTGTGAACCTCCAATCACATAATAAGTATAATCCTCAAACAAACCCTCATTGAACTCCTCCACAGAGCTGCACTCATTCGGATCCACCATGACAAGAAACGACACAACAGTAGCATGAGGATTTATTTTCATTTTCTTCTTAAGATTCTGCACGTGCAAATTGTGTTGCTCCCTGATCTCAAGGGGCCTCCTCCCTGTGACTGGATCTATTGGTGGCCTATGGATGACATTGATTGGCAGGTGGAACAACTGCCCCTTCTTCACAACTTTTCTTCTAGCTATGTCCTCCCTCATCTTGTTCTGCTCAGTACCAAGAACACCCGAGGCAAGCTCTCCACCAGGTGCAACTATTATATCCTCAGAGCTAGAGCTTGAGTCAGAAGACTCCTCTTCTGCAATTCTCTTCTTTTTCTTCTGGAACTTTTTCTGCACGCTCTGCTTACCCCTTGCCTTTACAGGGGTTGTCATCTTCTGTTGTGTTGGCATGATGTTGCCCTGGATCCATGGCATCAAGTCCTTGATAAGATTCACTGAGTCCCTGCATATCTCAGCAAGCCCATCTGGAACACAACACTCTGGGCACAAGAAATCCATCTTGCATATAACATTTCTTAAACCTTTCAATGTCTCTACCAAGAAAAGGAGGTGGTCAGAATCCTCATCTTCGTCGTGATCTTTCCTCTCCCATATGCCCCTTCCATAGTTCAAAGTGAGTTTTAAAAACGAGTTTTAAAAACGGGTTTTAAAACGTTTAGTACGTAGGGTACTAGAAAAATGGGAATAAAAAACGAGTATTATATTTTATCGCAACATTTAATTTTTATTTTTTTAAATAATCCATGAATAATGCATATCTAGCATTCATTTACATATGTAGTGCTAAAAAGACATAAAAAACTTAATCTACTAACTTATAGAAGATAATACATGCTCCGTATCACGGCCTAAGACTCGCTCCATGGATCATGATTCACAAGGATGATATGTTAAATTTATTATTAAACACTAAATTATTTATATTCAATAATGAACCATGATTCTGTCTCTATGTGTCCCAAAGAGAGAGAAATCAAAGAGCTTAGAGGGCTGAAAGTGGAAACTATGTGCAAAGAGGGATTCGGGAAAGAGAGTCTAGAGGGCAAGAGTGTGTGCAAAGAAGAGAAGGCAAGAGAGGGAAAGAACTTAGAAGGTTTGCTACTCAAAATAAGCAATACTCAAGAGGCTTTCACCACTAAAAACAAAAGGGCTAAGCTAAAACGAAGCCTGAGGGTATATTCAAAAGAAGGCATGTTTTTTTCCCCCAAAAAATAAGTATTCAAAAAAACGTATTAGGACGTTCGGAACGTCCGAACGTCCTAAACGTTTTTTATTTTTAGTAAAAAACGCGTTTTTTTAAACTATGGCCCCTGCGAACACAAGAAGGACTGCATTCTTTTCTTCAACATACTGAAGGCACCACTCCGGATTTGTCATGTCTCGTAGTGGACGGTCTGTGCTTGAGACCTCTGCGTCCCTGGACCTATCCTTCATAGTTGTATCATCCTCAGGAATTTTGATGCTACTCTGTCCACCAGAGGATATTCCAACCGGGGTGTTGGCCTTCTCAGAGGATAAGGATGCAATAATTTTCTTTGGTTCTGCTTGGTGACCAATGCCTTTGTCACGTTGCTGATCACCAGAGCTCATGGTCACTCTCAGCTTCTTGAAGGGCCTCTCGCTCTTGGACTCCGCATCCCTGAAGGCGCTTGGAAATATCAGCTCATACGTTATTGTGTTTTTCAACGGTCCAAGTCGATGCGAGGCATCGACTTTTAAGTGCAAGTCGATGCCGGGCATCGACTTGCACACAAAGTCGATGCCTGGCATCGACTTGCACACAAAGTCGATGCCTGGCATCGACTTGCACTTAAAAGTCGATGCCTGGCATCGACTTGCACCTAAAAGTCGATGCCTGGCATCGACTTTGCACCCTAAAGTCGATGCCTGGCATCGACTTTCAGGCCAAATTCGATGCCAGGCAAGTCGATGCCAGGCATCGACTTTTAGGTGCAAATCGATGCCAGGCATCGACTTTTAGGTGCAAGTCGATGCCAGGCATCGACTTGAGGGTACAACTCGATGCCAGGCATCTACTTACACCCTCAAGTCGATGCGTGGCATCGACTTGCACCGAAAAGTCGATGCCTAGCATCGACTTGCACCCTCAAGTCGATGCCTGGCATCGAGCTGTACCCTCATTGGATCTATATTTTAGGAGCTAAGAAAAATAAAAACCTAGAAAGCAGACTATTTACACAAACATACAAAAGGAATCTTTTTTTTTGGTATTATTTTGTCTACCTCTTGGTACTCTTGCCAACATTCTTCTTCTCCATCAGAGTTGCCTTGCTGGTATGTTGAGCTCTGTGCTCCATGGCTGTCTGTGCTATGTTGCTCTCTCTTGCTCGTGGATTTTGAAAATGAGAATGATCTCCTCCTCTGCTATTTATAGGCAATTGGGTAACTTGAACCAGAGACTAACTGGATCTAACTGAATGAGTCGAGTTGCTAACTATATCTGTCAACTTATCTAACCAGGAAATACCACTCACACAAATAGGCTGTTTCACCTCCACTTTAATGAAATATTCATAGAACCTTGCAACTATTTATATACATTTGCATGGAAATTACACTTCGATGGCAAGAGTATGGTATGTACATGAGGATGTCTAATCTCATGTATAAATTGTTTCTTAGAATCTCTTGCTTGGGAAAAAATCAAGTCTAAGTTGTGTTGAATATGGGAGATTAATGACATCTTTATAGTGTTATCCTTCTCACTTCAGTTCATATTCACATTTATCTTGTAACACATTGTTGAAATGGAAAATCAATGTGAATAAACGTTCAAGTAAAGAGCTCTGGGGTAATTTCGACAAAATATGTTGGTAATTTCAACAAAATAGCTTTGTAATTTCAAACGTCACTCATTGTCTTTGCATCCAACGTTCAGAAAAATCGTAGATTCAAAATTCATTTGAAAATCTTTTGTAACAAGCATATACTTAATTCTTACATATACTTTTCCATATACTTCTTACATATACATTTCCGTGTACCTCTTTTACACATAATTCTTTTTTAATATACTTTCATCTACCTCTTTGAGATTTAGCCAAGACCACAATAAAACCTAATCCTTGCAATCTTAACCAAAGGTAAAATTTCTTCTTGTATAGTCTTCAATGGCACTACTTCAAACAATTTTAATATCTAATCAAGTTGGAACTCAACTTGGATATATTTTGATTCACTCACAATGCTAAGACTCAATGACTCATATCCAGTTGGAACTCAATTTGGATATATTTTGATTCACTCACAATGCTAAGACTCAATGACTCATATCTAGTTAGAAATCCAGTTGGAACTCATATCTATTTAATTTTAATAATCCAGTTGGAACTCAACTTGGATATATTTTGATTCACTCACAATGCTAAGACTCAATGACTCATATCTAGTTAGAAATCAACTCTGTATCTCATCTTTCAAAAGTGAATCAAATCTTTGGTTCCTTTATTAGTGTATATTTGAGTAATTAAGTGATTTGATGTAATTTGATGTTTAATGTTATTTAATGTACTTTAATGAACTTTTGATTTCATATCTTCTTGATGTGACATTTGATGTGACATCTTCACTTGATCTCGGATTTCTACTTATTTAAAAAGGTCATTCATCTTCAGTCTTCTGTGAACTCAGTGAAGATGAGCTCAATCTTTTCAGTGGATGCTTGGGCATCAGCTTCCTCTGCTCATATTGATACAGTTTCGGATTCATTGTTCTGAGTTGACCCTTTCCACAGAAGTGATGATCCCTATGGTTTAGAACGTGCTGATGATTCTATGTTTTCTGTTGAGTCATTTAAGTTATCCAATTCACAGTGCAATGCTGCTCAACCAAATGCACCTCTTGATCTCCCATCTGATCCAACCATTGATCTCCCTTCTGACTCAAGTGCATGTGGAGCAACAGAAAAGCAAAGCAAGCTCAATCTACGATTTAAAAGAAGGCCTCGTGAAGTAAGTCAAAAAAGATTTAAATTTCTTACTTCAGATAGAC
>CM035425.1:36417064-36419564 GCA_020310875.1 Ceratopteris richardii
TTATGCCATATGAATTATGATTACTTACCGGGCTGCATTGAAAGGTATGTGGTCATGATAGAAAAACCTCGCCACTGTCATGTCAACCTCTTCCTTCAATTTGGGATTCCATTTGTCATCAAGGGTTTGTTGACGATGAATACGTCCGACTCCATATGGTGTGGAGCTTACAGATGGCATATCATTTGGTGTGGAAGAAGGACGAGGTCGACCCGTCGTTGCCGATGAAGATGCCTCCTTGGAAACAGAGGTAGAAGTTCTCACAAATGATGCGGGGTTGACCGGAGCTTGTGAAGCACGACGGGCATGCACATGGGAATCACTCACAGCAAGCTTGTTGAGAAGTTCTTGCTTTTTCTCCGAAGTGATGGCATTACAAAATTTTACTTCATTGCCACTCTCATGAAGAAGATGGGCACGCACCTTGTTCGCTCCACCCGTCCTTTTGTATCCACATAATTTGCATGTCCATGGTCTTGAACCACCTCCTTCTCCGGCGGACATTGGAGACTCCACCTCTTCCCACCATGTCCATTTTGCGACGGCCTTCCTTCTCTTGTATGTGCTTGATGAAGAGGCCATAATGGCTGCTCCTACACCCCAAATGAAAGAGAGGAGGAAGGTTTAGAACTCCAAAGGGTAAGTTCTTGAGCCTTGAGGAGAGGACTCAAGAGAGGGGCTGCTGAAATCACTCTCCTAGAGAGGCCCAAAGGTTAAGAGGATGGAGAGGGCTGCTGAATATGCAAGGGTGCACACCAAGGTAGCTCAAGAGAAAGCTGAAGGTAAGTTGTGTGTTTTGAGGGCAGCAAACAGCCCCTTTTATGCTTGTTTTGGGGCCCCAAAAGAAGCCTCTAGAAAGAGAATATGGGCGCTAAATTTTCGAATTCGAAAATTTCAAATTTTTTCGTAAAAAAAAATCTCCCGCCAAAATCTGACGTCCCCAAACAGTGTCATAACAAAAAAACGTCCCGGGGACGGCGTCCCGGGGACGGCAACATGTGATGACGGATTTTAAGGGACGGAAGACGTCTCGCCCAGGCGTCCCCATACATATGGAAGGGGGGACGGCGTCCCGGCGTCCCGAGGGCCCGGGGACGCGTCCCCCTGTGACTATGATAGGGCTCAAGAACTTACCCTTTGGAGTTCTAAACCTTCCTCCTCTCTTTCATTTGGGATGTAGGAGCAGCCATTATGGCCTCTTCATCAAGCACATACAAGAGAAGGAAGGCCGTCGCAAAATGGACATGGTGGGAAGAGGTGGAGTCTCCAATGTCCGCCGGAGAAGGAGGTGGTTCAAGACCATGGACATGCAAATTATGTGGATACAAAAGGACCGGTGGAGCGAACAAGGTGCGTGCCCATCTTCTTCATGAGAGTGGCAATGAAGTAAAATTTTGTAATGCCATCACTTCGGAGAAAAAGCAAGAACTTCTCAACAAGCTTGCTGTGAGTGATGCCCATGTGCATGCCCGTCGTGCTTCACAAGCTCCGGTCAACCCCGCATCATTTGTGAGAACTTCTACCTCTGTTTCCAAGGAGGCATCTTCATCGGCAAAGACGGGTCGACCTCGTCCTTCTTCCACACCAAATGATATGCCATCTGTAAGCTCCACACCATATGGAGTCGGACGTATTCATCGTCAACAAACCCTTGATGACAAATGGAATCCCAAATTGAAGGAAGAGGTTGACATGACAGTGGCGAGGTTTTTCTATCATGATCACATACCTTTCAATGTAGCCCGGTAAGTAATCATAATTCATATGGCATAACTGAATTTTCAATTTACCTACTTATTTGCAATTTGTATAATGTAAATTCTCTTTTTGTTCATAGATCACCGTACTTCAAGGAGATGATGAAAAAAGTAGGGGAATATGGACCACAATATGTTCCTCCCAATTCAGAGAGTTTGCGTACAACTCTATTAGACAAGGAGAAGAAACTTGTGGAAGCCGCATGTGAGAACATCCGAAAGTCATGGGAAAGAAATGGAGTCTCCTTGCTCATGGATGGATGGAGTGATACACAACGGAGATCTATCCATGGAGTTGTCGCTTACTCTCGAGGTGAGATGTACTTCATATCATCCCATGATGCATCTGAGACAGGAAAATCAGCCGATGTGCTTGCTTCTGAGTGGGCAAGTGCCCTAGAAATTGTGGGTCCAGCAAATGTTGTAGCGATTGTAGCGGATGGGGAAGCCGCAAATAGAGCAGCTGCCCAAATCATTGAAAGTATGTATCCTCATATCAGTGTTTGTTTTTGCATGGCTCATTGCCTAAATAATATTCTCAAAGACATTGGCACTTTGGATTGGATTTTGCCTTCAATCAATGAGGCAAATGCATTGGTGAGCTTCATCAACAATCATACACGGGTGAAGAATGAGTTCAGCAAAAGATCTACTCTTGTTTTGCTGAAATATGCTGAAACACGATTTGCATATAACTTCATCATGTTACACCGTGTTGTGAAGTGTAGTGGTGTTTTAAGAGG
>CM035425.1:36424564-36427064 GCA_020310875.1 Ceratopteris richardii
GACCGTAACATCAATGAGAGATAAATTTCTATGCTTCATTTGGAACTAGATTACTAGACTTAGTTTTAGGAGTAGAGGCCTTTGCAACAACCATTCAAGCCTCTTTCTTTTTTGCATCTTTTGCATCCACTTTATGACAACTCTTACTAACACTGATCGTTTGCCTTACACTACTTGCAAAAGTTTTTTTGCTTTCCTAAAATCTATTTTCTTGTCATTTTTATCTTCCTTATTTGACTCTGCAGCATTTGAAGATTTCCGCTTACTAGTAGACGAGCTCTACTTACCTTTGCCCTTCTAACTAGCTAAAAAACCTTGATCTTCAATGTGCATAATTGACCTATTTTGTCTAGATTAATCTTCCTCCAACAAAAGAGAACTAACTCCTCAAAAGTTAAGGCATTTGGATTGCCTTTCATCATCAAACAAATAGTAGAAGTAAAACTTTGATAAGAATATGAAAGATCATCAAGAATAGTCTACCATTAAGAATAGTTTGAAGAAGTGAACTATTTGGCAAGATTTCATCTCGAGCAATCAACTCCTCTTTCAAATTCTTGATCTTTGTCAGAATAGTATCCATAATCTCCTTCATTCATATTCTCACTCTCCAATTGTTTTGGAAGGTAAGTCATTTTATATGGTACCTGCACTCTAGTGATCCATTGTATTATGTGGTCAATTGGCGTAGTCAGAGCCACACACTTATCAAACCATACCTTATACATTGCATAAACCTCATAGCCTCTTGCAACCTTGACCTATTCTAGAGAGGTCTTTGTCTTCATTATCTATGGATTTCATCATAGATCTACCAAGGTCGGATAAGTATGATGACGTTCGTGTTGTAGTGGGTAGATCTATAAAGATGGAACACTTCATTCCAACTACCAAGGCAATCAAAGGTGCAGCCATTGCTAGACTCCTAGATCATTAGAGATTTGGTCCTTTCACGAGCTTGGCCGAGATTAATCTAATCAGTTTCAAGCTCCAATTTTCGAGTACCATGAGAATACATCTAGTTTTCCATGTGTCCATGTTGGAACCATATCAGAGTTCACCATTGAGGGAAGAGAGACCTAGTCCTTCACCACCTATCAAGATTGATGATCATGAAGAATTCGAAGTGGAGCATGTCTAAGATTCAAGAATATACTGAGGAATATTGGAGTACTTATTCATTGGAAAGGGTAGGACATTAGTGATCGTACTAGGGATCCTGCAGAAAACTTTTAGAGAGCACCAATCAAAGTACAAGAATTTCATAAGAAGAATCCAACGAATCCGCGGCTAGAGAACATGACCCCTCCTTGAGGGGAAGGTGATTCATGGACACAAAGGAAACCATCCTGAATCTTAGAGTGACTCTCTATATCTCATGATTGGTTCAAAATTTGGAGAAACTAATGCTTCCATTACGTCCAAAACATGCGAAACCCTAAGATTGACTATCTAATGCTTGATTCTGATAACCATAGGTCTTGTTTTGGATTGCCGATATCATTGATGACATCATCAATTCGTAACCGACATTGAGCACCGCCCGTGAACACCTATATAAGGAGGGCTTGGCCACATACATCCCGAGTCTGGCCATTGCCGGTCTTAGAAGCTCAAGAAGTCGTGATCTCCAAGTAAGTACTTTTCAAGTTCGAGTTCAGGTTCTAGTGTTGTTCTTTGTTCTACTCTTATCTAGTTTAGTGTCTTGGATATCCTCCCATGTCCTGTTGTAATCTTCTAGTACAAGATCTTGTCTAGTTATTTCTTGTATCTAGTTCATCTCCTTGAAGGGAGTTTCTTGTAACTCAGATATCTTGCTTCATACCTATAGTCCCGCGGTATAGGATCTCCTCTATCATCTCTAGTCAAGTTATCCATATCGATCAATCTTGCGTTGTGGGACTTCTTGTGATAGTTCGACATTCTTGTATTATTTCCCTTGTATGCGTGATCTTGTAATCAAAAGTATAGCTCCAAATCTTGTCCTCGGAGGCAAATCTACTTCTCTTCCTAGAAGAGGTCCAGGGTCTCTCTTCTACACTTACATATTCCATTTGTTGTTCAAGTACAAAGTACCAACATAGTATGTACCTACAAGTATGAAGTACCTTTCCAAGGACACCAAAGTACGTTTCAATCATTGGAAAGTATGCTTCAATCATTGGAAAATGCGCTTCAATCATTGGAAAGTACGCTTCAATCATTGGAAAGTGCGCTTCTATCATTGGAAAGTGCACTTCAATCATTGCGGACAAGGAGAGTGAGTAACTGGGGCTCTAGACTTCCCAAATGGGGCTCTACACTTCCCAAATCCAACTCCCATAATAGGATAAGAGGAGTTATTTGCACATGTGATACTATTCCAATTTTAGTATGCTCAAAAGAAGTGAAGAAACTATGCAATGGGGTAATATGTTTGGTTGCACCACTATCAAAATACCAAACATCCAAGTCCACTATAGACATACATTGTTAATGAGAAGATGGATCCTAACATCAA
>CM035425.1:36432064-36434564 GCA_020310875.1 Ceratopteris richardii
ATCATGCATAGCTTGGACAAATAGCTATGACATCCCTACTCACGTCATCAGTGCCCTAGAGTAGGTGCAGACTTTCATAAAGAGTCTTTCTAAATCAAGATCTCTAACAAAGTCAACGAACAGAGTTTCTATCACTTCCGGAAGTGAAGGGCAAACTCAGCCATGATAAAGTCTTGCACAAAGAACAAACAAATAATAAGAAGAAAGGAATTAGAATTATAAAAATTAAAATTAAAATTAATAAATATATAGATAAATAAATAAATAAATATATGAATAATAAATAGATAAAAAATATAAAATAATTTTAAAAAAATATATATATTAAAAATAATAATAATGAATATAAAGAAATAGCTAAAATAATAATAATAATAATAATAATAATAATAATAAACATAAAAGAACAAAAGACTAGAAAGAAGCTATAAATAGAGAGTGAAAAAGAAGGGGGAGGGGGAGGGGGGGGGAAGGAACCACAAAATACCTTATCATTAACCCAAATAGTGTTCCCCTTTTCTATTGAATTTACTAATGATTAATTTGAACACATGAAAAGAAGAACCATAAATGAACTTGTTACGAAGTAAGAAAGTCCTTATCTTCTTTGAAACTTTCTTGAATAAATACCCTTTTTGGACAAGCAAAGAAATTAGTTGATAACATTGAATTACAAATGAAGACAAGCTTGAACATAGACGAGAAAATCTAAACAATTGAGAGCAAACAACGCCGTACTTTGCTAAATGAGAAATATTTGAATCAATATGAGGCATACGTATCATGTTAATGCTAGCAAATTCCGGTTCTAATCTTTTATCATAAATGTCTACTTCCAAACCAAAAGGAGACTGATATTTTTAGGTCTAGAAAAGCACAAGAATCACCATGTGAAGTACAATTCAGCTCACAAAAAGTTTTGGGATAAATACCACCATCAAAAGCATCATTGTCTAAATACATATAATCTTGAAAAGAACTAAAATCAGGAACAAACAGATCATCTACCAAGCGTCTAATATTAGAAAGTTTGTGTATAATGATAGAACAGGTATTAGCTAAAACAAGCCTTTCCATAAATTCAAATTCATAAGTAAAAAGATAAAAATTCGCAAGAAAGACAACACAGTTTGTACCCATAGGAATTCCAATACATTGTTTGAATAAAGTATCACCAACTGAAATATACAAGTTTTCTAAAAGAAACTCTAAGCAAAGAAGAATGTCGGTTTCATCTACTATTCTAGTGTAACGTTTCTTTTTACTATCTATATCTACAGACTTGGATTTCAACCATAAATAATCAAAATGTAATGCAGATTTTTCTACCAAAAGAGCCTTACATCTATCTTTGGTGAATTTAAAAGAGAAAACTTTCCTAACTAAAGAAGAAATCCTATGTTTTAAATCATTCAAATCTAACTTTGTATACAAAGTGGTGAAGTCAAAAGTTTGAAGCCCCAAAGGAACAGATTTTTCTTCTATAGTTCTTGAAGAGTTGAGAGACTTTATTACACGAATAACACCTAGAGAATTATCTAATATCAAACTAGAGGAAGTTGGCACATCTGCATCTTTGAGTAATTCCTTCCAAATATCATGAATAGTAGGTAAAATGGCTTTAAAACAATTGCTTAACCATTTGGAAACATCCGTGAGAGAAGTATTACAAGATGAAGCTATAAATCTCGGTTTGATGGGGTTCTTATGGAATTTCCAAACTGTATATAAAAAAGGTAAATTTTGATACAATTTGAAACCATAAGATTTACAAAAATCTTGATGACTTGAAATAACTTCTCCAGAAGAAACATTGCAAAATTGATATGTAGAGGACTGAGTTTCTTTCATAAGACACTCTACATAAAACTTTTTATAAGTAAAAACAAAATTATTTGGACATTTATCCACATAAGAAATCACAAAGTTTCTATGAAAATATTTTAGTGAAGTCAAATCACTTACAGATAAGCTATCTAATGAAGGGGAATTCCTCCCTAAAGCTATATCAACCTTCATAGAAACTTTCTTCATTACTATTGATTTCCAATGTGTAAGAATTCCACGAATACCTAAAGATTCTTCAAATTTTAGAATGAAATTATCAATGCCCTTTTCTATATCTTTAAGGATGCAAGCATCCTTAGAGGTATGAAGTCTATATTTTGTTCCTCTAGAAAAAAGTTATTTCAAGCTACTAGTAGGAAGAATAGAACGATCGGCAGAAACTATATGACCCAGATCCTTGTTTGAGAAAGAGGAAAAGGAACCATTATTGCAACAACAAGATCTTCTAGAAATCGACAATCTATCTTGCTCTCTCATATTTCTTCCAATATCATTGTAATTGAAAGCTTTTTGACCCAAAGTTTTCAAATATTTGTATGTAACCAAAGGATGGACCCAAAGCTTTCTAACATAAGAAGGAAGAGATTCTATCACTTCTTTTGATTTCAAAATAGAGTTCAAACCAACTTTATCCATTTCTGGAGAAGTAAAG
>CM035425.1:36447064-36637064 GCA_020310875.1 Ceratopteris richardii
TAACTAAATAATGAATAATATTTAACTAAGTATCTGCCTCGCATATTCCTCTTGTGTTAGTTAAAGAGGGATTGTTTGAATATCAACCTTCCACAAGGGAGGTACATTAAGATTAAGGAATGGGCACACTTAATTCAATAGGTAGTTAAAGCTCCTCAAAATTGGTAAAGAATGGTAAAAAATGATAGTTGGAGTTAATGGAAAATTTGGAGGCAGGTTAGGTCAGTTTGGAGGGTTAAATTTCAAACCCTAATTGTGCACATGCTTTAAAAAATTGCACATGCTAATTGACACTTTGCAACATATTAAATTTGATCCAATGATTGTAATTAAGCCAAGTGGCATCCATAAAAAGCAGGCGGCAACATCTCAAAAGCACACATAAGAAAATAAAAACCCTAAATAGCATTTTTGCCAAATTAAATCCGGAAAAGCTTCTTTTTTATTTATTCGTGGACCAATCACTTGGGAAGCTAAAAAAAGACAACTTGTAGGTATTTTCTTATCACTTGAAAGAGCAATTCAAGAGCTTGGAGGATGAGGATCTCTTTCCTTCACTTGGAGAGGTGGAGTTGTGCTTTCTTCACCCGCAACAAGGTGCTCAACAGCCCTAGTGCTTATCCATATTTGGAGGAAGTTATTCTTAGCTATGGAGGTTGTGGAGTTATGAGTGGCAGCACGAGCAAGTTCTTCAAACATATTTTACATGCTATCTTGTAACTTCATGTACTTCATTCATGTTATGTATGGAATATATGTGGAGCTTTGCTCCTTTATCTCTCTCATGTCTTGTCTATTCTCCATCATGTCTCTATTTTCTCTACGTCGCAATATTGATTGTGAGACTAAAAACCAACAAATCATCCCCTTGGAAGAGACTAAGTGAGTCGCAAATCCCCCCCCCCCCTCTCTCTCTCTCTTCCCCCCCCCCCCCCCCCCCCCCCCAAAAAAAAAAAAAGCGATATGCTCATTAACAAATAGTTTGCTCCATGCACTGTAGTATTGCATCCTTAGGGGGACTAGTTTTACAAGGTTGATTTGTTGGTATATTTCGGTCACATGCGCCAACAACTCCTCTTATCCTGTAATGGGTGTTGGTAAGTTCTTTTACATTGTCGGATGCTTTGTTTGTATCAGGGATCAAGAAAAATCTGTTGTCAGTTAAGGCAAGATTGTCTTGGTTATCAAATTTGTTGATAACAGATGTAGAGCCCATGATCTCTCAAATGGTGATGTTATTATTGTTTCTCGCATTTCATGTCGCGGGCTGTATAAGCTCATAGACTATGAAAAATCTGAGAATGATTCAGCATGTGCAGTATATGATTCTCATGTGATCTCGGATGGAAAGCTTTGGCGAGCATGCTATGGTCATCTAAATTTTGCTAGTTCGCTACATGTGGAGAAATTTGAAATGGTATCCTCTTTGCCCAAACTTAAGGCACGTGGTAAACATTTTTGTGAAGGCTGTATTTTGGCAAAATGAAGCGTTCCTCATTCCCAAAAGATGGTTCAGCTCAAGCTACTAAGAAATTGCAACTTGTTCACAGTGATGTCTATGGTCCTATGCAAACACCCTCTTTTGGGAACTACCTTTACTTCGTGACTTTCATGATGATTTTTCTAGGCATGCATGGGTGTATCCATTGAAAGCAAAGTCTAAAGCGTTTATGTGCTTCAAACAATTTTTGGTTTTGGCTGAAAATCTGTTAGCATGTAAAATGGGCACCTCCATTCTCATCGAAGGGGGGAATATATGTCTTCTGATTTTAATGCATTTCTAGCTAAACTTGGGATAAAACGTCAATGTAGAGTGCCATATACACTGCAGCAGAATGGAGTTGTTGAAAGAAAGAACAGACCACTCATGGAGACGGTGAGGTGTATAGTCAAAAGTTAGGCTTTACCAAATAGTTTTTGCTTGAGGTTGTTATGTTTGCAACATATGTACTTAACATGTGTCCCACCAAAGCATTGCAGACTATCACTCCATATGAGGCTTGGCATCGTTGCAAGCCATATATTGCTTATTTATGTGTTTTTGGTTGTTTTAGTGCTTGAACAACAACGCAAGAAATTGGATGATAAGGCAGTGAAATGTATTTTTGTTGGGTACAGTTCTGAAAGCAAAGGCTATGGTCTGTATCATCCAGAGACTAAACGCATTTTGGTTAGCCGTGATGTTGTTTTTGTAGAAGATGCAGTTAAGCCATTACTTTCATGTACTAAGGAGACATCAATTAGCTCCAAAGATGTGTATGACACTTTGCTTCCTCAGGCAATTTTTCTCCCTTTACAGGTTCCACATGATGAAACAGATCATTCCATTTGTAATGCAGATTTACATGATGCACTTGTTGATGAGAGGGATGATATAGAGGAGGTAAAAACTATGCCAAACTGGCTGGTGCTGAGAGATAGCAAATTAGATGCACCTATGTCATATCGTACTCGTTTGGGCTCTTATAGTGCTTCTTTTGCATCGGATTGCTATGCTATGGTTGCCTCTAGTCTTTGTGATGAGAATGAGCCTATTTTGTTTGATGAAGCACAAAAATCAGAAAATTGGATTGCCACTATGCAATTAGAATATGATGCTATTATGAAGAATGGTACCTGGTCTTTATGTGACTTGCCTCTTGGCAAGAATTCCATTTGCATTAGATTGCTATGCTATGGTTGCCTCTAGTCTTTGTGATGAGAATGAGCTTGTTTCGTTTGATGAAGCACAAAATTCAGAAAATTGGATGGTTGCTATGCAATCAGAGTATGATGCTATATGAAGAATGGTTCATATTCTATCATGAAGAATGATACCTGGTCTTTATGTGACTTGCCGCTTGGCAAGAAGGCCATTAGCATTAAGTGGGTATACAAGCTATAGCATAAGCCTGATGGAACGGTTGACAAGTATAAGGCTAGGCTTGTTGCAAAAGGTTATGTTGATGAAAGAGGCATTGATTTTGATGAGACCTTTGTTCTCACGTGCCGAATGACTACTCTTTGTAGCATCTTTGCACTTGCATCTCATGATGGTTGGAATCTACGTCAGTTGGACATTAAAACTACATTTCCGAATGGCAACTGACATGAAGAACTGTATGTTTTTCAACCCCATGGTTTTGTGCAGAAAGGGAATGAAAACAGAGTGTGCAGGTTGAAAAAGGCATTATATGGTTAGAAGCAAGCACCACGTGCTTGGTATGAAAAGATACATGCTTACTTGATTGCACATGGTTTTGAGAACAATCCCATTGAGAGCACCTTACATGTTAAACATGCCAATGATGTGCTTCTGATCATTGTTGTCTATGTTGATGACATGCTAGTCACTGATGACATGCTAATGATGTGCTTCTGATCATTGTTGTCTATGTTGATGACATGCTAATGAGAAGCATACCGTTGGTTTTAAGACTGATTTGCATGTCTCATTTGAATTCATGTCAAACAGATATATTGACACTTTGTTGCAGCATTTTGACCTTGAAGACTGCAAACCTATTGCTACTCCTATGGAAATAGGTTTACAATTGAGTCTCCATGATGCTGGAGATGCATATGATGCTATTCTCTATCAACAGGCTTTTGGATGCTTGATTTATTTATCCATAACTTTTTTCGCTACTTGAGTGGTACCCGGCTATTTGGATTGTTTTATCCCAAGAGAGGATCACTACCGCCAGATTTACATGCTTTTTTGGACTCTGACTAGGCTGGATGCTATGATACTAGTCTCCACTAATGGTTTTTGCTTCATGCTTGGTAGCTCATACATGCCTTGGTTGAGCAAGCAGACGCCTCCTGTGGCCACTTCTAGTTGTGAGGCTGAGTATAGGGCAACTTTCATGACGACTTTTGAGTGTGTGTGGCTCATACGCCTTATGGCTGATTTGGGTGTTGGTCAGTCTTCTTCCACCACCTTCTTCACTCGAAGTCAGATCGCATTGGTAGTTGCGAGGAACCCTATGTTCCATGATCGTACTAAGCACACTGAGGTTCATTATCATTATGTCAGGGAGAGATCAGTTTGGCATATGTGCCCACATAGGAGAACGTTGCATACCTTTTCACAAAGGCTCTGCCTAGGGAGAAGTTTGAAGCTTTCTACAAAGCTTTGGGCTTACTTTTGTGGATTGATTCCACATAGCTTGGCACCTCCTTATACATGAGTGCCATCTCCTTGTTCACCGCATCACTCCCAGAGGGGATTTGTTGATATATTTCGGTAGTGATGTGTGTGAACACACTAGGATCACTGGGGCACTTTTTTCCCTGTGTAAGAGTCCCCCCCCTCCCTGGCTTGTATATACGCCTATAACCCTAACGCGTCACTTATCTTTGTACATTGTCTTGGTAATACACTCAGTATTGTGTGTTGTGCTCCAAGCTTCTTCTTCCTTGTGCTGTTCGCGTGCTTCTGGAGACCTCAAACTCCAACGTGATTTATCTATATTGTGAATATGCTATTTCTACTATCTCACACTAAATTCTATTTGGTGTGAGAGAATTGTCTCTGGGATACAGTTCTGTTTTACTGTTGTGGTGGAAGATGTTCAACATCCAACCTGTGCTCAAAGAGCGATGCCACAATCTGACTACACTAGGATCTCGTCTCTCTTGAATTTAATCCAGATCTAGATGCCTCAAACAAATGCCATAGATTCTCAAAATAGAGCCCACTGTCTACAAATTCCTTGATTAGCGTAGGCAATATAGAAAAAAACTGAATATGACAATGTACCGTGGAATGGCTTTATGATAGCTTCAGGATATCCACCTAGACTTTGCTGATTTCGAACTCCCTCTCATATTGAAATCTGCATTTCTTTTTCAGATTACAATAGAAGGACGTGTAGAGCATCCCAGGCATTTCTTACTTTTGCCATTGCTTGATCCCAAATCCCCTAATCTGCACAAGTATTTCAAGAGTAAGTCAAATTGCAGAAATATCCCTTGTTAACTGAATCCATTGCCTTAAAAAGGATATTGAACCATAACTATATTTGGCTCAAGATAAAGATAGCAACCTCTCCCATATGTTCCAACAATGAGCAAGCACCCTGATCCCCATGTTATGGAAATATTTAGATGACGTGCTAAGAGAGTAGCAAATGGTTGTCTCAACAAAGCAGTTCAATATGGAGAGTCAGAAAGCATTAAGTTCCCTGTAATCCTTTGCCTAACATTCCGACAAGGCTTGGCCACAAGATCTTTTGAAGGTTCAACAAGTGGAGTGGTTGTCCTTGATTTGATCTTGAAAATCACATGAGAAAGTATTGTATTCCAACTGTTAAACAACGCATTAACGTTGTACATAATACACCCCTCGTCCAGGAGGAATCACAATGCCTTTGCAGAACATGGTTTTGTAGTCAGTAAACTTGGTCTGCAATATGCATCATCCAGCTTCAATGCAGGCAAGAATGCCTGTAATGCCCAATCTACCATGCTCTCTAGGCTGTGTGATAAACTCTGAAGCACAAAATGAAATGTATTTCATACCTTTCTTTCACTATAGAAATGCCTTCATGCATGCAATCAATGGGGGAAAACGGGCCTTTTTCTGAACCAAGATAAATAAACAGATTAGCCATTTGCATTGATGCTCTCATCTCTTGATAGAGCCTATAGGCTCCTGTGATAGTCTTCAATGAGGTCTACCATCTTAAAATTGCCTGTAAGCCAACTACGAGAGTATGGCCCTCTGATCATTCTATCAGAATGGCATGCCGCAAGTATTGTCTCCCACTACAATTACTAGGTCCGTAAAATTTTCTTGCATGATTGTTCAACATTTGCCATATAAAACTGCACACTAGCGACCTGCTGAAGGAATTATCGTGTATCACTTCCGGTTGACATTCCCTCCTGATGGCGCACACATTCCAGAGTGTCAAGACTCTGCTTTCCTTTAGGCAATCGAAAATCATGAGCACTGAAAATAGAATTCATTCCGTGAGGCCTATTTTCTTAAACGCAGCAAGCATTGATTCTTTGTTTGCCTATCCAGTTCCACAGGACAGGCCGTTTGAATTTGTTACGTAACCCTTGTGCATTCCACGTAGTTAGCTCCTTCGAGTTGAATAAAGCTGCTGCGAATCCCTTTTCTCTCAACAACGATGGTCTCGGACATTTGGTTTTGTGAAAAGTTCGATATCCACAGGTTTGGTAATTACTGAGCGTTAAAAGTTGGAAAGGATTGTGGAGTAGATATCTCTTTAAGAGCTACAAACTCCAGGGGGTTCTGCCTCTGCAAGGCGTGTCATCCATCACTGAAGAAATCTTAACAAAGGGATGTCAAAGTTTTATGCATGCCAGATTCATTAATATACAACTAAATTCACTAGGTGTTTAATGCTTTGAAGAAACTCATAAATGCACTTAATTTTTGACGTGTTTACGTACATGAATGCAGATGGCACATATCGCATCACTTTGCTTACAATATGATGCTGAATTACGCCCAGACACGAGCACTGTTGTAAAGGTGCTTGGGAGATTAGTTGCTCCAAAGCTAGCAACTGAGGCTGTTTCCGGGACCGAATCAGGTCAAAGTCTTCAACACTCAAAATTCTGTTCACTTCTTCATTAGTATGATATCGTTCACAGTGATTGTCTTATTGATGTTGCTCTTTGGAATTTTCTGCAGTATTATGATTCTCGTATAGGGTTCGAGATTCAGTGGATTAAGGACGCTTGGAATGAATATAGTTCATCGCGTTGGAGAACCTCATGGCAGTTTTATCACATGATCTTGTCTTGATGCGTCATCCATATCTACAATGGCACTTGGTTTATGAATGGAGAATATTGTGGTGCTGTTTTTAACCTTGCTTGGAGAGATGAGGTGTGGAGATCCTACTGTTTAATACCATATCAATTTGATTATACCTCATGGTATGCTCTTTGTTAGCCTATTAGGAACAAGCCTTTCTAGCCTTTGTATACTCCTCAAAACAATGTATATCGTTGGACATTCTTTTAAAATTTATGTGGGAAACGATCGTGCATGCATCGAACTTCAATGATGCATGTATACGTTACGATCTTTGTGCCCTGTATCCGGAATTTTTCTCTATTTAACTTAATAATCGCACCATAAGCATGTGTTATGGGGATTTCTTTGTAGTGTGTACCTTTTAACATAAGACGTGCAATTGAACTTGAGATTCTTAAAAACACAAATCCTTGTCAATCATAAATTGAATATCAACGTAAGTATATTTCTTTAAGCGTGCCTTGTGTGTGTGTGTGTGTGCGCGCGCGCGTGTGTGTGTGTGTGAGAGAGAGAGAGAGATTCCTCTGTGAAGACGTTATGCTATCTATAGCCTGTCCACTTGCATTGCTTCCTAGCCCGGTGCACTTTAGCTAGTTCCTGCTTTGACATTTTCAAATGAAAAGGACTGGATTCATCTTACATCGTCCATATTTATATTCCTTAATTATAAGCTAGCATCTCCCTTTCAAGTACTCCATCTAGCTTGTCTTGAAAGGATACAACCTTCACCTCCACCCACGATTTGGGATCTTTCTTTCTCTCTCTCTCTAGATTTCTAAATTTATCAAATGATTCCCCCCCTTTGTGTGAGCTTGGTACTCTCAATCAATTTCTAGAAACAAGTATAAGTGTTGAGAATTTGGATCAACAAACCCTAAATACTGATGATCAAAGAGAGAGAGAGAGAGATAGATAGAGAGAGAGAGAGAGAGAAAATGAAATTAGATGATATATTAATGTCTTTAAAAGAACAATACCGACAATAAAGCATATATGCACTATGTTAGATCTAATATGTTTTTTTTTTTGTAGAAAGAGAAAAAAGGATAGAAATTAATGTGTGAAAGAGGAGTGCGAATCTTATGATATCAAGATCCACGCAACCCTCTATCTCACAAGGTTCCCCATACAATCATTGGGAAAACTCCCTAATATCCTCCATTATAAATATCATGATTGGCATTTTGTATGTATGTGCTAGAATTAACATGTAGCTTCCCTCATCGGGTGGCTACTTTAGGGATGGGCTATCCTTGGAGGTGTACTCTCTAATGTGCTATGTGCATGGAAATGGACACCATAAAAAGTAATGCTATGATGGTATACAATCTAATGATGAATGCTTCCTTCAACTGTACCCTGAGATCTTAATAGAGAAGCTACTACCATAGTGTATATTGCACAAGGAAGTATGTGAAGTACAATCAAAGTATCAAGTATTCAGCAAACGAATCTAAGTGTAGAATCATACGTAACAATCATTGTAAAAAAAAGTTCTATTTAGTTGAACAATTTCTAGCCTCGGACTTATCTCAGCAAGCTTAGTAATTACAAGAACACTCACTCATACTAGATCAACCAATAGGAAATAAACACCAAAAACCATAAGGTTCGCTTCGAGCTCAGTGTAGCTCCAATTGTTTACCTCACTCGAGGCTACCTTCTCAAACACACTAGAAGGGCTACACTGCCTTCTAGAAGGGGCACAATTACAAACTTAATAGTTTGTTGGACTCAAACATTTAGATTATTGCATTTACAAAGATGACGAACTCCATATTAGTAAGTCATACACACTTGGACATGCACACAAAGGTAAATACCACACAATGAACAAAGAAAATCGAATAGACTATCTCTAGTGGATGAGTTACATGGTCCATCATGCACTTGGAGAAAGTGCCTACGTGAGCAGACAATCACATAAAAGGGGTTTACCATGCACACTCTAGAGACAAAATTTTAATCAACGAGATACTCAAGAATTCACAAGTGCTATATAAGATATTCAACTACATACCAACACGAACTACAAAAGATCCTGTTGCAACTGCACATATGCATACTTTTATGAGTCTCAAAGTCCTACTTATATAGATGTTGGGTGGCCACATTTCATGGTGGAGGAGAGAAGGGAAACTGACATGGTGGAGTACAGAGTCTTGAGCTTCCCATCAGTGACTATATAAGAGGACAACCCCTTTTTGCATGGTTTGACATCTACTCTCTAAAATAATGAATTTTAGATGAAATTTCCAAATTCCCTTTCTTCCATAATTTCCAGTGCCACAAATTGTATAAGCTAGGCCAACCAAATTTATTGAGATGCTAAAATTTTTCCAAATCTACGAGTTGTCCAAATTCATATGTAAATATTCTAGCTCAATCGACCACTTTTTTCCATTTGTTGCAAGTTGACCAAAAATGTGTAATTAAGTGGACCACTTTTTATGTTTCAAGTTGACCACAAATAGGTAATTAAGTAGAAAAATTTTACCATGTTTCAAGTTTAAGAAAATGTTTAATTCAATTGACCGCTTTTCCCATGCTCAAGTGACAAAAATAATTGAAATTAAGTGCACCACTTTTCCCATGTTGCAATTTGACCAAAAATGTGTAATTCAGTCAACCACTTTTTTTATATAAAGATTTTGGTCAACTTTTCCTCACGTAATTTTGATCGATTTGGAAACTTTGGTCAATTTGAGTTTTGGACACCATAATTTTGGTTGACATATTTGTGCCTATAACTTAGTCAATTTGCTCATCAAAACTTGGTTGATTGATCTTCTTCAAACTTGGTCAACTGGACTCTAAATTTAGCCAACTTCCCAACCTTGTTCGCTTGCTGCTCATCGGACATTGGCCTTTCCCAAAGACCTTATCCTTGGACTAATGCATGGGTTGTGGGGGAGAGAGAGAGAGAGAGAGAGAGAGAGAGAGAGGGAGTGTGATGGTGTGTGTGTGTGTGTGTGTGGGTGTGTGTGTGGGTGTATGAGAGAGAGGAAGTGTGTGTGTGCATGGGTGAGGGAGAGGGAGTGTGATGACAAATGCATGTATGAGGAAGAGGGAGTGTGAAAGTAACTATGAAAATGAGTGTGTGAGTAGGGGTGTTAAAATAATGCAAAGGGCTATGTTAATGCTAAGAGCATGAGCTAGTTAAACTATTGATAAAATTATTTCATGATTACATCGCTACAAACCCCAACATCAAGTCTTTGCACCATCCTAGTGCAAGTTTCTTGTAATCCTTTTATTGTTTAAAATCATGCTTCAATTACAAGGTAGATGAAGAGAAAAGAAATGAAATTGGTGGTATATACAATGGAATGTTAATTCAAGTTTCAATTGTAGTAGAGATTCACTTTGAAAACGTTAACTAGATGAATTTTTTTTCTTGCCAAGTCCTAGAGTTGAAATGCTTTTTGAGGAAGCATTTGCACCACTTTGTAAGGCCTTCAACACTTAGGTGCAAGCTTGGTGGGCACATGTGGAATTTGATGCAGAAGAACTAGAGAACCTTCATTTGCCTCTTTGACTCCAATGTTTATCATGGGGTCTTTTGTGATCTTCTTGTTGGTGTTGTATTCTTTCCATTGCTACCTCCCTATATTCTTCTAAGGCTGTTAACCTTTTTATGTATGAATCAACTCAATAGTAGATCTTTCCTCCATCTCCTTCTTTATAATAAATTATAGTGCTTCTTCACCATAAACTAAGAGAAAAGCACTTTCACTTGTGGTAACCCCTCTAGGTCATTTTGTTATGCCTAAATTGCTCCTATAAATGCCCTAGTCTAAGCACCTTGGTGGTCCAAAGAAAGCTTTCATAGAAGCCTAATCAAGATTTTGTTAGAGATTTCAACCTATCCATTAGTGTGTGGTTAGTATGCACATGATTCTTATGATAAACTTTGTACCTGTGAAACATGTGCTGCAACAATTGATTCACAAAGTGGGTGCCTCTATCGCAAGTGGCTTCAAAAAGGCACCCAAATCTTGAAAAAAATATATTTATGCATAATTTTTGCCATGAATATTGTAGTGCAATTTGTCATGGTTTTTCCCTCTATCCACTTCGACAAAAGTGGTATTTTACCTATCCATAGTATGAATAAGGATGTGGGTATAGCCATAGAATTCATCTAGGGAGTTGTATAAGGAATGTCTGACTGTTTCCTCTAAGGTTTGCTTAGTAAACTGTTGTTGGGACCTGTATTGAATAGTTTCTTTTTTTAAAGCACAAAATCTATGCAAAGTATCATCTTCCCGCTATTGTTTAAAGATGATTACCATAGAAGAGATCCATCGAGAGCATTCTATAGGAACAATGATACCTACCTCCTCCAACTTGGTTAGATCTACCTTGGCCATCTCTACATACTTTGGGTTTAGCATATATGGTATGCTCTGTACTAGTGTAGCCCCTTTTGCCAAAGAAATCTAGTGGAGTCCAAGGTCTTCACGTTTTCCTATCAGATCCTTATAGGAACAAGCAAAAATATGAAGTAGTGTGATGGTGATGCACCACAATGTGCTATCTTTGAGAGAGCTTTGCAACGATGCCCTCATAGTAGAAAACTAAGCTCTAGTGATGAGCATGCTTCTCTGCACATACCTACAGAAAACAAAGAACTACATAATAGTCAAAGAACACAAACACAGATTTCCTAAGTTTACAAAATGTGATAGAACATTAAGTTTGAGGCTAACTATGCCACTATATGTTTTATTACAGAACATATACAAAAGTTCCCGAGAACCATTTGCCTTTCACATGGACACTTACGATAACAATTATCCCACTAAAGGCCAGTATGGACAAAGTGACTAGGGGAGATAAAATAAATAAATAATAAAGAATGCCTGAGTGTAAGTATGCAAACTATATATGCCACCTAATTCACATGTTGCACAATGTACAAGTAACTATACAAGATCAGGAAGTAACCACCATCAAGTGACAACAATGTTGAAAGCTATCCTATGGTAGAGCTTTAGGCAAAGCATCTATAATATTATCTTGAGTATGAACCTTCTCAAGAGTAATGTGCCTAGTCGCTAAGCAATCTGTGATGAAGTGAAATCTCACCTAAATGTGCTTGGTCTTTGCATGATAGACCAGATTCTTAGCCAAAGTAATGGCACTCTTACTATCACTAGGCAAACGAGGTACATGTTGAGGTAGACCCATATCACGGGCAAGACAAGAAAGCCACAGTGCTTCCTTACATGCCTCACTTGCTACAACATACTGTGCTTCTATCGTGGAAATATTTGTACATTTTTGAGGACGAGATCTCCAAGAGATTGGATCTCCAACTAAGTAAAAAATATAGACTTTCGATTGTCTACTCAACTAGCATAATCAAATTTTTTCTAATCAATAACGGATGCCTTTCCTCTACCCAAGCATAGACACTTGTCCTTAGTTCCACTGAGATATATCAAAATCATCTTGACTACTTCCCAATGCTTCTTGCCAGGATTAGATATATATATATACTCACAACTCCCACTACAAATGCAATGTCTGGTCTCATAGCTACAATATCATACATGAGACTACCAAGAACAGATATGGAAGCTCCCAAGAGGATATTAAAATATTTAAAGGGTACCATAAATGAAGGGCTATTTTACTTCTAATTTGGATATCACAATGTATTCTGATGCAGATTGGGCTGGCTCTAAGGATGATAGAAGACTTCTGGCTACTTATCTTTTGCAGGATCAAAGCCAATATCATGGTCATCAAAGAAACAACCAACTGTAGCATTATCATCAATAGAAGCAAAATATAGAAGCTTAGCAAATGCAACACAAGAGGCTATGTGGCTCAAACTACTCTACACAAATTCAGGGTTACATTCTTATACTCCAATGATTTTTGGAGATAATACTAGTCCACTTCATTTGACTTCTAATCCTGTATATCATGCAAGGACTAAGCACATTGAAGTGCACTAGCATTATATAAGAGAAAAGATACTCAGCAAGGACATCCAATTGTCCTACGTATCAACCAATTTCCAATGTGCATATATGCTCATAAAATCTTTGGATGGAACTAAGATGAACACGTTCAAGATGATGATTGGCTTGCAAGAAATCAAAGAGAAATGAAGACCAAACATGGTAGGCTTGAGGGAGAGCTGTTGGTGCAAAAGAGTTCAAGCCTACATACTTGGACAATTAGCATGTACCTCATATAGTCACATATGGCTATTCCCTTATAAAAGTCAATTACCTTTTATCCTTGTAAAAGTGCATATACTAATTGCACTACCCCATGTGGAGTTAGGAGGAATCAAATCTCGAACCCTTGATAGAAAATAGATGAGAGAATAAAGCCTAAAGTCTAGGACTCACTTTATGGTGAGAATTTGAATTTGAATTCAAAGCTTCGCTCCAACTTTAACTATAAAAGTGAGTCAAATACTCGCGTGACATGAGTCCGATTAGAGAGATCAATTGAGAGGGATTTGTGTGATTAGTGAGCTCATTCTATAGCCACTTAACTACTCTCACATTGTGCAATTATACATTACCAATGACATTGTATTTCTATGTGATTTAATACATATACATTGATCACTTCTCTACTTCACTTCTCTGCTATGATCATCTCAGAACAGTGAACTTCTGAGAGGTTGTCCTCAATGCACAGTTGATCATTTGATGTGATTTAAAGTGCTATAGATTCAACATGCTCTCTATTTCATAGATACAAAGTTTCATTATCATTGATTTTCTCTATATCGAGATATTGTCACATTTTTGCTCACTGGTTTGCATTCTGTTGCACCCCGAAAATATCGGGATAGTCCTTCAACTTGCTAAGTATCATTCTCAGTGTACAATTGATCTTTTTTATTGAAGTAACTCATTATTGATAAGTATCTAAGTTAACTAGGTACTCCCAAAAGGAACTTATCTAATTTCTAGCTGAGTGAGAGCACTGTTCATTTTACTGAACATGTGCAGAGACCAAAATAGCAAGTCTAAGCTTCTTGGTTGAATTTCTACTCATCTATTTTGATCCATTGATTAGAGGATCACGTTCCAAAGCATATAGGTGATTATTTGTGATCATTAAGAAACTCAAAGGGCCTACTACACTCTCCACAACTTGTTGTTGGCTAGTGTGAAGCAAGGTTTTGCAGCATCACTTCATCTTTGGAATCTATCCACCATCTCCTCCAAGAATTTGTAGTTGCTGTCAACCATCTGTCCTGCAAAAACGAGATTCTTTGTTATATTTGGAACATGCAACACATCAGCAAGATGTTTTATCTTTCCGTCCTCCATAGAAATTGCTATGTTTCTTGTATGCTCTACAGGGTGCGATGTGTCATCACCTGTTTCTAGGAGCTGGAAATTTTTGCAAACTACTAAACCATTCCGCATGATTAGTCATGTGATTTGAAGCACCTGAATTAATATACTAGACATTTCCATTCAATTTTGAAACATGAGTAGACATCGTATTCATCATGTGATGTTGAACTATGAACTGCTTCTTAGAATCATCTACACTTGTGGATGCATAGTTGTTTTGCTTCCTTTTGTTATTTGGATTCTTCAACCTGCGATCATGTTCAAAGTGTCTAGGTTTACCACATTTCCAGCATCCTTTACTGTCATTACCTGAATCATTTCTTTGGAAATTTCTACGACCTCTTTGGCTCCCCCTGCCTCAAAATTGTCCTCTAACTCCTGCATGATTCTGATGTTGACCTTTCTCTTGGTTATTGTTTCCTCTTCCACTTTGGAAGCGTCAACCTTTGCCTCTTCCTCTGCCAGAGTAGAATACCTGCTGAGATCTAGGTTTTCGTTGGGAGTTTGATTCCTCACCAAGATTCTTTTCAATGATCAACATGGACACTAGATTACCAAAGTTCCCAATATTTTCCTTGGTCTAAATAGATGTTCTGAACTGCTTATATGAAGCTCCTAAACCACAAAGGCACACTTCCACCTTATCATCATCATCTACATTTACGCCAATAGATGCAAAATAGTGAGTCATAACAAACGAGAACTATGTCATAAAAAGAGAAACTCTATGCACTAAAATAGCCTTTTTTTGCATGATGTTAAAAAATTCTTTATACGAGTATACAAGTTTTCTAAAACCCCCCCAAAAATATGCAAATTTTGAACATATTTTCAAAATTTTGACTACTTTAAGGTAGCAGAATTTTGCTAATTTTAGAGTACCTTATCTAACACTTTTAAGAGAGAATTATGAAATGGATAAAAAAAGCCTTATTTTATGAGAATACTCATTTAGCTTGGATCAAATGAAAAGGAAAATAGCTAGAAAAGACTAAAAATTGATGCTACTAATTTGATAACATTAGATAATTTTAGGGAAAACAATGAATTGTGTCCATGTGCAGTTGATTCAATGAATACAAGTTATTTGTATTTGTATGAGATCCTTTCCTATCTAGCTAGTAGATTGAAATTGATTTTGTTTGGTGTGAAATGAATCGGTTGAGATTATAAATTTTGGATCTTTTTTGCATCGCTCCAAGATACTTTATCAAATATTCTAAAACATTGCATTTTTCCTTGGCCCCAGTCTTTGGTCTTTAGAAAATTTGTATAAGCAAAAAAAATATATACTTGTGAGAGGAAGTTTGATCTTACTGTTGGAGAAACACTCACTAATTGGACATATATTTGAAGGTCAAAGCTTTAGAAGAAAACCATATGCCTATGTGAAGGGACAAATTCACAAGTCTATTATATTTGTAAAGTTAGTTCACTTTAGTTCTAGAAGTTTTTTAAAAATCACGAGAATGAGAAAATCTATATAAGTTGATTTGTATCAACTGACGCGAGAGTGAGAAGAAGTGGAAGAGAGTGACATAATGTGAGAAGGAGTTCATTTTGTATGACTGAGTATAGTCGGGCTTCTCTGAGTGAGAAAGCATCTGTACAGTTTTTGAGTTTTTCATAGCTATGAGAAGAATTAAGTAAAGTTTTGTGTATGAGACTCTCTCCATCATCTCCATGTTTGTCTACTGTGTGATGAGTTCAAAAGTTCAAGTTTTCCAAGCAACTCGATGCCTGGCATCGAGTTTGTGTTGATAAGTCCGTGTTTTATTCTCTGAGTGTTATGTACTACTAGAACTTCTTAAAAACATGAGGTTTGTGGAGCAACTCGATGCCTAGCATCGAGTTTCAACATAAAGTCGATGCCTGGCATTGACTTCCCACATAAAAGTGGTTTTCATCATATGTGTGTTAAACATGCCTATTTGAGGAACAAAAAAGTGGCTAAAAAATCTCAAAGTCGATGCTTGGCATCGTCTTTTGGTTGCAAGTCGATGCTAGGCATCGAATTTTCATTTTTGGATAGTCAAACTTACTAAAACAGGCAAAAATTCCACTTTTGGAAGTCATACAGGGTCATCTTGTGAAGGCTATATCTTGATTTCTAGAGATCCATTTCTTGCATATCATAGCTTTTTGGAAATCTCTACGCTTCTACTTTCATCCACCAAAAGATCTTGGAGAAATAATATTTTAACTAAGAGAAATAAGCAAAATACTGAAGGTATGTCATTTCAGTGATTGGAAAAATCTGAAGAAGTAAAGTTCTTGGTTTTGGCTATCATTTCTCAAAGTTTTGAGTGGCCATGAGTTAATGGTGACCATAGAGGTTGTCTAGTGTCACATTAATTCATTTCTTGTGATGTTTCACACATCAACACTTATGTCATACTCTTCCTTCTAGATTTTTTTAATGGAAATATATATTGCATACTTTCTTAGAGCAACAAATATAGATTCTGGAAAGATGTCCATGCTAGACATCGGAATCTAAAATGAGGCTATGTTGTTCATTATTGCACAAATAGATAGTCTGTGGCAAGGCTTTGATTATGGATAATATGATCACACCTCTTTGTGCATGCAAAAGGGAATCAAAGTGCAGTAATGAGGAGAAGTAGAAACTTGATGATCCATGTAGAATAGTTGTTATGCTCCTTGGTCATGGCTAAAGAAGGGCGAGGAAGTGGGGGAGAAAGGGAAAGGAGGGTAAGTAATGGACAGAGTGATAGAAAAGAGAGAAAAAGGGTCGAGGAGCATATCTAGTACCTATGTTCTGAGTGGGTCATAGGCAATTCAACAATGCTTATTGCCTCCACAAGACAGGGAGAGAGAGAGAGAGGAGGTTGTCTTTCCATGCCCACAAAGTATAGATGATCATCAACACCTTGGTGCAGACTTCTCAGCGAGAAAAAAGTGAATTTTATATTTTTTCTTTCGTTCTCAGCGAGAAGTCGATGCCTGGCATCGAGTTCTCGCTGAAAACTATACTTTGCAGCAAGAAGTCGATGCCTGGCATTGACTTCAGCGAGAAGTCGATGCCTGGCATTGACTTCAGCGAGAAGTCGATGCCGGGCATCGTCTTCTCGCTGAAAAGTATAGTTTTCACTTTAACAAAGTAAAAAAGACTACATTTTTCACTTTCAACGCGTGCAATATGTTCTCACAAAGTAATATCAAACGTGATATATTGTCTTGCTTTTTAACTTTGACCATGATAATGCTCAGAGAGAGAGAAAGGGGAGAGAGGGAGAGAAATGCGATTTATCAAAGGATAAAGACTCGGGGCAAGGAAAAAAGCAATGTCTTAGGGTATTTGATTAACGTAACTTGAACAAAGTTTTATTGAAGTCTCTTAGCATGTAAAAACTAATAGATTTATTTCATAGAATGTGCAACGATGAACAATAAAGTCTCTTTCATTTGGATTATTAGACATCAAAGAATCATGTATGATGATATGCATGGTGTTTTCTCTCAATATGTATGGTCAATTTAATCTCATCTATTTCATTTTGATCTCATGGTGTTTTTTTGGCATAATTGGCTATTATTACTAGTAGACATATATGGCCACCTGGTTGTTGTATGATTATGCTTTGTATTGTCAAGAGCGAGAGTTGACTTCCTTATATGATTCACTCTTATTTTTCACATAAAAGTCTTAAAACATCATGGAAAATGCATCCTTCGTAGACGTATTCTAATCCCTTTTTAAAATGGCATAGAATTATGCTTTATGTGGGCTTGAAATAAAATGAATTACTTTTGAATTTCCATTTTCATGAAATCATGTAGTTTTAATCATCTAAGATTCGTTAAAGTTCTAATTGGAATTTGTAATGTTGAATATAGCATGTTTTTATAAACAAAAATTGAAATAAAGATTGAAACAAAGTATCATGAAATAAAAGAATATGATTTTCATGCCCTAATCAAAATGGGCCTTATCATTTCTATGGAACAATTGAAAATAGGCTAATTTTTCCTTGTTTTTAGCATACTTTTGTAATTTCTAAAGGAGAACATGTCTTTGTTCTCATTTGTTATGACTCAGTGTTGCAAGTGACTCACATATGCTTTTGATTTTTAGGGTTTATTCACTTATGAACATGCCCCTTTTCTCCAAAGTATGTAGCTCGTTCTTGAGTTGCAATTTTCGTGCCTTTGTATTGGTCTCATGGCATGAAAGGTAAATCCGATTTCAGTCAGACTTAATCCGAACTACGATTCAGATTCAAGTCGGTTTAGTGAGGGCGACCGCTTTGTCACCGAATGAATTGCCTGTGCATGACTAGTCAAGTAAAAACACGTGCAACATTCGCCCAAAAGAGATATAGCTCCGACAAGCCATTCCAAGCCTCTTTCGAAGTCTTGGCATCCTGTATGTGCCCAATCATGCTATCCTGTATGCTAACAAATACCCAATACATTACCTTTCATTCTCCTTGATTCCATTCCTCATATGCTCTTAACTGTTATGCAGTCCTCTTTGGTAACTGCAGAGCATTTTCATTCTCTCCTTCTAGTAGCCTTTTCCCATCAGGAAATATATCATTATGAATCTCCAAGCATGAAAGTTTTTCTTGTCTAGCTTATTGCTCATAAGCTGACTCATTCCATCCGCATTTGCCATTTCTGTAGTAATTCACACCATTGCAAAAACACTACAAGAAGCACTTCTGCTTGAACACTATTGCACTTTGATGTGAGTTCGATATCAAAAAACACAATTTTTGTGTATCAAGAGTACACAGAATCGCTTGAAATTCTAGATCTAGAATATATGAGTGTTGGCAAACAAGACATCAGTTACAATTTCAAACTAGCCTAGTTTTTCTATGGACCCCACCTTACAGGCTCGAAATAGAGGTTGAGATGGCTCCGGAGGTAGCAATTTGAGGTCATTTGTGAATCACACTTTCTCCATGCCTTCTCCTGTACTCTTCACTGCTAGCCTTCTCCACAAGCTCTCTACAGCCACACTTGCTCTGATACCATGTCGTGAGGAATGAGATAAGGAAGAGAGCTCACACACATACTCTCACAATCAAAGACAAGCACACACATAGATTGAGGCAAGGAAGCAATGATCTTCTTCTTCTTCTTCTATTACATAAAAGGAATGTACAAGAATGACCTAAAAACAACAATACAAGTGCAATATATAAAGAACACTACATAAGGAAAATATTAATGTCCGTAAATGAGTGAGTTGGCAAGAAACAAATGTGCCATCTTTCTTAGTAGATAAATCTAGTAAAGCTCAATGAAGTGTCCTTGACATATACTAGAGTGAACACTATACATATCAGAGAAATGAAAAAGTGATACATGTCATCTTAGATCATCACATGTTGAGCTTGATATCTCAACAACACTCTTATTTCATAGACCATTCTTTTCCTTATTATTGATTCTACGAGGTTGATTATTCTTTTCTTGGTAAGAATCACAAACATTATATGCATCTCCGCTCTGATTGCCAATCATATATTTTCTATGAATCTCCTCACTCAAGAGTGCTCCACATATGTCATCATAGACTAATTTACTATTGGGGTTTAAGGTACACAATAGTGAATGTATTACCAAGTGAATGTACAAAGGTAAGTCACCCGTTAGGGTTATAGGTGTATATACAAGTCGGGCGAAAAAACCTCCTAAAGAGGGAAAAAAGTGCCTCGGTAGTATTAAGTTTGTTCACACACATCACTACCAAAATATATATCAACAAACCCCCTTGAGAGTGATGCAATGAACAAGGACCTGGCACTCACATATAAGGAAGTGCCAAGCTATGTGGAAAGAGATCAATTCACAAAAGGAAGTAAGCCCAAAGCTTTGTGGAAAGCTTCAAACTTCTCCTGAGGTAGAGCCTTTTTGAAAAGATTCTCAATGTTATCCTATGTGGGCACATATGCCAAATTGATCTCCCTAATATAGATCTCTCATTGACATAATGATAATGCAACTCAATGTGATTTGTGTAAGCATGGAACATAGGATTCCTTGCAACTGCCAATGCGCTTTGACTGTTAGTGAAGATGGTGGTGGCAAAAGAATTACCAACACACAAATCAACCAAAAGGGATCTGAGTCATGCACACTCAAGAGTCGTTGTGAAAGCTTACCTATACTCAACCTCACAACTAGAAGTGGCTAGAGTAGGTTGCTTCTTGCTCAACCAAGATATACATGAGCTACCAAGCGTGAAACAAAAACCACTAGCAGACACATGAGTATCATAGCAACCAGCCCAGTCAATGTAAAAGAAAGCCTGTAAATTTGGTGGTAGTGATCCCACCTTGGGATAAAACAATCCAAGTAGTCGGGTACCACTCAGTCTATTCCCCACTTAGAGAATGCATATCCTCCCATCATGGTTATGAGCGGCATCTCATCCTTGTGCATAGGATATTGTGTCTTTTGACATATGTCGCATCTCTTCACATAGGTATCTGCAAGCGCGTTGGTTGTGGGTGAGTCTGAAACTGGCCAAGAAGGAAGGCACATGGGCATATGGGCACCAACAAAGGGTTTCATAAGTCCAAAATAGGTCCATTTTCTAGAATTTGAGGCTAGTGGAGGTGCTCAAACATGGAAAAGAGACCAAGTTAGAAAAAAGGGTGCACAAGTAAGCATTGAGGACAATGCTCAATCCAAGGGGGAAGGAATCTCACATAATCCTACTAGGAGATGGTTGAACCAAGCCTTAAGAGAGAGGATTAGGAATTAATCCTCAACCATGGCTTTTGGGGCAAGTGGTTAGACCATCACACTCTATTGGTAGAATAACTTTGTGCCAACAAAATATATTGATATATTATTGCAACATTTTGGCCTTGAACAATACAAACCTATTTCCACCCCTATGGAAACATGTTTGTAGTTGAGTATTCGTGATGCTAGAGATGCATTTGATGTTATTCTCTATCAACAGACCATTGGATGCTTGATTTACTTATGCATAACTCAATCTAATATTCAGTTTATTGTCTCTAAGATGAGCATTTTTATGCATTGCCAAGGTTTCAAGCATTGATAGGTAGTTAAACATGTCTTTCGTTGCTTGCATGGGACCAAACTACTTGGATTATTTTATGGGGAATCATTACTACCAGATTTTTACGTGTTTTTTTTTAATCAAATTGGGCCGATTGCTATGACTCATATGTCCACTAGTGGTTTTTGTTTCATGCTTGATTGCTCATGCATATCTTGGTTGAGCAAGAAGCAACTTACTGTGGCTACTTCTAGTTGTGAGACTGAGTATAGGATAGCTTTCACAATGACTTTTAAGCGGGTTTGGCTCATGTGCCTTTTGGTTAATTTGGGTGTGGGTCAGTCTTCTGCCACCACCATCTTCATTGATAGTCAGAGTGCATTGGCAGTTGCGAGAAACCCTGTGTTCCATGCTCACACAAAGCACATTAAGTTCACTATCATGATGTGAGGGAGAGGTTCTCTATTAGGGAGATCAGTTTGGCGTATGTGTCCACATAGAATAACATTGCATATCTTTTCATAAAGGTTGTTTGTTCCTCATGAGAAGTTTGAAGCTTTCCAAAAAGCTTTGGGCTTACTTCTTTTTGTGGATTGATCTCTTTCCACATAGCTTGGCACTTCCTTATACATGAGTGCCAACTCCTTGTTCATCACATCATTCTCAGACACTTTTTTCCCTCTTTAAAAAGTTTCTCCCCCGGATTTTTTATATGCCTATAAACCTAATGTGTCACTTATCTTTGTAAATTCACTTGGTAATACAATGAGTATTGTGTGTTGTGCTCAAGCTTCTTCTTCCTTGTGCTATTCATGTGCTTCCGTATATCCAAAACTCCAACAATGACCGAGTGTTGGTTCACCACATTGTACATAGTTCAACCTTATTCAAGTCCAACTTTAACTTCCTCATAGTGAAATCAAGCAGTAAGTTGATGAAAATCTCACCATTAACTATAAGACATATCAAAACTTCATCTTTAATTGACATTGACAATCTTGAACTATGACAATTTGCTAATGGTGTCAAGAGAAAATCCATGATATATCCATCTATGCTTGGTGATAGGATGAAATAAGCAATGTATGAATTTGAGTAAGTCACTTCATAATTTAGCATCTATTTTGATCCATTAATGTAGATTGACCTTATGAATAATAGAGTTGACATTCTTCCCATCTTCCTTCTCCTTTAGCTTTCCTTGCACATCTTGTCTTATAGCGGCTCGCTTTTCTTGCCCTAGTCATTGTTGGTGCCATAAGAGATTAAATATCCAAATAATGTGGAGCTATACCTTCTCTTGAGAAGATATTGTTATCATATGGATAGGAGTAGGACAATTCAAGGGTAAGTCCCACGTGTAATAGTCTTTGGCATCAAGCCAATGTTGTTGCACCTTCATATAGAGATCATTTAGTTTGTATATGTCCATATTATCTACATCTATAACACATAAGAGGCATTGCGTAGCTCAAAACATTTTGGTAATTTTGATATCTACTTTGCAAAGTCATGCTAGCATAAAAAGACCTAATGGTGATTGGCATCAATCCAGTGTTGTCAAGGTAGTGCACCTTCATATAGAGATCACTTACTAATAAGAGGCATTGCGTAGCTCAAAACATTTTGGTAATTTTGATATCTACTTTGCAAAGTCATGCTAGCATAAAAAGACCTAATGGTGATTGGCATCAATCCAATGTTGTCAAGGTAGTGCACCTTCATATAGTCCATATTCTTCACATCTAATGGTGACGCTCCCATGCCAAAGACCTAATGGTCATTGGCATCAAACCAATGTTGTCAAGGTAGTGCAACTTCATATAGAAATCACTTACTTTGTGTATGTGCATATTGTTCACATCTATAACACATAAGAGGCATTGCGTAGCTCAAGCCATTTTGGAAATTTAGATCCCTACTTTGCAAAGTTAACATGCTAGCATAAAAGATATCGAGGACCTAAGAGTTAGACTATGGCCTCTCACTAGAATAGAAAACATTTTGGAATTATACTTTTGATTTCAATTTCACCCTCGCAAATAAAATGATACAAGAATATAGAACTATTACAAAAGTCCTACAACTCAAGACTGTTAGGTATGGATAATTAAACTCAATAAGGTACAAGAGATCCCACAACACAAGATTGTAGCTATGAAGGAAGATATATGAATTACAAGAACAACCTTGAAGGATATGAACTACGTACAAGAAATAATAGGAGAGAATCTCTTACTATAAGATTACAAAAGGAAAAGATAGGATATGTAGAACACTAGACTGGACAATACTAGAACAACAAGCAAGAAAAGAACTGAAACAAGAACTTGAAAAGTACTACTTGGAGATTGCAAATTGAGCTCCCAAGACTAGCATTGGTATTACTAAGGATTTATGTTACCAAGACCTCCTTATATGAGTATTCAAGGGTGGTGAAATGATGATGTGATTGATGATTTCATAAACTCAAAACAAAACCTTTTTATATTAGACTCAAGTAAATAGATATTCTATCTTAGGGCTTCAATACATTTCAAATGTGATGATGCTATTAGATTCTTCAAGTTTTGAACCAATCATGAGATATCAATATATAATCAAGGCTTAGTGAAGGTTTCTTCATGTGTCTCCATGACATTACCTCCCCTCAAGCAATGAATTCCATGCGGAGCAGCCATGTTCTCTAGTTTGGGCTTCGTTGGATTCTTCTTGTGGAATTCAAGAGCCTTGATTGATGCTCTTTAGAGCTTCTAGGACTTGAATCTTCATAGTTGTAGAGTTCTTGATATGAGGTGCTTGAACATAATGATGATGCATATCCATGATGAAACTAAAATTTTTTTTAGTATATCTAGGTGTAGAATCAAGATTATAATCCTCATGATGGAATGTATCCCTCTTTTGAACTTGTTCATGATTTTTATGATTTGGGATGGTAATCATGGAAGTCATGAATCCAACTTGTTTCGTCTTCTTAAGTATTTGAATACCATATGATCATGAACTCTACAATAAACACATAATCCATTGTCTCTTCGATGCTTTCTTTCCCTTGGTGTAAGTCTCCTAACCTTGAGGTTATCCAATTGCATGGGCTTTGGTTGAGATTCTTCCAGCATATATTGTTGAGGGTTTGAGATAGAATTGTATTCTCAATCTTGAATAGAAATTCTTCTCTTTCTATATCTTGAACAACTTATTATCACATAGATTTCTTGATTTATGAATTCATTCAAAGTATTTAAATTGGGCATGGTTAACATGAGGTCCTTGACATCGTCACATAAATCCCATAAAAAATGGTTGATAAAATAATCCTCATGTATATTCTTCATATCGATGGTTGCACTTTTCTGGTCCTCAAAGATCCGTGGTTGAGAAACTTGGGTAGTTTCATCTTCATTCTTCAACACACTTGAACTTGGTTTTCCTTGAATACTTGATTCTCGCATTGAATTGCTTGCGTTGTAGCCTCATATTAAGTATTTCCTTGAGATGTAGAGAGTAAACTATCCCTCATTTCTAAGACCACTTTGAAATTGATTAATTGGATAGTCTTCTTGATATATGGATCCTTGAAATAAATTTTGAAGTCTGATGCAATTTCTACAACTAACCAATAAGCTTGTTGTAAACTCCTTTCAAAATCCTAGAGGTTTTGATACATATCTTTTAAAGTAATTTTAATATTCTTTAGTGTGGATATGGAATCCATCATTCTTAACATTGACTTGATATGATAGTCTGTCCAAAATATCAGGGAAACACTAAATGATGCCTCTGAATAGACTAGATGAGATTTCAAAATTATCTCTATTAAGAGATCACTCGTGTATGCAAATTAATGCAAGACTATGGAATTTTTACAAGAAGTCCCACAACCTGGGACTAATAAGTATGGATAAATGGACTCAACATGTACAAGAGATCCCACAACTTGGGATCATAGGTATGAACCAAGATATCTGAATTACAAGAATGTCCTTGAGGGAGATGAACTTAGCACAAAAAATAATAGGATAAGATCTCATACTATGAAATTACAAGAGCATAAGACGAGATGTCATAAATACTAGAATAGACAAGACTAGAACAAGGAGCAAGACAAGAACTGAAATTGGAACTTGGAAAGTACTTACTTGAAGATCAGAACTCTTTGACCTCCCAATATTAACATTAGCAATACTAAGGATGTATGTGGCCAAGACCTCTTTAATATGTGCTCAAGGGCAGTTGTGACTTGATGATATCATTGATGATCTCATCAATGCAAAAGAATATCTTCGAATGTTAGAATCAAGCAAATAGATAGTAAATCTTAGGATTTTTGTGGTGTTATTACATTGCTTAAATTGTGAACCAGTTATGAAATATAATAAATCCAAATATAATCTAGGGTTAGTCAAGGTTTCTAGGTGCAACATACTTTTCTTTGAGTCCCTATAGCATTTTACAACTCCTTCACTTCCCATTGTAGTTTCATGAGCACCTCATCAATGTGTCATATGGATGTGAGAGGAACTCCTCTTCATGGTGGCTCTAATGCATATGAAGAGCGTCCAAGTTTCTTCAAAATTACTTGATTGGATCCATAAACTTAGATTAGGTAGGTTGGTGATCATGCTCAAAGTGGACTTTTGCATCTCCTCCAAGGTAGCATCAAGCTTTATTGACTCTCGCAACTTCTATTTGAGAGGTCTTTGGGAAGGCCTTCTCAATCCACTTTTTCACCAAAAGGTCACATGGTGCATGAGGCAAGCAAGCAACTAGAGATTTTGCACACACAAAGTTCATGAAATAATTCATTTAGTTGCATCCTTAGGTTCCCAAACTAGTCCAAAGTTGTCTCCAATAATATCAATTGGTCAAAACATTTGGAAAAATGCGGTCTTGAAAGCTTCACAAGTGGGCAAGTGGCCATCTCCATGCTAGTTGTAGCACTTCTTGGAGTAATTCTTTGGGGAAGTCAATATGAAGTGCTAAGGATTTAGGAGTAATCCTAAATCCTTATGGTTCTTTGAGAAGTATGATAAGTTGATCTTTTCCTATCATGGTTCTTTATGAGACTCTTGAGATGACGAAGAGATTCCTTGATTGTACCCACCCGTTGTTAACTGGGTAAAAGCCCTATAAGGTTCAAAACCTTATGAAAATTAGAATAGAAGGAATAATCTTACTTCAAGCAGTGTGTGTTGCATAGAGCATGCAAGGGACCCACTGGATGTGCCAAATCGTAGCTGCCCCACTGGGTGGCTACTTTAGGGATGCACTCTCCTTGAAGAACTATACTCCATAACATGTTATGTGCATGAAAGTTGATACCACAAAAAATGATACTATGATGGTATATAATCTAATGATGAATGCTTCCTTTAAATGTACCCTGAGAACTTAAAAGAGAATCTATGCAAAAAGGGGTTCGCCTAGCACACTCTAGAAACAAACCTAGCTAAGTGAGATACTCAACAATGCACAAGCACTGCAGAAGGTATTCAACTATAGAGTATAACAGAAAGTACAACATAAGAGCCTCTTGCAACTATACATGTAAATACTTTGATGAGTACCAAGTTACTTATGTAGGCGTTGGGTGGCCACATTCTATGGTGGAGGAGAAAAGGGCAATCTACATGGTGAATTATGAAGTCCTGAGTTTCCCATGCATGACTACATAAGAGGATAACCCCTTTTTGCATGGTCTAACACCTAGCCTCTTTTGGTGACCATCTAATATGATGGATTTTGGAGGAAGTTGCCAAATTGCTTAGTCGTCCATGATTGCCACTACCATTAATTGTAATAGCTCAACCAACAAAATTTATTGCGGCACCAAAAGTTTCCCAAATATACCAGTGATCCAAATTCATATGTAAATAATCCAGGTTAAGTGAACACTCTTTCCCATTTGTTGCAAGTGATTGGACCACTTTTTCCCATGTTACAAGTTGGCCAAAATTGGGTAATTAACAAGATAACTTTCCCCATGCTGCAAGTTGACCAAAAATATGTCATTCAATCGACCACTTTTGCCCATGCTCAAGTTCAACAAAAAATGTGTAATTAAATAGAACACTTTTCCCATGCTACAAGGTGACAAAAGATGTGGAATTCAATCGGCCACTTTTTTCATATAAAAATTTTGTTCAACTTCTCCTCATGTAATTTTGGTCGATTTGAGTTTCGACTCCATAATATTGGTCAACTTAATTGTGCTTATAACTTAGTCAAATTGCTCAAAAAAACTTGGTAAATTGATCTTCTTCAAATTTGTTCAATTAGAATCTAAATTTAGCTGCTCTCCAACCTAAGTCGTTTGTTGCTCATCATGTCATTTGTTACTCATCATACCTTCATCTCTGTTGAACACATCAGCCTTTTAATAATGCATGAGAGAGAGAGAGAGCAGGTGTGTGTGTGAGAGGTGGTGTGTAAGAGTATGAGTGTGTAGATATGAGTCAAGGAGAGGGAGTGTGAGTGTATGTAGGTGAGAGAGAGAGGAAGTGTATGTGTGCATGGGTGAGGGAGAGGGAGTGTGCTGGTGATTTTGTGAATGCATGTATGAGGGAGAGGGAGTGCAAAAGTAAGTACGAAAGTGAGTGTATGAGTAGGGGTGTGAAAATAATGCAAAGGGTCTTCTAATGCTAAGAGCATGAGCTAGTTAAATGGTAAAGGTTTTCATACTTACACTTGTAGCTCCACTCACGCGCACGTACAATGCGGATTGGAGCTTTATTTTGTACTATGAGGCCCTCTATAATTTGGGGCATCTAGGTTGTTGTAGCCTAGTCACATGATTTAGAGAATGTCTCTAATGTGTAGAGCTTTCTCATATAGCTCACTACTTGATTGTTTAGTTATGATTATGCCTTTTTTTAACTTTTTGATCTAGAGTCCTCAATAAGCTCTCTTTTATTCTTCATAACTCTAGTGGAGAAAGCTATAAATAGAGAAAAACATGAAGTGGCATATTAACGTCTTCAAAAATCAAAGTACGAAAAAAGTTATATCATAGCGCATTTGGTATAATTTTTATATACGGAAAAAGTAAATCGAGTATCAACACATCGAGCAAAATTTCTTGAACAATGGGAAAGTCACCGGGATCTATTTGAATTCGATATCTAATGATATTCACAAACATAGTACAAAGAGGATCTTATAACTGTCATAAAGAAAACGGAGGTGGACCGATTATAATATCAAAATTTAATAAAAACAAAGGAAATTAAAAGAGATGTAGTAACAATAAATCAACTAACCACTTAATGGAGAAAAGGTAACTTCATGTTATTTTTTTAGATCAATGCATAGAATGGTATGCCAATGGGTTTAAAGCTATTGGAAAGTTGTCCATTCACAAGTCTCATCAATGTCTCCATCATGCATGTATATGATATTGCACATGGGAAGAGCTTTTGGTAAAAGTATCGTAATCATATCACATGCTAAAAGTGTCTCACATGATTTGAAGAGATAGATAGATAGATAGATACATAGATAGATAGATAGATAGAGAGATAGGGCGGGCACATGTATGTTTTTTTAGATGATTGGATTACACCTTTTGGGTCATCGAATGGAACATTATGGACAAATCTAGAATAGATCTCGTCATCTTTGATCGCCAAAATAAAGAGCATGCATGACGGTCACCAAACTTTTGACGACCAAAATTAGGGGCATTGTTTTCACTAGTGTTTCTTAGAAAAATTTTTAGATTAATTTAGCTATTTATGCAAGATTTATTATGAATTTACTCATTTATTTTTATACTTAAGAGTTATATTAAAAAAGAAATCTGAAGATAGTCATGGATACAAATTACACATCAAAGCATACAACATACGTCAAATACAAAGATAAATGGTGAATTATTAAGAAAAAAAAGCAAATGAAGGAGTTACATTTCATAATGATCATAGATATTTTTTTTTAATAGAAGTTATATTTTTGTCACGATCAATGTCATTCTTCAACCAACAATCCGTCTAATAAAATATTTGTCCTTCATCTCCAACCTTAGAAAAATGAGTGTTAGTTATGTAAAAAAACTAATTATGTTATTTAAATACATGAAACTTGCCTGTTTATTGTGCATGCTTTTCAATAGAATATCTAAATAGAGCATTTTGTAACCATGATGCATCTTTGCAATACATTGGATTCCTTGGACATTGGTTTTTCATTATTATTTGGGTAATGATCTTCTTCTTCAACGGGTTCACGTTCTTCTTGAAGTTGCATGAAATTATGTAGAAGGCAACATACACTTACAAATCTACATTCAAGTTTTGAAGGATCAAAATACCAAATGCATTTTCAATTTCAACTCTACTGAGATTCAAGTTCTTCTTGAAGTTGCTCTATCTATCTATCTATCTATCTATCAATCTGTGTGTCTGTCTGTCTGTCTGTTTGTCTGTCTGTTTGTTTGTATGTCTGTCTATCTGTCTGTCTACGTACCTATCCATCCATCCATCCATCCATCTATCTACTATCTATCTATCTATCTATCTATCTATCTATCTATCTATATGTTTTTTTGTCTCTCTCTCTCTATCACTTTATATATATATATATATATATATATATATATATATATATATATATATATATATATATATATATATATATATATCGCATAAAAAATATAGAACCCTTGTCAAATAAGAGGATTTGGATGCGAAAGAAAGTGCCGAATACTAGATAATAAAAGCCCCTAGGATACCAAAGAAAAGCACTATCACTCATACCAAGTGGGTCAAAAAACAAACTTCGATCTCAAACCAAATGAGAAAAATGAAAAAATGGATTCCCGGATCTAGAATTGAACCTTATTCTTTAGATGAATGATATAATCATTTCTAGATCCACGTGAAAAAGTATACTAGCTTCTTCAAGCAACTTAGATAATAGGGAAGCCTCTTTGTGCAAACCCCCTGCATTTGAGGCTTTTGCATACACCATACGTTTCCTTGTATCATATTATTTGCATAGTTTTTCTTATTTTTATGTTTCATTAACCATAGTGCTACCCCACTAACACATTGTAGGCATTTTATGTATGCTCAGCTTGGTTTTGCTCGAGCAACTATGGAAGGAACATCAGCAAGACCACAAGGAAAGGCACCTACTGAAATCGAAGAAGCACCATGGCTACCCGTTGACACACACACAACACTCTCTCTCACACATAGAAACCTACATATGCACACGTGCATGTAAATACTTATAAAAATATGTAACAAGCATATGCACACATACATATACATACATATGATAGATATAAGCATATGTATGGAAACAAAAGCACAAACAATCATTTGCATATGTACACATATGCACACAAACATTCCTGTTTGCGTTTAATGGCAAGAACAGATTTGCAACGTACTTTTATATGAGCTTATATATGCACATATATGTAAATATATAACGTATACACACATATACAAATCGATACATATCCAAACGTACATATATATGATCTCATATATGCACGCTCTTGTAAATACCTGTAAATACAGATGTGCAACTAATAGATATAATTTATATATGCACACACATTTAGATACATATGCACACAGATATGAAAATAGAAGCACAAGCTTGTGCATATACATATATTATCACATGGGCATAATGACATCAATCCTCTCTCTTTCTCCTTCACATAAGAGAAATCAAATCTGCCCCTCCCCCATTTGACACAGTTATTATTACATGGTGTATACAATGTTGCTCATGTGAGAGTTAACTTGTGTGCGGAGGTTAAGTGATGTATGAAGGAATAAAGGAGAGGAACTATGGTCAATGTACAGCAATGGCCAATTGTTTTTCAAAATAAGGTACACCTAAAGATTGTACAGTAATGTATGTAAGGAAGACAATGTCTAGTGGTGAAGAACACACTTCAAAGCTATCCAGAAGTGAACATATGGATAATGAAACACTCTACTGTAGTGTATGTGAGGAAGAATGCTAAGTGGCAACGAACACAATTTCAAAGTTATCTGGAAGTGAGCATATGGATAATCAAATGAGATTGGTACAAAAGCAATCCACACTTCTAATAGATATCCAAGGCGCACTGAGAATGCTAAGTGAGAGAGACCACATTTTCGGAGCTGTGTGAAGTGAACATATGAAGAATTAAGCAAGGCTGCTATATAAGCAATCGACATATCTAACAAATATCCAAAGCAGTACACTTCATGGAGAAGAAAGATGCGCAAACTCACAGAGAAGAAATGGACTGTGTGTTTTACCAAGAGCGCCTTGAAGACATGTGCCCCCCCCCCCCGAGAGAGAGAGAGAGAGAGAGAGAGAGAGCGCTAATATAGAACAAAATTGAACCACGAAAAAAGCCTTCCAACATGTGTGAATGTGTATCAAGCAAAAGATAAGAAATGCATAATAGTGTAAAACTAAGAGAACGCAACAAACTTTTAGGATGATTTCATATGATCAACAAGTATTATGATGTATGAAACCTCTATCATGTCTAGGCTATCATTCATTCCTCTTTCAAGGCTCTTGAGTTTTCAGCCTGTCTACACGCTTTTTCCACTTGAAAGACGAAACCTCTAATTGATAATGAGCCTCCAATTCATATACAAAAGAATGAAAAGCACTCACCTGATCGATTCCTCTCCACCAATATAAGAAAATATCTTCCTCTTGCTTCTTAGTCATAAGTTGGATCAATAAGATAATTTTTTCCCCCCGCTCAACAATAGATCTTAGCCTACATCAGCTTTGGTGATATCATCGATTTGGGTTGAAAGCCATACCTTTGAAGTAGCAATTTGTAAGGAACTCAAGTGATACTCATACTAGAATGCAAGTCGATAATCTTAAGCTAAACCATCTATGTAATTATACAAGGAACAACTGTTCAAATGGTCAATTTATTCATAATCGTTCTTTTTTATCTTTAGGGATGACGTTTTTTGAATGAGATAGATATACACACGCTATGCTAAAGTTTTCACCACCTAAATGCATAAGGTAAGATTCTTCAAATTTAAGGTCACACATCTAATCAAGAAGGTTAAGGATCTAATATATATTCACCATATCATTTAGACATCTAGTTTATATGTATGTTTTATTCATTAATTTTTCCTCTTGAATCTTAATAAAATTTATATTCTCATGCTTGATCGGCCAATACATTGGAAGCAAGCTATTTTGGGGGAGGTAGTTAGTTGTTGGGCCGCCCTTTGGAACACACATTAGGGAAAAAAATGAACCCTGCATGGGCCTTTTGGCTTAAGGAGTGATTAGTGACGGACCAATGAGAAGAGGGTGGTGGACACAGTCTAGTCCCTTAATCACATAGACTAGGCATAGGCTTCCCTTGTTTTTGTGTGGTCAAAGAGCTAGAAACCATGTAGAATTGGTGGTTTTTCTTTCAAGATGGTTTTGAGAAACTCGAAACTCATTTAGAGCCATCCGATTCATAGAATATGTAAGGGCCACGATTGAGTTTAAAAAGTCAAGGCACGGATCAATTTGCACCCTTGGATTAGCTGGAGATTGAATGGCTGAGATCCATGCAATCATTACAAGAGGCACCATTTGGAGAGAACCGTTGGATTTCGGCTTCAATCGAATGCTCCAATTTGAATTGTTAGAAATTTCAGCGCCTCAGTTTGTAGCCATTAGATGTAGGAAGGATCCGATGGCTTGGATTCACCCCAAACATCAAAAAGGCGCCATCGAATTGTAGCCACTAGATCTGCCTCATATCTGACGGCCGAAATGCATCCGAAAAAGAGGCTCAGCCCCATTCGCGCGCATCCATTCGATTTGGGATGATCCGACGGCCATTCTTTTTGCAGAGATGTGCACAAGTCTTGTCCCCACTCCCATGGAGTCTGACAACTTCTCTCTCTACTCTCACATGGCATTTAAATTAAGCCATCGATTAGAAGTATCCAACGGCCACAAAACCTCACGCCTGAGAGCTCAAATTCGAAAAAATTTATCCTATTATTTTATTCAACAATACCATGGTGGTTTTGTGTGCCTGCTAAAACCCATAGATTAAGCTTTTTAATCCCTGAAAATTAGGGATCCTTACAAGGCCCATGCAAGGCTCACTTTTTCCCCTAATGAATTAGAAGAGAAGACCTCTCGATGTGCATTGCATGGCATGCTCCTGCACCTTTAATTTGTCAAAATTTGTAAAGAGTAGACATCTATCAAGTTGAAGCCCATAGTAGTAAGCAAACGAGATGGATAGATGTCTTGACAAGCTCCTTGTGAACAACCATCAACTTCCCTATCATCCAAATATGAGATCCCAACCAAAGTGAAAGATTATCACCACGATAGGTTCCACCCTTCTGATCACAACAAGATTTCTTCGACCACAGCAATAGAATTTTCGATTAAGAAGATCATGACACAAATCATTCGATCACAATAAATATGTCTGATCACAATGATAAACGTTTTCTATCTCAACATTTGGCAAATTGTTTTTTTATGCTGGAGATAAACGGAGCATTGTTCTATCACATGCATAAATTGTTCTTCTCCATCATTATCTTCATCTTCAAAGTTAGGCTCAAATAGGTGATCAAAAGGAGACAATTAGTCAAGAAAATGATAATTTCTCCCTCATTACTTGTGAAAAGTAAGTATATCATGGATTTTTTTGAAGTAATAAGATGATCTACAAGATGCACCAACAAAGAATACTTTAAAAATATCATATATAACTCTATAAGAGCCTAAAATAGCTTGTGGCTTGCTAGTAGACACAAAAATTTAGCACAAAACAACTTATGTTCATAAGAAAAGACAAAAAATATTCAGCCTAATGATAGCAAACACAAAAGGAAGCAAGTACCAAGTCTTAGACATCCAGAGGTCTTTTATTCACACTAGCAAAAATTCTTTACAAATGAGGCTTTTGGTCTTTTTATAGTGGCTTCCTTATAAGCACTCCTTTTTCATTTCAAAATCTCTAAAACTGAAAAAGAAACTACTGAAAATTTCTTTTCTTTTGTGGATTGTTTGAGGAAAGACTCTTCCTTACACTACAAAGTATATAGATACAAATTTCAATTCTATGTACAAATCTTCTATTGTATAGGGTTTGCGGAAAAACTACAAAGTTGTTGAGAATTGGTTGGAAATACTTGAAAAATTTTATGGAGATGTCCACACTATGTAACACTATAATTGGTGGAAAATGGTTAAGAAAACTTGAACTTTTTTATGGGGTTCACCACATTGTGTAACCACCCTCCCCCTCCGAGATGTTTTCATCCTCAAAAAGGTTGCAACGTAGTCTAAATGGATGGCGCTTGTGTCCACACAACAAGAGAACTATAAAAATTGTGAACTTGCCTAGCTCATAAGGGGTGGGAAATCAATATGAATTAGCCTAGCCCATAAGGGGTAACAAATGTACATATCCACCCGACTAACTTTAACCATATATATAACTCTAGGCCAAGGGGGAAAATATGAAGGGACTTAGCCAAGTGTCCCTCCCACATGAATGCTAATCCAAAGGCTTCTAATCTTGGAAATCACACAAATTATATGGGCTTCATATGAATTCTAAAAAGATATCTATGAAGGTTGTACGTAAAGAGTCTAAAGGATTTACTTCCCTAAGGCCTAAATACCATACCCTTAGGAAAATCGGTCCTAATGATGAGAATCCTTCAATTAAAAATACATAAATCCAAGGGTTCAACTAGAACCCAAGGGTTATTAACAACACTTTCAACCCTTAGAATTCATATGTTTAGCTTTCTAAATCCATGTTTTTATATAAAAATTTCCCCCTTAAAACATTTTTGTCCAAAAAAATATGTATAAGTATATTGTGAGGAGTATTCCCCTATGCCCCATGATTAATTTGGTCGATCATGGTCTTGATCTCTCTCAGTCACCTCTTTATCAGAAGTAGATTCTATTGCCAACTAATTTGAAAAGATCAGAATCCATGTGTGGGTTGATCCCCATTCATTCTAAACACCACCTGGCTTTGCATGTGAGTGGCTGAATCAAATGCAAAATATGGAAAGAATGACAAGGATGGATCACCAAAACATCCATACCTAATTCAATGTTTTGCTATGAGCAAACTAGTTATCCATAACATAGGCATGTGAAGTAGGTGGATTTGGCTAAATTTCTATATAGATCCATTTCTCTACACTATTTATGCATGGGCCTAGAAAAATAGATGGATCTCTAACAAGTTCAAGATTTCAAGAAATCCCTTCAATTTTGAATGAAGTTGAGGTTGAACAAAAATATCTAATCTTAGATATTTCTATTATGTTCCACTTCTTAACCAACTTCTGCTGACCCTTTTTACCAACTACAAGACCACTGTGTTCAATTGGGTTTCAGAGTCCAAGGTAGAATGCAAGAAAGAAGTATTCCATTCACTTATTCGGCAACCAGCTTCAATCAAAATGAATTATCCTTAATGTCTCATGAATTTTATTTTCAAAAATTTGGTGATGAAGCACCTATATATAAGTTCAAAATCAAGGAACGCTTTCTTCTCAATAAGAATATCTCTCTGTGTACTTCACTTTTCATAGGGAGAAATCTTTACTAGGTTTATCCCTCATGTTGAAGCTACACGCCGAGGCGAATTGCTTGGGGAGACTCACTCTACATGCTCCAATCACTACATGGGTTGGGACTTTGTTGAAAATCCTCTTCCCTCCTACTTTTCCAAGTGTGGAATTGTGGTCCTTGACTATCGACCAGCCTCATCTAGCTCAATACAAAATGATGGCTACTCAATTGTTGGAAGCTCTTGTCAACGATGAAGTTGATGATAATTTTCTTATTGTTGGAGTTAGACGTTTGCACAAGCACACGAAGAGCACAAGGAAGAAGAACAAGCTTGGATCACAACACACAATACTGAATGTATTACCACTAGAATGTACAAAGATAAGTGGCCCGTTAGGGTAATACACATATATACAAGCCGGGGGAAAAATCTCCTAAAGAGGGAAAAAAAGTGCATGAGGGGTCCTAGAGTGTTCATACACATCACTACCTAAATATATCAACAAATCCCACCTTGGAGTGATGCGGTGAACATGGAGCTGGGACTCGTGTATAAGGAAGTGCCAAGCTATGTGGAATCAATCCACAAAAGGAAGTAACCCCAAAGCTTTGCGGAAAGCATCAAACTTCTCCTTAGGCAGAGCCTTCGTAAAAAGGTCTACAATGTTCTCCTGTGTGGGCACATATGCCACGCTGATCTCCCTAGCAGAGAACCTCTCCCTGATAGAATGATAATGCATCTCAATGTGCTTAGTGCGAGCATGGAACACAGGGTTCCTTATAGCTACTAATATGCTCAGACTATCAGTAAAGATAGTGGTGGCAAAAGACATACCAACACCCAAATCAGCCATAAGGCATCTGAGCCACGCACACTCAATAGTCACTCTGAAAGGTGCTCTATACTCAGCCTCACAATTGGAAGTGGCCACATTAGGCTGCTTCTTGCTCAACCAAGATATACATGAGCTACCAAGCATGAAGCAAAACCACTAGTGGACACGTGAGTGATATAGCAACCAGCCCAATCACTATCAAAGAAAGCATGCAAATCTAGTGGTAGTGACCCCGGCCCTTGGGATAAAACAATCCAAGTAGCTAGGTACCACTCAAGTAGTGAAAGATACACTTAACTACCTGCCAATGCTTAACATCTGGGCAATGCATAAACCTGCTCATATGTGACACAACAAATTGAATATCTAGCCGAGTAATGCATAAATAAATCAAGCATCCTACAACCTACTGATAGAGAATAACATCAAATGCATCTCTAGCATCATGAAAACTCAATCGTAAACTTGTCTCCATAGGACTAGCAATAGGATTACAGTCTTCAAGGTCAAAATGCTGCAATAATGTGTCAATATATTTTGTTTGACACAAGGCCATTCCACCATCAACTTGCATAAAATGAATGCCCAAATAGTGATGCAAATGCCCCAAATCAGACATCTCAAATGAGGCATGCAAATTAGCCTTAAAATTAGCAATATGCATGTCATGAGGACAAGTGAGCAGCATGTCATCAACATACACCACAATGATCAGAAGCACATCATTGGCACGCTTAACATATAAGGTGCTTTCAGTTGGATTGTTCTCAAAACAATGTGCAATCAGATAGGCATGTATCTTTTCATACCAAGGATGTGGTGCTTGCTTTAAACCATATAATGCCTTCTTGAACCTACATACCTAGGTTTTCATGCCCTTTCTGCACAAAGCCACGGGGATAAAAAACATACACTTCTTCATGCAAGTCACCATTCATAAATACTATTTTAATATCCAACTATTGTACATTCCAACCATGATGAGCTGCAAGTGCACAGATGCTATGAATAGTACTCATTCGACAAGTAAAAGCAAAGGTTTCATCAAAATCAATGCCTCTTTCTTGTGCATAACCCTCTGCAATAAGCATAGCCTTATACCTATCAATTGTTCCATCAAGTTTATGCTTCAACTTGTGTAGCCACTTACTGCGAATGGCCTTCTTGCCAGGAGGCAAGTCACATAAAGAACAGGTACCATTTTTCATGATAGCATCATATTCATATTGCATTGCAACCATCCAATGTTTAGAATTTTGTGCTTCATCAAACGAAACACGTTCAGTCTCATCAGAGAGAATAGAGGAAACCATATCATTGCAATCTGATGCAAAAGAGGCACTATGAGAGCCTGACCGAGTACGATATGTCAGAGGTGCATCTAATTTATTGTCACGCAAATTCTTCACCAGCCATTTTGGCATAGTTTTTGTCTGCTCAATATCAGCTCTCTCATCACAAGTGCATTGTACAAATCTACATTAGAAATGGAATGATCTACATCATCACATGAAACCTGCAAAGGCTGAGAAGTTACCTCATTAGGACCAGCACTAGACTGTCCACCTGTAAAAATAGGTAGCAAAGTATCATACATGTCTTTGGAGCTAACAGATGTCTCGTTAGTATATGAAAGTAATACCTCAATAGGATCTTCCACAAAAACAACATCAGGGCTAACCAAAATGTGGTTAATTCCTGGACGATATAGACGATAGCCTTTGCTTTCAGAACTATATCCAACAAAAATACATTTTACTGCTTTATCATCCAATTTTCTACGATGTTGTTCAGGCATTAATGCATATGCCAAACAGCCAGAAACATGTAGATGAGCAACAGATGGCTTGCGACCATGCCAAGCCTCATATGGAGTGATAGACTTACTTAAGTGCCACACCTATTAAGTACATATGCTATACAGATGACATCCTCAAGCCAGAAACTATGTGGTAAAGCCTGACTCTTGACCATACACCTCGCCATCTCCATGAGTGACACCCATTTTACATGCTGATAGATTTTCAATCAAAACCAAAAACTATTTGAAGCACATAAACACTTTGAACTTTGCCTTCAATGGATATACCTATGCATGCCTGGAAAAATCATCGATGAAAGTCACGAAGTAAAGATAGTTCCCAAAAGAAGGTGTTTGCATAGGACCACATACATCACTATGAACAAGCTTCAATTTCTTAGTATCTCGAATTGAACCATCTTTTGGGAAGGAGGAATGCTGCATTTGTTCCAAAATACAACCTTCATATACATGTTTACTGGGTGCCTCAAGTTTGGGCAAAGTGGACACCATTTCAGATCTCTACAGGTGTAGCAAACTAGCAAAATTCAGATGACCAAAGCATGCATGCCAAAGCTTTGCATCTGACATAGCCTAAGAATCATGTACTAAACATGCTCATTCATTCATAGATTTTTTGTAGTCTATGAGCTTATACTGCCCACGACATCAAATGCCAAAAGCAATAATCATGCCATCATTTGACAGATCATGAACTGCACATCTATCATCAACAAATTTCACAACCAAGCCCATCTTGGTTAATGCAGAAATGGATAACAGATAAACACTTTGGACTTTTCTTTGAGTGGATATACCCATGCATGCCTAGAAATATCATCAATGAAAGTCACGAAGTAAAGATAGTTTCCAAAAGGTGTCTGGATAGGACCACAAACATCACTATGTACAAGCTATAATTTTTGAATAGCCTGAACTGAACCATCTTTTGGGAAAAAAAGGAATGATGCATTTTGCCCAGAATACAGCCTTCACAAACATGTTTTTCGAGTGCCTCAAGTTTGGGCAAAGAGGACACCATTTTAGATTTCTGTAGGCGTAGCAAACTAGCAAAATTCAGATGACCGAAGCGTGCATGCCAAAGCTTTGCATCTGACATAGCCCGAGAATCATGTACTACACATGCTGAGTCATTCATAGATTTTTCATAATCTATGAGCTTATATAGTGCACGAGATAAAATGCCAGAAGCAATAATCACATCACCGTTTGACAGATCATGAACTGTACACCTGTCATCAATAAATTTCACAACCAAGACAATCTTGACTAAAGTCAAAACTGATAACAAATTCTTCTTGATCCCTAGCACAAATAAAGCATCTGACAATGTAAAAGAAGTACCATCAATAGCAGTGAGAATGATCTTACCAACTCCCATAACAGGATAAGAGTATTTGCTAGCATGTAACAATATTCCCTATAGGGGCAGGCTTGAGTGAAGAGAAGAAACTACACTGCGAGGTAATATGTTTGGTCACCCCACTATCAAAGTAGCAAACATCTGAATCTACTGGAGACATGTACTGCTCATTTTGAAGATGTATCAAAACCGCAAACAATAGTAAACACCCATTCTTCATCTTGCACAAGATTAGCAGACTCTGTTTTTGGTATAGAAGCCTCTACAACAACCATTCCGGCCTCTTTCTTCTTTGTCTCTTTAGTAGTTAGTTTTTTACAACTCTTGATGACATGATCATTTGCTTTACAGTATTTGTAAAACAATTTTTGCTTCTCTGATTTCTTCTCATCTTTCTCTTCCTTCTTCGAATGTGGAACATTTACAGATTTTTGCTTACTAATAGAAGAGCTCCATTTACCTTTGCTCTTTTGACTAGCCAAGAAAGCTTGATCTACAACACACATAATAGAGTTATCCTGCCTAGAGTGGTCTTCTTGCAAAAAAACAAAAACTAACTCTTCAAATGTTAAGGCATTTGGATTGCCTTTCATCATCAAACGAAGAGTAGAAGCAAAACTCTGATATGAGTCGGGAAGACCATCCAGAACAGTCTACACAAGTGAACTATCAAGAAGGACTTAATCTGCAAAAATCAATTGTTTCTTCAAATCCTTGATCTTTGTCAGAAAACTGTCCATAGAATTACCTTCATTCATGTGCTCACTCTCCAACTATTTTCGGAGGTAAGCAACACGAGCCTCATTCCTAGCTTGGTACAATGTGGTAAGTATATCTCAAGCATCCTTAGCTCTTCTACAAGAGCGAATGTGAGGAATAATGACACATTTGATGGACAAAGCTATCAATGCATGTGCATGAGCATCTCTACTATCCCAATAAATTTGCTCTATAGTAGGTGCAATAGAAACAACAACACGAACAGGAATCTATAGAATATCTGTTAAGTCCTAATGCCCAAGAGAAAGATGATTATACAAGCCTTTATTTTGCCCAAACCCCTTGGAATTGGACCACTTGGATTACCTCGAACCCACAATTATCTCATGATGAATACTTCCTTTGTCTGTGCACTAACTCATATGCTTCCTGGCAAATGCACCAAAATGTTTGGGGTCTTAAACCCAAGGGGAAATGCCTCACATACACTTAGATCTTGCTCAATTTACTTGTACTATGCCCATTTCTTTTGCTCTGACTCCATAATTGCTTCCAAAGGTGTTTCCCTTTAGGATTTCCAGTATAACTCCTTAGCCCACCGGAAGGTAAGCTTATAATTCTCCTCCTCACCATAACCCCCCCTCTCTCCCCGACTCTTCTTATACTGGCATGGTGACACACACACAAGTGCACACTTCAGAATCCCAAACACACTATTCAAATGCTATGTGCTCTTCCCAAATACTTCCCACCACCCTCTTTTGCACACGTTCTTACCTCCCTCCTCATGCTCCTTTGTACTCATACACTTAGTTGATGCTCAAATCACCCCGATTACACCTCTTTTACCACTCATGCTCACACTATTTCCAATTAACCCATTCTAACACATTCTTCATGTGCCCTTAATGTTCTCATCCGCAAGGTTGCTCCTACCCTCAAGGCGCTTATTTTAATCTCTCATTCAATCCCATCATGGAACCCTTCTAATACCCACTCATACTTCATTTAGAGTTTCTGTTCATAACACTATTCATCACTCGAGCTCACACTAAACACATTCGCGCCAAGAAGAATTAGTCTTAAAGCTCCCCTCCCTACACTCAAGAAGAGGCATCACACACACACACACACACGCTAGAGAGCAATCTTGGACTACCTATTATCCCTTCTTAATTATTGAAAACGGGGTAGGAATGGTCTTCAAGGGAAACATTAAACCCAAATCATCATGGAAAAAAATTAGAACCCTCTCTTACTTCGATACAGATCTATACATCCTTTTCTTTAACACTATGTGAATGAAGGGCCATCAAACATACCTCTCCATAGGACGCATTACTTTTTAGCAGATCCATTCAGGTTATTATTATAACGAAACCCATGTGTGCTCAAATTCATTTCCTTTCTGCCTAAGGAAATATATGGCATCTTCCACCCAAGCGATGGTAGTTTTAGCACGTATTATTGCATGTATCTTTTCCCAACTTCAAAATCATACATACTCTATCTATAGACCACGTCAATTAGTGAAGGAGCATTGCAGGATCTGTAAGACGGCTGTCCTCACAGAGATTGATTCCTCATCGGCTGCACATGGTTTCCTCCCGAGTCATCTATAGACTAACTATTGGGATGGACCCTATGATGTGTGCTTTGTCTGCAACCCTCTCTCTCTCCTTCAGAACCACTATTCAAATTCATAAAGGAGCTGAAAATGCCCTCACATGTACGTTACAACATCAATACTTACTCTATCTCTACAATCTTCGTGCCCTTTGTCCTCACCTTAATATTTCAGTTTATGGAGCGATCTTGAAAAACAGAAAAACTCTCAAATATCCCAAGAGATTCAACATTCAGCGGTTCACTCACAACAGTTCATGCAAATGACAACGAATCCAATTGAAGATGCCTTTGAACTTGATAATGGTAGAGATAGCACATCAAAAGAAATGATCAGCGACCAACCCACCAAACTAATCCTCTTTGCAATTTGATCAACCAACTTGATGGAGCATCCACCCCTCTTCTACTCCATAACCCGCATGAAATCCATTTGTTTGTCAGCCCTTCTCATAGTGATCTACCTCACTTCCAAGGTCAATAGCACCTTTACTTCAAACTCCAATGTGGCAGTTCATAAGAATACTCCTAAATCGAAGTCTAAACGTCCAGATGCTCTGTGAGGGTATTTTCCATATGTGCGCCTCTGCCTCCTGAAGCCTCTGCCTGCTCCTCTTGTCATCATACTTTGTTTCTTATTCCGAACCTCTTGACTTTTCTCCAGTAGCTACCCTAGAGCGCTGCACCCTTTGGAAATGGTAACTGTTTTTGCCTGTTGCCGTTGGACTTCTCATACTCCTAGCGGGACACGCAGCCTTCCTCCACCCCTGACAGAACTGTTATATGTAGATAAAAAAACACAACACCTCCGCACACCCTCGGTTGCCTGTTGCTTCCCTCTCGGTGTGCCTAGCAGCCGTCGTTCCGAACGCTAGAGTCCCCACGAGCAGAGAGCTCCGAATGTACACACCCCCCCCCCCTACTTTTCACCTTTCTCTCCCCAGATGGGCTCCCTCCAAACTCTCCCCTCTCCCCCCAATCTATCTCCAGCGTCGAAGCTTCAAAACTCCCTCCCGGGCACACCCACGACAGCAGTCACACAAAACCCCAAAAACTGAAGAGTACCTCCTCAGACAGCCTGCCCAGACGACCACCGCCCCCAAGTTCCAAAACGGACGGGAAAAACCTCTTTTTTTTTAAATAAAAGCAAGTTCGACCTTGGCCTATTCTCTCGGACTTTAATTATAATAAAGGATAAAACTTACAAGTGAATGGGACTACTGCCCATGGGACTCCCCAAATCCCACAATGTAGAGAATAAGCTCGGTAAACTAGAGTGCATTATAAATGAGGCGGATAAAACTATCATCTTCCTCATGCGGGACCTATATGGGTTTCAGCTTGTTATCTTCGAAGAGATAAATACAGTGGTGCCTAAACAGTGGAGTTGTCCAAAATTGACAGCACATCGCTCCCTCCAAATCTTCCAAAGGGTCTCACCCTTGATGGCATTCCACAACCTTGATGAGCAGCCCACCGCCTCGCCCAACAACGCCTGTTGCCAATTGATTTGGTTCGTGAGTCTCAAAATCCGTGTCACGTGATGCTAGATAACACGGGACTTGGGGCAAAAAAAGAAAAGGTGAACCAGATCTTCGATGCATCGATGGCAACGTTTGCACCATGGCAAAGCCCCACAAATTTTGTTAGCCCTTGCATTGGACCAGATACCCTTATGCAAGATATGCCACATGAGAATGGACTTTTTAATCTCAATTAGGGGGTGCCAAATAGACATGAACTTTAGTTCCCATCTAAGTTTGGTCCAAGAAAGGCACCACATCTTGTTAAGGGTATGATGAACATCTAAGTTCTCTTTGAAGTTGGGAATTCTAGAGAGTTTCTTGCCATTGCTCCATTTGAGGCCCTCCAAGCAAGGAAGATCCTGCCTGCAGAGAAGTCGGGTAGTTGAGCAGTCCCATGCTAAACACATGCCTTGAAGAAGAGTCCATTCCTCGAGGGTAACTCTATGTCTCGGGTCTAAGTCTTCAAATTTGATCCACTGGCCTGTCTCTTGTTTTCAGATCTATTTCCACTGCTTGAACCCCTTGTTCCATAACTGCTTAGCAATTTGGATGTTTCTGAAGATCAATTTAGCCCAAGAGGATTCACTATTGCTCCAAGCCTTGATAAACCACTTTTCTACCAACTTGTCAGCCAACCCAGCGATATCCAAAATGCCCAAGCCCCCCGAGTCTTTCGAGCTAATGCAAGTTTCCCATTTGATTTTGGGAATCCCCCTCCTATTGGGGTCCCCAGTCCATAGGAAGTTTCTGCAGATTCTTTCCTTCTTTCCCCCCAACTCTTTCTCCTTAGGTCTCCAACATGAGAGAACGTAAATAGTTGTAGAAAGCATAAATGTGTTAACAACCATTGCACGCCCTGCCAAGTTAACTTGCATACCTTTCCAATGATTTAGTTTGCTATCCAGTTTGGATAGCACCCAGTTCCACCGTTGGTCCATTGAGATGTCGAAGCCCATCAGAATACCGAGGAGACGGAAGACTTGACATCTAGGGATAGCTTGACACCGCTGATCTAGCAACAATTGGGGTGGGGGTCCACGGATTTCTCTGAAGGCAGTTTTAGAATGGTTGATTTCTGAACTTGATGCCACACAAAAGGTGTCGAGGCAACTCCAGAACACCTCAATGTTCTTCATATCATTATGTACAAAGGCATTCATGTCATCGACAAAGAGTCTCGCAATCATTTGGCTGTGATCCAGAGGTAGGGAGAGACCCTTGAGATTGTCAGTGCCCATGTGATACTTTAATAGGCGACTGAGGCCATCCGAGGCGATAGCAAAGAGTAGTGGAGCCAGAGGGCAGCCTTGCCTGATAGATCTTTTTAAATGTATGGGCTCAAAGAGCTTACTGTTGATATTTATTCTCGTTCAAGCATTTCCGAGTAGAGTGGAAACCATCTTTGTGAACTTTTGGTACATCCAAGGTCTTTCAGTGATTGAAGAATAAAGTCCCATTCCAATTTATCATACGCTTTGTCGAAGTCGATTTTAATGAATACCAGATCTTCTGCAGACTCTTCAGCAAACGCAAGGCCTTCCCAAATATCGACAATTGCTTCAAGTATAGATCTACCTTTGATAAAACCTTTTTGGTCCTCACATAGCCATGACTTTAAATGATAAGAGATTCTGTTGGCGATAACTTTGGCAATCTTGTATCCAGTTTGGAGCATGGTAATCGGCCGCCAGTTTTCAATTTCGTTCTTATCTCCCCTTTTGTGAATTAACTTGACGAAACCATTATTGAGACACTCAGGGAGGGCACTGAAGGATAGAGCCTTATGCCACACCAAATGCAGCAGGGTGGCCACCACATGCTTGAAGGACTTGAAAAACTCATTCGTGAGGCCATCTAAGTCTTCCCCTGATTTTCAGAAGCCCTTGTTGGCATTGCAAGTTACCTTTGTTTACTTCTTCTTCAAGCCGTGAGAGCCTCTGGTACACCGTTTCTCTTCTTTTCTTTTTGGATATCTCTTATAGCCTTATGAGTTTTGATCAAAATTTATCGAGTCCTTTCCACCACGCTTCCCCATCACTTAGTCGGTTCATTACAGTAGGCAAAAGCCTCCGCCCATATTGTAGAAATTTCTTGGTGGACAGAGGGGAGGGAAAACGACGTCTGACAAGCATGAAACCAAGGAGCTTTCTGAAGCACGGGAATCGATTTGAAAGAAAGAGTAATCGGATAGTGGTCGAGATAGTCAGGTCCATGTGTTGGGAAATCGAGGGAATACCCCACTGGTGGATGGTGCTTTGGTCGATGTAACATCTATCAAGTCTTGCTTTCCTCTGAGAGTCCCCCAATTAGAGATTAGACCAGGAGAACCCCTTCATGTCTTTCACCTCGATCAGGTCGAGATGGAGCTTGATTTTATCCCATATCTCTTTCTCCCGACCGTCGATAATTTTTCCCCTTGTTATTCTATCGGTCCTCAAGAAACTCAACCATGTTGAAGTCCCCACAAATCAAAACATTGTGTGATAGGGAGTCGAGGGAAGCCCACGTATCGATTCTATCCATCTCTCCCTTAGGGGCATAAATTGAGACCACAGTGAACTGAATAGGGAATCCGATAGAGGCAGCAATCCAATGATAGTTCCGATCTTCACAAGACGAGGTCAATCTGTCGGAGAAGGAGTGACTGATACCAATCACTGTGCCCCCCGCCCCCCTAGGGTGCGAAGTGTAGAACCAAAGGTGGTTTGGAGAAATGCATTTAAGTCATTTTTGGAGATCCTCTACATCAATTTTAATCTCTTCTAAGCAGATAAAGTCGAGGTTGAGGCACTTGTCTTTGAACCACTGACCAAGAATCGCCGCTCTTGAGGGGTCAAACAAACCCCTAATGTTTAGCGATGTGATTTTCATTATTGATGGTTGACCTCTTTGAGGGGAGGGACCCAATCTTTTTTTTCTTGTGATCTTCTTTTTTCCTCCCAGCTTCTTGACTTAGGATCCTACTCTTGAGGGGCTCTTCCAAGGCACACCCATTGGTTGTTTCCCTTTAAGTTTTGACTTTTGTTGCGGTAAACTTGGCATGCAAACTTGAAGAGTAGGACCAAGGAAGGAGCTTTCACTATCTCGATTATCTTCATTGCTAGTAGTGAAGCCTTCCTCTTTACTCATGGTGTAACCTTCCTGGTTGTCTTCTTTGTTGGTAGAGCACCCAAAGGTATTATGAGTAGGTTCTTCTTCATAATGGTTATCCCTTGGGAGGTGGACCTCATTAATCTCCTTTTCTCGGTGATAGTACATGTTATTCGAAGGAGCAATGTTCATAACGTTCCTTGCTACTGATCTTCGTGGGCTAACTTTCCACCTATGTCTTACTTCGATGAATCCTTTTGAATCTATCTCTACAACTCGAGTGCCCTCTTCTTCTTTCATCGGAGGGGGATGACCCCGAGTGCGAACTTGAGGGAAAGGATCCAGGCCCCATCTGGTTTAAGCTTGTTTTTATTGGTATTTTGTTTCAAGGGGCAATCTTTGATCCTATGACACTGTTGTCCGCAACGAAAGAAAGTGTTGGGAAAATTCTTGTAAGTAACCTCCTGTACCCAAATCTTACCCTCTCCACAGTTAATGGAGATCTTTGAGGGGGACCTGGTTCAAGTCCGTTTCAACGCAGATTTATGGGTGCCATCATGCATTGAAGGAATGTTGAGCTCCATCATAGATTAACCCCCCAACATCCTCTCTTGAGGCCATTGGGCGACCGATCGGTGAAATGATTTTTTGAAGAAATCCATACAAGAAGTACGATAGATTGGGAAGCTCCACCCATAGTGGGTAACGAAGAGAGTTGAGGCTTGTCTACTAAGGCATTACTTCGCTTTTCATTAATCACTTTGCATATTAAAAACTTTACGCTTAACCATTTATCTTAGGATGCCATCGCGCGATGTACATAGGCCAGCCAGTCAGTCCTTTGTATTGGGCATTTTGCGCAGAGAATTATCACAAAAATATTAAAATAAATCCATTCTCTGTCCATCGCAGCCACGTCATCTTAGCAGCCGATCGACAAAGAGTTCAATACGATTGACAAGACTACTCCTGTCCATCGCAGCCATGTCAGCTTAGCAATCGATCGCGTGCAAATCCCTTAGTCGATTGCGTGCAACCCCTCAGTCGGTCGTGATGGACCCAGCGACCAAACAAGTCTTGCTTTGGCACGATTGACATGGGCTCCTGCGATGGATGCCACCCGAAAGATCTGTGATGGAGCCTTATCCGCGATGGACAAGGAAGCTCCCTCCACTGGTTTGGTCTGAAGTTGGTCGAGCGGACAACGAGGACGGCTAAAAGTTGTGCATGTTGAAGATGGTAGAAGACAGAGAACGATCTATTATTCAGTTACCCATAATTTCTGATTACATTTTATTCATGCGCTAAGTAGCGCTTAGCGCTTACATTTTATTATTCGATGACACACCTCCCATAAAATGGAAGCGATGTCAAATTAGGTTGAGACCTACTTGTGCACAGCATTCTAGATGCTTAGCTTTAGGGAGTGATTTTGTTAAAAAATCTGCCCATTGATATTGAGTCCTGACATGAATTAGTTCTGCTTTTCCTTCTTGAACAATTTCTCTGATGAACTGCAGCTTAAGTGCAATGTGTTTTGTCTTTTCTGAATGTTTCAAATTTTTTGCTAGAATTATGGCCGATAAGTTATCACAGTGAAGAAGCAGTGATTGTCGAGGCATAAGCTTAGTTTCTTCCAAAAGTGTTTGCAGCCAAAGTCCTTCCTTCAGGGCTAATGTCATTGACACATACTCTGCCTCTGTTGACGATAGGGTGACCCGGTCTTGTTTTTTACTCTGCCATACAACAACAGCGCCAGAGAGCATATAGAGGTAGCCAGAGGTAGATTGCATGGTAACATGATCGGCCCCCCAATCTGCATCTGAGTAACCATAAAGCGTCCAACGGGTGGCCTCAGGCTGAGTTCTATAGGTCAACGAGTAATGCTGAGTCTGCTTCAAGTAGCGAAGGAGGCGCTTCAATAAGTGAATGTGGTGAGCTTGAGGGTGTTGCATAAAGCAGGAAAGATAATTGGTAGCAAAGCAGATATCGGAACGTGTGCAGGTAACTAGATAACGTATGCTACCAAGGATTTGAGCAAAGGGAAAATCTGGTGCAACTTCAGAGGGTAATGCCGTAGATCCCGACTTCAAACTGGCCGGAAGTGACTGTCCCTTTGCAAGTGTCCATATGAAAAACTTCTGGAGTAATGAATTAATATAAGCCGATTGAGATAAACTTATGGAACCAGTCTGAGTATCGTGCAATACTTGCATGCCCAAGCAATATTGAAGGGGGCCCAAATCACTCATGGAAAAGGCATCCTTTAATTCCTGCTTTGTGAAGTTTAAGGCTGTAGTCGAATTGCTCAAAAGTAGAATATCATCCACATAAATAGCGAGAAGGAGGAACGCATTAGAGGAGTGTCGAGAGTAGACATTGGGTTCAGCTTGGAAGCGAGAGTAACCACAGTTGGTCATAACCTCATGAAAGCGCCAGTACCATTGGCGAGGAGATTGCTTAAGGCCATAGATTGCTTTGTGCAGTCGGCAGACATAGCGGGGATGCTCGAGAGACTCATCTCCTGGAGGTTGCATCATAAAAATCTCCTCGCCAATGGTACTGGCGCTTTCATGAGGTTATGACCTATTATTCAGTTCACTCAAGCTTTGATGATAGACAGACCGAGTGACAAACACTCCCGTCTGCTTCGTCTGATGTCAAGCACTCCGGGTGACAGACACTTCGGGCGACATACTACCTCCTTTGCTCTTCGCTGAAAGTGTCTTTGCGTGAAAGAGTTGCTTCTTGAAATAGCGCTACGGCGATGGAAAGTGGTGATAGACACGACGACTGAAAAAACCTCTTTTTTTTCTTTTAATGAAGGTTCAACCGAAGCCTACTCCCCCGAACTTTAACTTTGAAATTGCAACTGTACAACTGAATGGGCATAGTACCCGCGGGACCTCCCATATCCCACAAAGCAGGGGTTTGACAAAGAGACTTGGTTACAACTGGTTTCAACTGGCCTAAGCCATAACATGTCCAGCCCGGGACTTGAACCCTGGACCTCTGCCTCAAGAGGCCAAAGTTCAACCAACTGCCCTACGGGACATGGACCAAAAAAAAAAAAAAAAAAAAAAAAGAACTCTTTGATGGCTCTTTGATGGCTCTTTGATGGCCAAAAAACCTCTTTGATGGCTCTTCCCTAGTGTATATTAATGGGGCATTTCCTCCACCCTGTGTCATCTGACATCCCAGAGGGCATCCCCCCAGATTTCCAGCATCTGAAAATACAATAACTAAAAGTTGCCCAAAAGAGTGTGCGATTCGAAGATGCACTTGCACACATAAGAATGCAGTATCCTTGTAATATAACAGTTTCCACCTTGTTGTAAGCAAATATTGTGTGTATGAAATACTCCAGATAATTCTAATGTATTCCTATGTGTGCATACTTTGGAATGAATTTGAAAACGTATGTGCAAAATTTGGGTATTGAGATAGGTTCTCAAGGGCACACGAACAAACAAGGTTTCCTAATATGAAGATATGAAGCTTCACCTGAGGTTGATGATGCATCTTTCATTGTTGAAGTGAACTTGAAGTTATGGTGCTCACAACGGTGTGAATCCATTCCATGCCAATCTTCTTTTTTAGCTTGGTAATTGAAAATCCATTCTTGTGATTGATATTTGGCCTTGATTCTAAGTGGATAACTTTCCTCATCTATAGTTGAAGAAGAAGCTTGTTAATGATGAGGAACTTCGAGCATACAGAGACCTATATTAGCATTGGGTAGTTTTTCTTTTAATAACAATAAGAAAGTATGTGAGCTATATTAGCATTGGGTAGTTTTTTCTTTTAATAACAATAAGAAAGTATGTTAGTACACATGAAATATAATACATGTACAATGGTGCCTTACGTGCATGGGATTCACAATTGTGTCTAAACATGGCCATGTAGTGGGGCCCTATAATTTATGCATACTTTGGAAGTGCATGACCTAAGTGTTAACTATAATTATTGTTGATCTTTTGCACTAAGATGTCTTCACTGTGTAGAGTAGGTGGTTGATTGTAGGTATTTGGAAAGGGAAAAATGTGTGTTGGTGATGATAAGCTTGGACCAAATGAGCTTAAAAGCTTGCTGCAGTATGGAGGATGTGTTGGAGTGTCCCTTGGGCTAGGAAGGCTTCACCAGGGGTTCTCAACTACCTTATGTTCTCAGCTCTTGTCATTGGGTGAAATTGTGATTCTCGGTAGTTCATTGATTGATATGTTTTTGAGATGTGGTTTTCTTCTAAAAGCTACATAGGTATTTAATAATCTTCTTGTGCAAGATGTTGTTACATGGATGAGCTTGATAAAAGGTTATGTTGAACATGCACATGATGGAAGCACCCTTCTTCTTTATGAACAAATGCAATTTGTAGGGGGGTTGGTCGAGATCTTGTTGCTATTATTTGAGGCTTGAAGGCCTGCAGTGACTTTGGAGATATCAATGGAGCTTTGCAGATGCATCATGAACTTGAGGAATGCTTAGCCTTGGAGCTCCTTAAGTCTACTACTGACACGAAAAATTACAATGACATGTACACATGCCGCATTGAAGAGGAAGGAATTTCCTGGGCTCGGTTTTAAGTTTGATGACATATTGATGGAAGAAAGTGCATGGATTTTAGAAATTGATACATTCACACCCATGCTTTTGCAATGGCACGAGAATGGCTTGCTAAGGTTGAAGAGATGCATTTTGATAGGGGGTCACAATCGATTGCCTCCTGTAGTACAAAACATGGCCTTTCAAAAACACAGTCAGATGGATCAGAGTTTGTATGCACGATCTGCTTGCCTTGGGGTTCCCTATGTGGAATTGAATGCATAGGGGATTTGGAGGCCATGGATGGGCGGTGGTCTGCCTGTCCTCCTTCTGAAGTGTAAGAAGGGGGATGGATGCCCCATTGGTGCACGTTTTTCAGGTAAGGAGAGAAGTCGGGGGAGTTTTTTTGGGTAGCAGCACTCATGTGGAGGAGGCGTTCGTTCTTCTTCTGGTTCATTCTCTGCAAGCTAGAGGGATGTTCAGAGGGAAAAAAGATTGTAAGGCTGAGGAAGAAGAGCAGGTGTTCTTGGTGGCTGAAGGATCGACGCATGAAGAAGGTAGTAACGGGGAGGTACAAAAGAGGATTTGAAGGCGATTCTGCTCAGGGGGGCTGCTTCCACTATCATTCTTTTGCACTGGGCGAGCCCTCATTGGCGAGAAAGAACCTCAGGATAGTGGCAAGAGAAGTTTTGCTTCAGTCAGTTTTGTGCATATCAAATGGGGAGTTGTAAGAGGGAGAGCACTAGCGGAGTTGTATTCTGCTCGTTTCTTTGAACACAGAGAAATCGAGGGGACAGATGGAGAGTGATTGCATTTGTGGCTTGCTTTTGTTGCAATTCTTGTTTGCTGGAGGGCCATGTACCCAAGGAGAGGAGATCCTGTTGGCACTACCGATTCTTGCTACTAGAAGGGGAGGAGTTTTATCGTGTCTGTGTTATTTTGGGGGTTGTAAAGGGTACATCCATGCTCAGATCATAGCAAAATGAGATATGAAGGGTGCAATTGCTATGGATGCTAAAATGCTGATGTTAGCACTTAACTAAGGAGCAAGAGAAGAGGATCTTCGACATGCCTGTGACTTTTTAGGGTCATGAAGGATAGAGAAATGACAAAGCTTCTCGAATGTGTCAAGTGATTTGTCTTGCTACTGCCCAAGCCACTAGCCAAACCATGGTGGGATTTGGGAATACATTCCGGATTTGGAGTTTGTATCCCACCACTCCTGAAGTGCAGTGGGAAGCGTACCAATTTCTAGCTTCACTTCCGATAGAAAGCACTGAGAGGTGCTTCAATTCTAGGTAACCTCTGAGAGATGAATTATGCAAAGAGGTGGCTCTGTGTCTTCATAATCATTCATACTGCTATTTACTCATATTAAGAACATACTCATGTGTGCTATATGTTGTAAGGCTGACTTCCGATTCAACACAACTATTCACGATAGAAGTCAAAGCAGTTTTATCTTAGCTCGAGTCTCATCTTCTTCTCTTGTTGGAATTTGATTCATAATAACCACGAGCTGGGTAGGGATTTTATCATGTGTGCTATTTGTTGTAAGGCTAACTTCCGATTCAGCACAACTATTCATGATAGAAGTCGAAGTAGTTTTATCTTAGCCCGAGTCTCATCTTCTCCTCTTGTTGGAATTTTATCTTAGCCCGAGTCTCATCTTCTCCTCTTGTTGGAATTTTATCATCATATGTAATGGGAAGTCGTGAACAGAAAGAATGTAACTGTTTAATGTGAGAGAAAGAAATGGAGTACGTTGGCAGTGTGTGGAAGTTTTTTCTTGTAGTGAACAATACCTTGAGAGTTCCCATCAAATGCCTGTAAGGTTTTAGGTGCATGCACATGAGTGCGATTGACTGAATGGAGAAAATTCTTGACTTTTGTGGGCTGTTGGTACTCTCTGTGTATATAACTAAATATGAATGATCGCACCGTTTGAGGGTATTGAACATATGCCATGTACTATATGCTTGTAAATGTGCAAAATTCTGGCCATCCACGCAACATTGAGAATGATGATCGGCAACAAGCCTCAGGGTGTTGATGTGTTGTGAAGCACGACGACCAAAAGCTAGAGCAACTAGAGTGAAGCTAGAGGGTGTGTCTCGGCATTTAAGGGCTAAGATAAAACGGAAAGATTAAGTGAAGGAAAGGGGGGATAAGGGAGGCACGAGGGTTCAAGGTGGTTATATGCGGAAAAGATGGACCTATGATCATCGTAGTGCTCACGGATATGAGTAAGGGGCAATAAACAAGACACACGCTTGTATGTTGATCTCTATCATGGCGTTCAAATAGACAATCATGCCATTTAAATAACCATTGAAGCACGTAAAGACACACGCTTGTATGTTGATCTCTATCATGGCGTTCAAATAGACAATCATGCCATTTAAATAACCATTGAAGCACATAAATTGTCAAACTGTTCTCATTGGCATGTACATGGCTGAGGGTTTACCAATGTCATTAAGCTAAATCACTAGATGAATATAAGGCTAGAGGAAATTCAGATGTTTCTATCTCGTGATGAAGTGGATAAATGACACCCCTACCAATCGCGAGAGAGGGTAAGAGAGAAGTAGGAGAGAAAAGGAGTGAGTGGAAGTGCGAGAGGGTGTGTGAGGTGTTCTAACCATGTAGCTGGTAATGTGGCACTACTCTCTGATTTGGAAGAACCCAAGGGCAAACATCAGGTACAGACAGGTGATGATACTAAACATTCTGTTGTAAAGATTGGAAATGTGAAAACTTGTGATGGTAACCAGAACCTATTGAGCAGGGTACTCTATGTACCAACCATTACCAAGAACCTAATGAGTGTTGGTCAAATTGTGGAGAAAGGTTTGCAGGTCAGGTTCACTCAACATGGAGCATATGTGGAGGACCCAAGACATGGATTCAGAAGGATAGCCAAGGGAGAAAAATCAGGCAGATTGTTTACTTTTGAGCTAGAAGACACCAAAAAAGAAAATGGATCGATTTCGATAGCTTTAGGCAGACCTTACGCACATATCCACATCTTTTCCTTGGGCATAGGAGCATAACATTTTGGCAATCCTACTGGGGATTGCTTGGCACGTCTCTATAAGAGAGTTTCATAGATTCGCCTAACACCACAGGTTGGCTGAGCTTGCGGACCTAGTGTCTATTACATGAGCGAAGGGAGTTTGTCCTCAGGGAGAACTCTAATGCAAAGAGAAGAGCAAGCCAAGCATAGGGCCGAGGCTCCAAAAAGATAGAGCCAAGGATCATACGAAGAATCTTTGAGCAGTTGTAGACAATCCGAGGAAAGGAAATATTATCGAAGAAGGGTTGCCACCTAGGTCAAAAGACTGGAGGGAGTCCTAAAACCTAGGTTTGTGAATTTCTAGGAGCATAGTGACATCGACATCTCCCCGCTATTTGAGATGGCTTACTGTATACCGGCTCATTTGGGAGATTTCCCTAAGTTCATTTGGGAGATTTTCCTAAGTTCATAAGATGGCTTATGAAAGACGAACCATGGAATCAAGAAATGCAAGAGAGCATCTTTACACAAGATTGCTAGCTCAAAGTGTCCCACCCACGCCTCTTTCGGAGAACAAAGAGACATATGGGCATGGTGCTCAAGGTCAGGAAGGTGGCTATCTTGGACGAGAAGCACAAGATCAGAGGAGGGCTGCTCCGATCTAATGTTGGAGATGCCACGGTTTTGGACATACTCAAGCTAGATGCTCAAATTAAAAGAAACCAGTCCACTACACTCCATTGTGCAGATATTGCAATGGAGAGGGCCACTTTGACGGAGATTGTCGAAAAAAGATAGCTGACATTGGCAAGAAAAAAGGGCCAGTGGAGTCCTCGAACTATGTGGATTCGCAGGCACACCCCACTCCTAAAGTATAAGAGCAAGTCCCTACAATTAGAGTGGTGTTTAGGACACCAAATCCTCAAGAAGGATCTAGTTCATCCATGCACTTTGTGGACACTGACCAAGGCAAGAGTGCACGAAAGGACCCTATTGTGGTAGTAGTCAAAAGCGAAAGACAAAAGACAAAAGACAAAAGCAAAAATGCCGGCAATGAAAAGGTACTCGAGTGTGGGGAATTGGAAGGAAGAGTAGAAGGACTTTTGGAGCAACCAGAATTGGAAGAGAGGGATGAAATCGAGATACTTGTAGGTGGTGAAGTGAAGTGTGTGGGTGCAGGGAATGCAAAATGCACTAATCCTGGAGCACATGTAAGCACATGGAACACATTACCATAATAGACACTTATCACCAAGCCTTTGTACCACCACTACAAACTACACTTAGGAGTAAATCACTACTACAAATTACACTCAGGACTAAGGGTCACAACAAAAGCAAGAATAAAGCAAGACAACACCAACTAGAATGCCAAATGTAACATAATCTGAATACCAGCCATTAGCTAATCATACCACAACTAAGCATACTACTTATCGTTCAAACACAAAACAATAGATACTACTTATCATTCAAACTCAAAACAATGGAACAACAGAATACAACCTCCAAGTATTCTCACATAAGTAGCATCAGCAAATAACATAAGTAGCATAAACAAATAACATGAGCAAGACTCTACCATCTACGAGCTCTAAGCCCGCTCTCACTCTCAGCTATATTCTCTTATAGTGTGCACTATATGCTCTATATCTCATATGTCATCTGTCATGTATGTCCTCTCACTTGAGGTTTCCCCTTTTATAGGAGAGAGGTGAGGAACGGGTACAATAGAGAAGTCTGTTACATGGGCATAATGGGGAGTTAATGCACTAGGTGGTTTCATTTGTCAGCCTGGTCGCTGTCGCCAGTACTAGACTTTGTCGTGTAATGATGAGTGGCTGGTCCCACTTGGCCGCCTTGTCAGGTCTGCTTGTCTGGGCATGCCTTGGGCATGTAGTCGCCCAACTCTACCATGTGGACTTCTTGGTGCCCAACTCCAGATTTTGGACCTCTGGCGTCCAACTCCAGAATTTGGACGTCTGGCGCCCAACTCTAGTATTTGGACGACTGACGCCCAACTCCAGTATTTGGTTCCTTGGTGCCATCCTTTACTATGTGCTTCAAAAATTTATTCTACAGGTTGCCCGCCACTAGTGTCTCTCCGTCCCGTAGAGAAGGGAGAGAAGTGAAAAATAAGTAATTGAAGTGTTACAAGAGGATATAGGAATGATTACATGAGATAATTCCAGAGAGAATGGGAGTAATATATCATGAGCTGCCAAAAATAACCAGAGTTCTGCCAGTACAAAATAATATCCATGAAGAGTTATACAAATGGTGCAACAGTAAACTATGACACTATGCAAAAATAAAATACTAGAAAACTGAACAGCAAAAAATAATAATGATCCTTGTCCACATGACAGTGAGACTAGTCATATTGAGACTAGTCACATGCAGGCTCCTTCCCAGGCCTTTGATGTTCAGCTGAACTATTCTGCTAGTCTTTATTTTGAGTAACTTCCTGATTGGTTTCTCCTCTATCTGGTGTTGGAGTGAGGTCCTCAGTGTCAGAAGATGTGAGCAAAGCCTTTACTGCACTAAATTTGGATTTTAGTGCATCCTTTTGTTTCTTTAGCAGTGCATTCTCAGCCAAGAGGTTCTTGTTAGCTGATCTTAATTCTTTATTTTCAGCCTTCAGCCTTTTGTTCTTTTCTTCTTCATCCTGCAGAAATGCTTCCAAGTTTTTTACCTTGTCTTCAAGTCTACGTGCGTCCTTGCAGTGGGTAGACAATTCTGCAATCTGCATGTACATCTCCTTGTTGACTAGGCTTACTCTGAGAAATTCTTCACTCAATATGTGAGTATAATGGCGTAGTCGATGCTCTAAATTCATACATGCCTGCCTGTCTTCCATAATTTTATTAGAAATCTTAGAAAATCTGTTTTTTGCAACATCCATTTGGCACATATCCTGCAAGTGATTGGGAAGTAAGGGCCAGATATGTTTCTTGTACCTCTCATTCGTGGACAGCTGCTCTGCACTAGATGTATCAAGAAATGGGTATGGAGGTAAGTCTGTAGCGGGGTTATGGCGGGAAGGAGAGAATCAGAATGGTGGTGGAAAGGGTAGTATGTCTAACGGAAGTGGTTGAATGGAGGTTTGAGGTTGCCTATGTGGGAGGGGTGTATGACTTGGGGGAATAGGTGTCGATGCTGGTGGGAGTGGCGAAGGGGGATGAGATGGTGGTTGGGGAGATAGGGAGTGGGGTGGTGCGAGTTGTGGAGGGGAAGGTGGTGGTGTGGGACATGATGGAAATTAGAGATGAATTGGATCTATGCGTGGATCAATGGGAATGGGAGTGGACATGGTTGAAGCGGGAGGTGGAGTGGGGGTGGAATGAGGTGGGACAATGGGTGTAGTAGGTGCGTCTGAAGTGTGTGGGGTTTATGAGGATGGAGGGGATTGAACAGAAGAAGAAGCTTTTCTAGATGAAGTAGGTACTAGTTTGATAGGCGGAAAGGGGGAGTTGGCTGATGGACGTACCTTCTTTGATACTTTAGCATATCCTTGCTGGTCTATTGGAAGCGTGTCGAGGAGTTCCCTGGAATCTTTCACAATCTTTGCCTTTCGTTTCTTTCGAGGGTGCTGCCTGTGGATATGTCAATGATGTTGGCCGCGACACATCTTTTGAATGGAGGGCGGCAAAGTACCTATATATATACAGCATCATGTATCCTCCTACCACTTTGAAGGTAAGAGCCCTTTTGCCTACCTGCTGCCCATATCTTTTCTTTCGTTCTGCTAGCGTCTGAAGTAGAATTTTATGATATGGGTAGGGCTTTGCTTGGACGAAGCAAAGAAGAGGTTCACATATTTTCACATTGTTGAAATGTAAATTGTCCTTCAAGAGGAAAAATGCCTTGAATAATAGGAGCCTGTGCATCATTACCTGACTACAATTCGGAGTGGAGAAACTAGTCGTACATGCATGCAATATATCTGGAATGGCCAACTCTGCATAGCTGCCTGCCTTCTTAGATTCTCGAATCCCTTGGGTTCCCAACATAAGAGCGAGCTTGTCTTTAGTGATTCTTCCTCCAGAAAGGGATGGGAAGGACTTGAAGAGTGTCAAGATCTCCACACCACAAGTGTGAGGGTCACTAAGTGAGGGGAGCTTGGCATTTGCAATGGTGAGTAAACCCATATTCTTCAATTCTTCTAAAGGAAACGAGTTTTGAAGCTTACCACATATGCTCAAGTCCAATTTCAAAGAGATTTTCCCAGGGATGGAAATAATGATCTCTGTAGTTGTGGCCACATTTGCCACATTTGCTGATGATGTAGCAGTGTCTTTGATGTGAGTGCTTTGCTGAGTGTCTACTACTGGAGATGTTCTCTCGTCTTGCTGAATTTCTTCATCAAGTGACTCTGACTCGGAGGGATTCTCCTCAGATACCACATAGAGTAAATCGCTAGAGTCCTCCTGTGAACTAGATTGGCCAGATGCACTCTCTGTGTCGGTTTTGAATTCTGAGAACGTTTCCTCAATTGCCATTATAGTTTGTGTATATAAAGAAGAGATATTGAAGGTGAGGTAATAATATTATCAAACTTGGATAACTACGTACAGGTTTGGATAATGATGGAAGAGTCTGCTTACAGATTTGTAGAGCTGGACATCCACTAGAAACGATGATAGGCAGGTTGGTGGTTGGAACTCCAATGAGATATCTCTTAGAGAATCTGAAACTAGTCTATCAGCATGATGATAATTACATATCAGGTTGGCCTCCAGTAATCTAACCCTTTTGGTTAGCCCAAATCTGTCGCCCTTAACAAAGATACTAACATGAACTACCTCGTTGTAGGATGTGTTTTACAGGTATTGATTCATGCGGTCTCAATCTGCACAGACACACTATAAGATTGATGAAAGTGCTGAAGAGGCTACTTGTCGAGAGGTTTATGAGGGGCATGTGAACGTGGCGATGTGGTCTGATCCGAGAGGTTCAATTAAAATAGGAGTGTAGATACTCGAGCTTCTCACGAATGGGCTTGGTCAAAGAGGTTCTTGTTGCACAACAAAGAATTTGGCTGGGAGTCCTCAATAAAGCTGGTGATTCTTGGTGATGTCGGGTTGGATTGTGTGCAAACTTAAAGGAATCGAATTGTGGATGTAGACAGAGAAAACGATCGGTAAAGAAATCTGTGCTGTTGTCAGATGATTGAGCAGTCTACAATTGCCCAAGTGTTGGACACGAAGCCTATCAGAAGGGAGGAAATCTGGTTTAACAAACTGAAGGATGCTCGATGGATGAACCCATGATTTCTGGAGCAAGATATTCTCGATGATTTCAAGTGGCGCAGGGACGAAGGTCGCCTTATGAAAAATTTGAAGGAAAGTCGCTCTTAACAAGAGTTTGGTCGCCCTGAACAATAGGTGGAGGGTCACTCGATTGTAAGATTGGCTTTAACCGGAGGGCAGGTCGCCCGATGTGGTCCCCAGGGGACAACTTGTCTGAGGGGAAGTTGTTATTGCAAGTCGCAAAAATTAGGATGGAGTCTAGAGCGTTTGGAGAGATAAATGGGAGTGAAGCAAGAAGGGAAATTGCCTGATTGGAGGTGGAGAGGTGCCCAGGTAAGTGGTCCGAGAATCCATTGCCATTCTTGGCCTAGAGAGATAGCATCAGAAGGAAAAGGAAAGAGAATATCTGTGATAAGAGATACAAGAAGTTTGAAGCGGAAGCCTATGAGAGGCAAATGATAGTGGATAGATGAGTTATGTGGAAAAGATCGATGAGAAAATTCAATATCTAAATAAGTGAATGACATAAACTAAAGGGAACAACATAAAGGTATATACATTATATACAAGGGAAAATTTTTCTTCTTCCTATCTTTCCACATAGGGTTTTAGCTTAGATTCATTGACTAAGGGAAGTATTGTGCCCGTCAATGTGGAGATTTGTACTGCCCCTTTTGGAAGTGTGCGTATGATCCTAAAAGGTCCGTTCCATCTCGGCATCAACTTCTTCTTAGCCTTCTTCTCAAATATTCGTGGGTGGTACAACAAAACTAAGTTCCCTTCCTTAATTTTTGATTTCCAGAGGTGTGCATCATGATCCTGTTTTCTTTTTTCTTGTATTGTCACTAGAGTATCATTGCCTATCTTTCTCTTTTCTTCAAGAAGTTGTAGCCTCACAATGTTGGCTGAGAGAGCGCTAGTAAATCCAGGAATTCGATTGGTTCCCACACGGTTGGAGCCATGCAAGAACTCAAAAGGAGCAATGGCTTGTATTCCATACACGAACTCAAATGGAGTATGTCCTGTTGTGGCCTTGAAAGAAGTTTTGTAGGCCCACAAGGTTCCAAGATATGCCTGGCCCCATGTATTAGGAAACTGTAAGCATGTTTTTCTTAGTAAGAGCATGAGGACCATATTTGTGCTCCCCGCCTGCCTATTTGCCCTTGGGTAGTATGCACAGGACTTCTTATGGAATATTTGATACTTTTCAAAAATCAAAGTCAGCACCTTGTTGATGAAATGGGATCCTTGATCTGTTGTGACCTCTATTGGGCATCCATATCTGCAAAAGATGTAATTATACAAGAAGTTGGCTACCGTTTCAGCAGTACACTCCTTACTGGCTATGACTTCATCCCACTTAGTGGCATAATCCGTTGCTACTAAAAGATACTTTGCACTTGAACCTTGTGCTACTGGGAAAATAGGGCCAACAAAGTCTATTCCCCAATGCTCAAAGGGTTGCCAAGCTACAGAGATATTAAGAGCTTGGTTCCTTTGTCGTGTTGGTTTGGGCGCACATTGTTGACAAACATCACATGCCTTTGCAAATTTAGTTGCATCTCTGAAGATATATGGCCACCATAGGCCACTTTGGAGTATCCTCAGTGCAGTGATATGCCCAGGAAAATGACCACTAGACTTTTCCTCATGTGCCAACTGAAGAACAGTTTCTGTTTCATGTGGTTGAAGACACCTTCTGTACATCCCATCAGGACCAACCTTATAGAGGGTATCTTTTGCCATCATGAAATTCTTACTTTTTAGGAGGAGTCTATGCTTTTCCAATGGAGTAGACCCAGTACAAAATTGGCCTTTTCCTAGAAGGAGAGTTAAATCATCATACCATGTAGGTGCTATATTTACCTTGTAGATTTGGCTGTCTAGGAAATCATCTTCTACTCCCTTTGTTGCTTGCCTTGGATGCCTGATGCGAGAGAGGTGGTCTGCAATGACATGTTGCCTACCGCTTCTTTGTACAATTTCAAAGTTGAATTCTTGGAAGAGAAGCAACCATCTTCATACTCTTCCTGCAACTTGTGGCTTATTTAACAAATATTTCAAAGCTTGATGATCCGTAATCACTGTGAATGTAGTGCCTGAATTTCTTGAGGGCAAATACAATAGCCAACACTTCTCGTTCTGTGGTGCTATAGTTCTTCTCGGCTTTTGAGAGGAGCCTACTCGCGTAATGAATGGGTTGATCTAATTTGTGCACTTCGCTTGGTTGAGTCAGTATAGCTCCTACTGCATACAAACTTGCATCTACATGCACATGGAATGTCTTAGACCAATCTGGTGAGATGAGTATAGGTGCAGATGCCAACCTTTGTTTTAGATAAGTGAATGCTGATTCTTCTTCTTCAAACCATTGAAAAGGAAAACTTTTACTCGTAAGTCGTGAAAGTGGTCGTGCTGCCTCTCCATACATGCGTATAAACTTGCGGTGATATCCTGTGTGCCCCAGGAAGCTTTGGACCTCTTTAGCATTTATAGGTCTTGGAAGCTTAAGAATTGATATCACCTTATCTGGATCTGGAGTCACCCCTTTTGCAGAGACCACATGCCCTAACAAGGTACCTTGGGTTACCAGAAAATGACATTTGTTAGGGTTAAGTTTCAAACCTGTCTCTCTGCAACGCTGGAATACTTGTTCTAATTGCTTCAAATGTTCTTGCACATTCTCTACTGCAGTGGTGCAGGCTGCTCCAGAGAAGGCTGAAAAGTCATCCATGAAAATTCTTAAGAATTTTAGGAGCAACTTGTTGAAGATCAGTATACTGTCCTATTAAAAGTGGCTGGTGCATTTCGAAGGCTGAAAGCCATTTTGGTGTAGATATAGGTTCTCGAAGGAGTTACAAAGGCTGTTTTTGGTTGATCATCAGGATGGATTTCCAGTTGATTGTATCCACTGAAACCATCCATGAAACTGTAGAGCACATGTTCTGCCATATCTTCAATCACTTGTTCAAAAAAGGGGGTGGGAAACCCGTCAGGGATGGTTACCTTATTTAATGGTCAGAAATCCACACAAACCCTGATTTTATTGGGTTGCTTCTTAGGTGCTATGACCATAGAGGACAACCATTCTGAATGCTCTACAGGAACTATGATACCTGCTTCTTCCATTTTCTGGATTTCCTTTTTTTACTGCTTCTGCATATTTGGGATTTAACCTATACATTTTCCCTCTAATTGGCCGAGCTTCTGCCATTAGAGGAATAGTGTGTATTCCCAACTCTTTTGGTATTCCTATCAAATCCTTGTAACTCCATGCAAATAAATCTTTAAAATTATTCATGAATGTTATTACCTCTGTGAGAAGAAGAGGGTGGTCCCACAACCAACTTGCGAGTAGAAGATTTTGTGGATTTTCTTCTTCCCCTAAGTTGACTTCTTTAACTGGCTCCAAGATTGCCTCTTCCTCGTCCTTAAACAACATTTGCTTGGTGAATGCTGGACTATCATTGATGGTGATTTCCTGGGTCTTTTCCTGTGTCCATCCTACTGGGACTTCCATCAATGGGAAAATGCTTTCTGCTAGTTCTTCTTATGTTTGGCTTGCTTCAATCCCTTTTCTTCCTTCAACTCCTTTCAAAACTTTACCTCTTCGAAAATCTTTAGCTGGTTCTCCTAATACCATAGACTCCACAATAGGTTCTTCTACTTCTTTCTCCTTGACTGCTATGGTAAAGCATGAGACATTATTAGTCTCCTCAATCGAGTCCATTATGTCGCCTAGATCTTCATTAGATAATTCCTCTCCTATATCAACTTCTTCCTTAATGTCAAGTGATTTTGTCTTAGTTGGCTCTGTGTGAGGCTTCCCAGATGCCCATTGGGCCGCCCAGCCAATTGTAGGGGTAGCCCAAGATGGAGGATAAGCTACCCATTCAGGTGCCCAATGTGGAGGCCCTTGAGTAGAGTATGGAGCCCAAGCCTCTGGAGTGACCCAACTACTTGGAGGCAGAGGCGCCCAACTTGGACCAGGAGGTGGAGTCGCCCAACTGTTTGGGGGTGGAGGAGGCGCCCAACTAGGAGGTGGAGTCGCCCAATTGTTTGGAGGTGGAGGTGGAGTCGCCCAATTGTTTGGAGGTGGAGCAGGCGCCCAATTTGAATTAGGAGGTGAAGATGCTCAAGGAGGTGAAGACGCCCTTTCTTGTCCAGTTATATCTTGATTTTCTAGAACCCATGGTGGAGGAGGTGTGGCCCAAATGTTTGCTCCTTCTTGTATAGTTTGTTGTTCCTCTTCTCCATTGTTATCTTCCTTGTCTTCCTCTGTAGTTCGCTCTGGATGGAGAACAACTTGAGAAGTACCCAAGGCTTCATCCGTTCCTCCTTTCATCTGAAGTTGTCTCATTACCTTGTCTGGTCCAGCCACCCATAAGGTGTCACTACCCCAGTCATGTACTGCTTTACTGTGGTGTAGCCATGGCCTTCCTATCAAAAGAGGAAATCCTCCCTTCACCTTTGGGAGTGTTATTACCACAATATCCAACACAAATCTTAGCTTATGGATGGCGACCTCAACATTTTCCACTATGCCTAGTGGGCTTACCTTGCTTTGGTCTGCTAATGATACTGTAAAATGAGCATCCTTAGTTGGTTTTAGATTTAGCAATGTCATTGTATACTCAGGCATTAGATTAATACCAGATCCCCCATCAACTATCACTCCCACCAAAGGAGTTCCCTTGATACTTACAGTTAGTCTAGGGCTCTTGTAATTAGTAAGAGGTGCCATCCTAGATGGTTCCGAGCTATAAGTTGAGGGTATAGGTATTTGTTGAGAAATTAGAGAAGTGAAGCATTGCCTGCCACTTAATATGGTGCCAGGGTCTAACCCATTTATGGTGGCCATTACTTCTCCTCTGAGTCCAGGACTCATAGCTAACAAGTTATATAAAGATACCTGTTGGTAGGTGCTCTGCAAGACTTGAACTGCAGTGAGAAAGCCTTCTTGATTGTTCCTTGAAGTAGATCCATTCTGAAATTGCCTTAGGTCCTCCTTAGATACTGCATAAGCTTTGTCAATAACTTGCTCATTAGTATCTTCATTTCTTCCTACTCTTCCTAGCGAGATTTTCTCCTTGTCTTGGTGGTGGTTGGCTCCCTCAGAAGGTTCATGCCCCATGGTCCTTTTTCCCTTGTCCTTTGTTGAATCTGTTGTTTCTTTGGCATCATTTTTCAAAGCTGCCTTCTGTTTTTGTGCCCTAGTCATTACTCCGGGAAGTTCCTCAAGTTGGACTACTCGGGCGCTTGGGGAGTCTACATTGCCCTCATCATTAGTTACTGTGATCATATGTAGGGGGCAAGAGTTACCTGGTGTGCTTGTAGATGGCATTGACTTTGGGCAGTCCCCATACTCCCCACATCTGTAACAAATTATAGGCCTAGGTGGTCGGTTCTGACGAGGCCTACCTTCTTGCCGTTGAGGTCCTTGATTGGTGTAAAAAGTTGTTACAGGAGGTGTTGTAGTGGATGGTAAGGGTGGTTGCCACAAGGAGGACTGAGCCACCCCCACCCATTGAGCTACCGGAGGTTGTCCTGGCATCATAGCCTAATTTCCAAGACCCTTCAGAAAATAACAATCCTGGCGTCATGGCCACCCTTTCCACAAAACTGGCATGTTAGCCTCCTTGGACATTCCTGTGATGTGTGTCCTTGAGTACTACAGAGAGAACACCATAGTCCAGCTCTTACCTCCCTTAATGTTTTGAGTTATTCAAGCTCTTGCCGTATTTGAGTGAGACCTTCTGAAGTACCCTTGTCCTCTTCTGAATTTCTTTGAAGCTTTAAGGTCTCTAGTTCCTTCCTCAAGGCTGTCACCATGTCTTCATCTTGGGGGAAAGTCTTTCCCGGATGTGCTCCAAAATGAACCCGTGCAGCCTCAATCCTTGTGGTAGCTGCTTCAAATTCTCTCAAAGTGACATTTGGTCTCAACAGCTCTCTCAGCTTCTGCTGTGTGGATCTCGGCAAGGCCTTCTCCACCCACTTCTTAACAAGGAAATCCCCTGGTGGTTCCGACAATCTCGCCACGAGTGACCTTGCCCGCGTCATAAGTTCTGAAAATGATTCTCCCATATGCAAGATTAGATTCTCAAGTTCATCTAACATTCTTTCTGTAGAGTTACCTGGCTGAAATGCATGTGTGAATTCGGTCCTCAATGCTTCCCATGTTTGGAAATGATTTTCCCCGTACTGGCTGAACCATTTGTCCGCCAGTCCTTCAAGAGTTGATGGAAAGAGAGCAAGGAATGCGTCGTGTCGTTGCTGTAAGCCCCTACTCTTACAAATTGAAAGAAATCTTCGTACATGATCTTCAGGATCTTCATTAGCACCGCCATGAAATGAAGAGAATCTAATATTTATTCTTGACAAAAGAGTGGAAAGTTCCTCTACCATAGCCTTATTAAGAAGAGTGTCTTGAGGTAAAGTCTTTTGAGTTTTAGCCTTGTCGTCTAACCCTTCTATTCTAGAGACCAAGCTTGAGACAGATAGACTTCTTATGGGTGTTAGGTAAGGATCTGGCCTTCTTCTGTGGTAACTCTCGATTGGTGTCTTCTTAGGGCTTAGCTGCTTCTCTTTGCTAGCTCTGGTGTGGGTCATGGACCATCTTTGGAACTACTTCTGATGGAGGAAATTTCCCCAATGAAGAGGTCGCCCCGGAGGATTCTTCGCACAAGAAGAGGTTACTCCAGTGGGGGGAGGAGGAGTAGACGCCCAAGAAGCCAGGAAGGAGGATAAGGAGGAGTAGTCGCCCAAGAAATTAGGAAGGGGAGGAGGAGGAGTCGCCCAAGCCAAGAGCCAAGAGAGGATGAGGAGGAGTAGGTGCCCAAGAAGCCAAGGAGGAGGAGGAGGGTCGCCTAGGAAGCCAAAAGAGGAGGAGGAGTCGCCCAAGAAATTAAGGAGGATGAGGAGGAGTAGTCGCCCAAGAAGGTAGGAAGGGGGAGGAGGAGGAGAGGTGGCCCTAGGCACTCAATCCTAAATGATTTCCCAAAGGAAAGGGTACTCAATTCTAAGTGATTTCTCAAGGAAGGAGAAATCTCCAAAAGCCCTGTCCCACCATGCGTGCCAAATTTTCACCTGTAGGTGGTGAAGTGAAGTGTGTGGGTGCAGGGAATGCAAAATGCACTACTCCTGAAGCACATGTAAGCACATGGAACACATTACCATAATAGACACTTATCACCAAGCCTTTGTACCACCACTACAAACTACACTTAGGAGTAAATCACCACTACAAATTACATTCAGGAATAAGGGTCACAACAGCAACAAGAATAAAGCAAGAAAACACCAACTAGAAGGCCAAATGTAACATAATCTGAATACCAGCCATTAGCTAATCATACCACAGCTAAGCATACTACTTATCGTTCAAACACAAAACAATAGATACTACTTATCATTCAAACTCAAAACAATGGAACAACAGAATACAACCTCCAAGTATTCTCACATAAGTAGCATCAGCAAATAACATAAGCAGCATAAACAAATAACATGAGCAAGACTCTACCATCTACGAGCTCTAAGCCCGCTCTCACTCTCAGCTATATTCTCCTGTAGTGTGCACTATATGCTCTATATCTCATATGTCATCTGTCATGTATGTCTTCTCACTTGAGGTTTCCCCTTTTATAGGAGAGAGGTGAGGAACCGGTACAATAGAGAAGTCTGTTACATGGGCGTAATGGGGAGTTAATGTACTAGGCGGTTTCATTTGTCAACCTAGCCGCCGCCGCCAGTACTAGACTTTGTCGTGTAATGATGAGTGGTTGGTCCCACTTGGCCGCCTTGTCAGGTCTGCTTGTCTGGGCATGCCTCGGGCATGCAGTCGCCACCCCAACTCTACCATGTGGACTTCTTGGTGCCCAACTCCAGATTTTGGACCTCTGGCGCCCAACTCCAGAATTTGGACGTCTGGCGCCCAACTCTAGTATTTGGACGACTGACGCCCAACTCGAGTATTTGGTTCCTTGGTGCCATCCTTTACTCTATCCTTCAAAAATTTATTCTACAATACTCCCACTAGTAATAAAGAAATTCACACCAGGCATTGCTCCATTCCCTGAGAGGCTAAAGGTTTCGAAAGGTCATAAGGAAAGGCAAAGCATGAAGGAAATTGACATTATGCAAATGTTGGCCAAAATGGAAGTTACTCTGGACATCGATACTCTCCTAAGATATTCCCCTGCATGTAGGGAGCAGTTTTACAATGAATATATCAAGAAGCCCCAAAAATCCCAGGATAAGAAAAAATGTGAGAAGGATATCCAAGGCATCATTCAAAGTATTACAACATAGATCCGTTCGAATGCTCATGTTGTGATGGTTGAGATTAAGGGGTATGCAATCCATGGTGCTCAGTTGGATAGTGGAACAGAAGTCAATCTGATGACAGAGTATATGATGAAGGCTCCATATGGAGGACATGCCAATGTTCCTAAGGATGGTGGACTAAATGCAAGTGAAATTTTTTGGCCTTTTGAAAAATATGAGTATAGTCATTCATGGGAGGATTAGAGTTTAGCATAGACTACCTGATAGTCAGACGGAGGACTTCAGAAACCATGTTTTTAATCTTAATTGGGATGGCCATGGCTAGTGCAAGCCAACTATGTGCCCAATTGGTACACATGATTTATAACAATTGAGCCAAAGTTTGGCGAAATACAAATCCAAGTATCTCCAAATTCGAACCACAAGAAATTGATGACAATCAATGAAACGAAAAAGAAGGCAAAAGAGAAAGTAAGGCAAGAAATGGCACGAGTAAGGTTTTCTTGAACACGGAGACTTACAAGGATCTGCATCAAGATGGATTCAACCTGCAGCTATCCAAAACTCAAAACAAGAAAATGGGAGAGTACAAAAATCCATTGCAAGGATGGTTCTGATTAAGAGATATTAGGATGGTTGGCAGGTATAAGCCAGATTAAGTGCTATATGATGCACATAAACACAAAGGAGGGCAAGATCAATGATCATCTAGAGGAAAGAATCTTAGGAAAGGGACCAAACCTTGAATTCTCCACCACAGTGGAAGCAAGACAATCGAGGGAAAAGGTCAAAGCTTGGGAAGTTGAGCTCAAGGATAGATGCCCGAGGATGGAGACAATGATGAAACGGACATCGAATGCACAAGGAATGAATGCAAGAGTTGAGTTGGAGGAAGTAACTCTAAGGCGGGAAGGCAAAGCTAAAAAATTGTTGACTAGTGGTGCACGCCTACTATCAGATCAAGAGAAGGCAAAGGCGGAAGGAGGGGAAATAGTAAAAGTAGGTGTTGCCAAGGAAGATGTTAGACTGATACTTGTTTATGGGTTTAAGCGTTACTCTACTTTCGATTCAGATACTTCACGTTCAATCGGTTCCAAATACTTCTAACCGCAATCCCTCTCTTAGCCACGTGGGTTCTTGGGAGTGGTAGGGGTCTGTTAGACAGAGGCCCTGTACTATTTTCCCAATTTAACACACAGTCTTACGGTCATTCCGTCCTTAGCTCAGTATCCGTCCCTGAACAACGGAAGACTGTTTAGTGTATTGGAATTAGAACTTCAGGACTGAGATTAGCAGTCCGGTTACGTATTCTACGCGCAAAAGATACTTAAATAACAAAATCACCTAATTCGTACTTCTTCAAGGTAGATAGGTGTGCCAACTAGACCTTATGCCTTAAAGTCACGCGGATTCGAACAGTTAATCTCCTCGTAATAACCAACTAACCATAAACCGACACTGTTTTATTCACATTCAGACCGTTACAGCTACTAATCTTCCCGTTGTTGGGGTAAACAACAAATACAAGGTGCAGTAACGAATTCAGCCGCTTACAAAGACTTTACAGACAATTAGTTAGAGATCACTTCTTCGCGCTACTTACTTCACAGAAGAACTAACAAATAACATACCACACTTGTTCACACTCAGAATCATACTCAACCATCACCGAACAGATTCGCCACACAATACAGCTGATTCGTCATTCCGTATTAAGGTGAGTATAATCGACTAGCAGGAGTACAGACGGAACAGATCAAAGCAGAACTTATCCTTTCAACAACATATACGCGCACACAATCCGTTACAGCAATCTCAACGAGACTTAATCAGACAACACACTACAATTCCCACAAAAACGGGGGCCCTCTGCTCTTTCTTTTCATTGCCTTAAATAGAGGATTTTTTTTACAAGGGTGCGCACTTTTGCAGTTACCTGCGCGTTCCCTGAAAGATTCTCTTTTTTCATTTAAGCTCCCTGTCCTCGTACTCTTGTCCTTGTTCGGCGGCCGTCCAGCACTTTTACATTTAAGGCACCTGTCCGGGTTCATCCGTCCTGGTTCGGCGGCCTTCTAACAGAAGAGAATGAAGTTACCAAGATGGTTGATCCTTGCGTAAGAAGAAGAAACCTTTCGAAAGTAAAGAGTCATTTTCCTAAGGCTCATGATCAAAGTTACTATCCAAGGTTGATGGGGAACCAAGATAGTCAATTACCTTCTAAAACAAGCAAGGTACATAACTCCGGGAGTAGTGACATGTGCAGGAAAGGCCTCAAGGGTAATGATAGATTGGGAAGAGGGAAGTGGCATATGGACAATGATGATTCTGACAGGGCAAGAAAGGATCATAAGAGGCAACTCTTGGAGGGAAGAGACAAGGGAGATCAAAACAGTTGTGAAAAAAGGACTCTAACCTGAGGGACTTAGGAGAAGACCCACATCAGATGATGAGCCTAGAAAAGAGCATGGTAAGTAAAGTGCCTCATGTAGAGAGTACGGGTAAGAATGGTGGCAACTTGAAGAAGTCTGGACTGGCTTGTGCTGAGCTGCCAAGGTTATCAGCTCGAGATCTTATGGAAATAGGTGTCAGGATAGCCAGCAGAGCATACAAAGGACAATAGGAGAGGATGCATGAAAGGGAATTCAAGTGAGCCATTGGATGATGGGACTTTTTTGTTTGATTTGGACGATCCTATAAGCGATATGCGATTCGATACGAGAACAAAGCAAGAGTGGCTTTCTCTATTTTATCAGACAATTTACCTTCTATTTGCAGAGATCACAAAAGCTGATAAACCAAGTATGTTGCTACACAGGACCATTAGGAGTTAGGCGACCGGTGGCTGACCAAGTATACCAAAATGCTCTTTTCAACCATGTAATATATTTTGCAGGTTAAGCGCTGGCGAGCATGGAGATACGTGTCGAAAGTTTGCAAATGGAATACGATGTGGAGGAAGCCCATTGGTTGGTATGTTTCCTGAACCAAGATCTTGATATCGATTCTCCATTTTCACAGTTCTAAGCGTATTTGCTTTGTTGGGCCGGGTATAAAGAGGACCACTATTTTTGCTATGATCACTCTCAAGGGATACCTGATAAGATAAATGGAATTTGTTGGGCTTGGGCTGATCAGCTAGTTATCGGTAGTGATGATGAGGCTCCTGAGCTGGAGCCTGACTCACCCATTGGAGAGCATTGACCACCTATGATGAGCGGGACTAGGTTGGGAATTTTTGAGGTTGCCGTGCTACATTACGACTAAGGAAGGGACTTAGAGATGAGATAGGGGAATCCAGTTTGATAAATCCATTCCTGATTAGTCAATTGTGTCATATAATCATTATGATCGAGAGAGTAACAATGGAGGGATGATCAATCTATCATCTCCATGTATATGTTTTTGTATTTTTTTGGTGTATTTTTTGTGTATGCATGATATGTGGGTCAGGTAGGGAAGATGCTCATTTTTGCCTCTCCCTAATTCTCAGGACATGGGAAATGGAAAAAATAAAAAGAAAAAAAAAAACAAAAACAAAAGCATGTATATATGTGTGCGAGTGTGCTATGATGGGTTAGTAGGCGAGTGGAGTCATCCTCGCCAGGTGGTCACAACCACAAGCTGATGCTAGCTTCATCATAGGCCTGGATAGTAATGTGTGTATATCTGTTTGTGCTTCATGCCATAGTGGGTTGATAGGTGAGTGGAACCATATTGGCCGGGCCATCGAGACCACGAGCTGGATCCAGTTTTGCTATGGGCTAGCACTTATATATGTGTGTGTATGTCATATATATATCATGTGCACTATGTTTTGTTGGTAGATGGGTGGAGCAAACCTGGCTGGGTGGTCAGTGCCATGAGTCGCATCCAATTGCAACATAGGCCAACCTAGGAAAAAAATAAACAAAAAGAAAAAGAAAAGAAAAATTTCCTATTCGTGAAGGGGAGAGACAGAGAGGAGGAGGACAGTGACCACATGGATGGGTGTGTTTGTTGCATGTATGTATCTGGGAGACTAAAATGTTGGCTATTGATAGATCGATCAGCTCGAGTCCAACCCTAATGATGGCATAGTTATTATATGTATCTGACCGGTTAGTTGTATGCAACTTATCAAATTTGGCTCTCCCTATGTTACTGAAAAGTTCGTTCTAAAGGTTGGTAGTGGTACATGTGCTCCTTGAATCTTCTTTATCGGTTTCTTGTTTCATTAGGGGTGATCAATTTTTTGGGGCATGAGTGAGGTTGCATTTCAGACGGCCTCATTTTTGCTTATATGTACATGGCGAGTATAGGAGTTCTCAGATGTAGATGCATGGTTATATATGTTTTTGTTGATTCCCTTTTGTATGTTTTTGGATCAACCTTTTTGATGAGTTGTAGATAATGCGGATGCAATGATGAAGGAGGAGGACCTTGCCAAGATATTTTCCGGTATGTACATGTTTTTGTTGAATAATGTTTTGTGTGATTGGTTGTCTGCAGGTTTGCAGAGCGGTCGTGGGGAAGTAGATTCATGAATGGGTTATGGAAGTCTTTTTAGGTGGTTGATTTTGTTGATTACCTTCACATCTTAGGTTGAGGGGAAACATGTGGATCATATGTTTTTGTTGAGCATTTTTGCAGGTTATTCTAGTGAGGATCTTACTTGTGATCACGTTATTGATATTTCTAGAGTTTTTTTGGTTTTTGAATCTATGATTGGTACTGTGGGAAAGGTGTGGATGATATTCTTTTATTGATTTTTATTGTTGGATAGAAGGAAATGGAAAGGAGTTGTGTGAACAGGTATGAGCAGGTATGGGAGCATCTGAGCCATGGTGACATGGAGTTGAGTATGCATGTGCATGGGTATAGGTAATGATGTAGATGGCAAGATGTGTTGAATGTTGGAAAGGAATCTTCGTGCATGATGACTATGTACGAGGAAAGAGCTTGAAATATGTGTGTGTGCAATTTTTCATGATGGCATGATTTAGAATAATTGGATTATGATACTTTATGTGGACTACTTGTTTGAATGAAGTAGTAGGAGAAAAGATAGGTTGCCAGGTAGTGGAGAGGCTTGTCGGGGATGACTTCGCAAGCAAAAAGCGGGAGTATGTTAACTATAATTATAGCACTAATATGTTTGTGGTTGATTGCACGTATTTGGAAAGGAAAAAATGTGTGTTGGTGATGATAAGCTTGGACCAAATGAGCTTAAAGGCTTGCTACAGTATGGAGGATGTGTTGGAGTGTCCCGTGGGCTGGGAAGGCTTCACTAGGGGTTCTCAGCTTCCTTATGTTCTCTACTCTTGTCATTGGGTGAAATTATCATTCTTGGTAGTTCATTGATTGATATGTTTTTGAGATGTGGTTTTCTTCTGAAAGCTAGATAGGTATTTGATAATCTTCTTGAACCTTCTTCTTTATGAACAAATGCAATTTGTAGGGGAGGTTGGTCGAGATGTTGTTGCTATTATCTGTGGCTTGAAGGCCTGCAGTGACGTTGGAGATATCAATGGAGCTTCGGAGATGCATCATGGACTTGAGGAATGCTTAGCCTTCAAGCTCCTTAAGTCTACTGTTGACAGGGCAAATTACTTGAGGACCAAACAAGCAAAGATAATTGCAATGACATGTAGACATGTTGCATTGAAGAGGAAGGATTTTCTTGGGCTCGGTTTTAAGTTTGATGACCTATTGATGGAAGAAAGTGCATGGATTTTAGAAATTGATAAATTCGCACCCATACTTTTGCAAGGGCAGGAGAATGGCTTGCTAAGGTTGACGAGATGCATTTTGATAGGGGATCACAATCAATTGCCTCCTGTAGTACAAAACATGGCCTTTCAGAAATACAATCAGATGGATTAGAGTTTGTCTGCAAGATTTGTTCGCCTTGGGGTTCCCTATGTGGAATTGAATGCACAGGGGATTTGGAGGCCATGGGGGGTGGTCTGCTCTTCCTCCTTCTGAAGTGTCAGAAGGGGGATGGGTGCCCCATTAGCGCACATTTTTTAGGTAAGGAGAGAAGTCACGGGAGTTTTTTTTGGGTAGCAACACTAGTGTGGAGGAGGCATTCGTTCTTCTTCTGGTTCGTTCTCTGCAAGCCAGAGGGACGTTCAGAGGGAAAAGAGATTGTAAGGCTAAGGAAGAAGGGCAGTTTGTTCTCGATGGCTGAAGGATTGACGCACAAAGAAGGTAGCAACGGGGAGATACAAAGGAGTATTCGAAGGCAATTCTGCTCAGGGGGCTGCTTTCGCTATCATTCTTTTGCACTAGGGGTGCCCTCATTGGTGAGAAAGAACCTCACGACAGTGGCGAGATAAGCTTTTGCTTCTACGGGTTTTGTACATATCAAACGAGGAGTCGGAAGAGGGAGAGTAGTACTGGAGTTGTATTCTGCTCGTTTCTTCGAACACAGAGAAATCGAGGGGATTCTTGTTTCGATTCTGTTTGCTGGAGGGCCATGTACCCAAGGAGAGGAGATCCTTCTGGCACTGCTGATTCTTGCTACTAGAAGGGGAGGAGTTGTATCATGTCTGTGTTATTTGGGGGTTGTAAAGGGTACATCCGTGATCAGATCATAGCAAAATGAGATATGAAGTGTGCAATTGCTATAGATGCTAAAATGCTGATGTTAGCACTTAACTAAGGACCAAGAAAAGAGGATCTTCCACATGCCTGTGACTTTTAGGGTCATGACGGACAGAGACATGACAAAGCTTCTCGAATCTGTCAAGTGATTCGTCTTGCTATTGCCCAAACCGCTAGCCAAACCAAGGTGGGATCTGGGAATACATTCCTGAAGTGCAATGGGAGACGTACCAATTTCTGGCTTCACTTCTGATAGAAAGCATTGAGAGGCGCTTCAGTTCTAGGTAATCTCTAAGCTATGAGTTATGCAAAGAGGTGGCTCTGTGTCTTCATAATCATTCATACTGCTATGTACTCATATTAAGCACATACGCGTCTGTGCTATATGTTGTAAGGCTAACTTCCGATTCAGCACAACTATTCACAATAGAAGTCGAATCAGTTTTACCTTAGCCCAAGTCTCATCTTCTTGATTCATAATAACCACGAGCTGGGCACGGATTTTATCATCTTAATATGTACTGGGAAGTCGTAAACAGAAAGAATGTAACTGTTTAATGTGAGAGAAAGAAATGGAGTACACTCGTGGTGTGTGGACGTTTATTTTGTAGGGAACAATACCTTGAGAGTACTTATCAAATGCAAGTAAGGTTTTAGGTGCATGAGCATGAGTGCGATTGATTGAATGGAGAAAATTCTTGACTTTTGTGGGCTGTTCGTACTCTCTAGGTATATAACTAAATATGAATGATCGCACCTTTTGAGGGTATTGAACATATGCCATGTACAATATGCATGTAAATCTGCAAAATTTTGGCCCATCCATGCAACATTGAGAATGATGATCAGCAACAAGCCTCAAGGTGTTGATGTGTTGTGAAGCACGGCCACCAAAAGCTAGAGAAACTAGAGCGAAGCTAGAGGGTGTGTCTCGGCATTTACGGGCTTAAATAAAAAGGAAAGATTAAGCGAAGGAAAGGGAGGCACAAGGGTTCAAGGGGGTTATATGCGGAAAAGATGGACTTAAGATCGTCGTAGTGCTTGGGAATAGGAGTAATGGGCTATATATATATATATATATATATATATATATATATATATATATATATATATATATATATATATATATATATATATATATATATATATATATATATATATATATATATATATATATATATGAATCTATATATTAATTATTCATTTCCGTTATGTTTTGAATTGTGTGTATCATATTAAGTAATGAGAAGTATTGTTCTATTGTTTTTTATTATTTTTTATATTTAGCATGTGTTTTACTACTTTAATTATATAATTCATTCATATTTATGTGTGCTTGTGTGTATATAAAATGTATATATGCACATGTAGGTATATATATATATATATATATATATATATATATATATATATATATATATATATATATATATATATATATATATATATATATATATATATATATATATATATATATATATATATATATATATATATATATATATATGTGTGTGTGTGTGTGTGTGTGTAAGTGTGTCTATATATGCACATATAGGTATATATATATATATATATGTGTGTGTGTGTGTGTGTAAGTGTGTCTATATGCATGTATATGTATGTATCTATGTATATATATGTGTATGTATGTATATGCATGTATCTGCATGTGCATGTGTAAGTGCATGTTGTTGTAGTATGCCCTTGGGAAGCCAAGACCCACACCACCTTGCATGGAAGCAAGAAGGAAGGCTCAATAATGACTCTCCTTTCATCCACCCCAACCTCCAACATATTCAAGCCATTGGCCATCAACCCACAGCTATGCCACATGCTTGAACACATGGAGAGAAGGGAGTCAAGGATCCTAGTCACATATGTAAAATACAAGATAATTGCAATACTCTACTTACACACATAGGAAAGTCAAGCATGCACACACACCTCACTCTCTCACACTCTAAGACTAAATACACATATGCACAATGCCTTAAGAGAAAAGAGAGTTCTTCCATTTAAAAGATATATACATGAGAGCACGTCCAACCAAAAGCTCTCTTCTTTACAACCATGAGCCTTTATATATAGGCTAAGCACAATTCCCCATGTGTTCCTTTTGAAAAGTCAAAAAGGAAATATGTGCTCATATCTTTCTAAATCTTGCAAATATTCCTTCTAACAACCCACTCCATGAAAATAAAGGCGTGGGAAATTCTTCTACGTGGGATTTCCCATATGTGTGCAAAAAGGTCTTTTATTGAGGAGGGTTCAATGCCATAGCCTAAGGGAAATATCAAACATGGCTTAGGAGAGTGCTCATATGGGCACAACTCCTAAATACAAGAAAAGGGTATTTTTATGAATACTAAAAGGTGCCATTACATAAGAGAAATTGTGAGCAACCCTTATAACCCAATTCTCTCCCCCTAGACTTTGTCGTCCTCGACAAAGCTAAGATAGGAGAAGCATACATTGCTGAACTGGTCCAAGTTTGAGTCTTCAATTCTTCAAATCTGTAGCTCTTCAAGTCTTCCAATTTGCAAGTCTGCAAGTCTTCATTCTTCAGGTCTTCAATGGTGAATGACACAATCCCCTTGTGGGGCAGTCAACCCAGCCTCCCTCCCCTTGTGCAGTCATATGTAGGACTTATAGAGCCTGCCTAGGGAGCTCCCAAACTTGAAATTAAAACATGCTCAACAAGTAGACTGTATTTGAAAAGTAGACCATAAACTTTTATTCCAATTTTAGTTTCCACTTCAGGGAACATCAAGTCCTATAAGATGAGGTCTTCTAGAGAAAAGTCCTCATGAAGATTTGTCTTGTTCTGGCAGTCCAAAAGTAGCTCAAAAGACAAAGCATTTTTATATTTTTCATAGACTAACCATAATCACCTAGTCCACCACAAGTGCATGTGTGAATCATAGGAGAGTAAAAAAAAATTGTGATATGGATCCTTTTGTGCCTTTATGCAAATATCAACATGTTTGCATCATTCTTCATTGTGTGTATGTTATGTGTTTCCTTTTCAACAAAAGTGTGTAGAGAACAATTAATTAGAGTCATGCATCATGAAATGAAATCACACAATTAGGGCCGTTTGAGCATTAAGGCAGAAAAGTTCACGTATTACGGGCCTGAAGAAACGCAACCAACCTTCATGGTATTCGAAACAGATCTGACAGTGGCGCTGAAGGAAACCGATTGAGAAGCCAACGCTTTCATCGTAGTTGAATCCCGTTCGTGCATTTGCGCGAAGAAGAAAGCCACAGATTTGAAAACTAAAGTACGTGATGAGCGGAAAGCCTTCAGTGTAAACATGGACCTAGAGAAAAATTGCATGGCGTAGTGTGCGTTGATGCTGCTCAGACGACGGAGGAAACAACGTTGATGCCGTAGACTTTCACTTTCGAACGTGATGCTGCTCAGACGACGGAGGAAACAATTGCTGTGTGCCGCGAGAGAGTCTTCCTCTTATCAGAAAGATAGCTCGATTTCTCAAGAGGCTGGTCTGCTCTCTTAGCGTGTTTAACCTCCTGAGATAATCGAATCGAGAATTACGTCTGCTGGAGCGAGTTGCGACTCTCCCTCGAGAGCAATCGGCACCTCCATTCACTTGCGTGGCGCCGGCGTGCGCAACCCAGAGCTCACCTCGACCGTCGACTGTTTGAAACCGCGATAGACGGTTTTGGGTCCACCGCGACAGACGGGAAGCCGGCGCGACAGACTGGTAAACCGCGATAGACGGGCTGAAATCCACGATAGTTGGTTTTGAGCCCATCCGCGACAGACGGGCTGACCACGATAGACAACCTTGGGACCAACGCGCGACAGACTGGAAACCGGCGATAGAGTGAGCTCCGCGATAGACACCCTCAAAATCCGGGCTGCGATAGACAAGAGTCGGTGCATCCACGTGTTCTCTAGCAGCCCGTAGTCCCTGCGCGCGTTTGGATAGAAGCTTGAGAGCACATAGTAACGCATAGAATTAGTAGAAAACGTGAGGATCAGGGTCGAGAATGCTTTATGTCATCATCGAAAGTTGCATGAAGATTTGCAGCTGAGTATGTCTTCATACAACAATTATATTCAGCTGAGTATGAAGATTTTTTGTGAACCTCTGGCGGCTTGCTCGTTTGTTTTTTAGGCAAAGAGCATGTTCATAATCTGTACGAGGGTTATCGACAACTACAAAGGTAACGTTGTCTTCAAACGCGCAGAGATTGGAAAAAGAGAGAACCTCTAGCGGCATCTTACGAAAAGCTAAAGATCAGAAGAGAAAAAAAAAAAAAAGAAAAAAAAAAAAAAAGAAAAAAAGAGAAAAAAAGAAGAAGAAAAAAAAAAGAAAAGAAGAGAAAAAAAAAGGAAAAAAGAAAAAAGAAAAGAGAAAAAGAAAAAAAAGAGAGAAGAAAGAAAAGAAAATATAAAAAAGAAGAAAAAGAATTTGGTTCGATCGAAAAGGGGAATTGAGCGTCCCTTCTCGGTTTTTGGGGGTGGTTGGCTTCGGTGTCTTCCTGGTCTGTGGCCAGTTTCTCCTCCATGTTGGAGGGGCCTGCCCTTGGGTTTTGAAAAGTAAAAGTGGTGCAAGTTCCTCTTGGCCATGGATGTGGCTGCTGCCTCTCTCGTGAAAAGTAATCGGGCCCCTCCCCCTAGGGAGACCGATTTCCTGGCCGCTCTGCTAGAGGGGGGGTCGTGTGCCGCCCCTGAGGCATCCGAAAGTGTTGTATCCCCCGTCGTGTCCCTCAGTAGACCCGCAGTTCTGTCTGCTCAGGAGGAGCTCAAGAAAGTTTGCCTAGTCGGTCAAGTATTTGGCCCTAGGCCCCCGCTCGAAATTGTGCGACAATGGCTTCGAAAAGAGTGGTTCCCTCGAGGACTAATTGTCAGCAAATGTCAGTTCTTACCAGCAAACCACATGCTGCTAGTCTTTGAGAATGAAGAGATGGCGTTCCAAGCCCTAAGCGTTGGCACCTGGCAGTTTGGTCGGGCGACCCTGTGCCTATTCAGATGGTCCCCGGACTTTACTCCTGACAAATCGAAATCACTGCGGTACCCGCTGTGGGTTGAGCTCCCTAACCTCCCTTACTTCTTGTACAACTTCGTGTGGGACATTGTCTCTCCTATCGGCAAGCCGTTGGCTTCACGCGAAGACATTGGTGGTCTCATCTATGAAGGCGCAAGACACTCGTTCAATGCTAGGTGGCACCCACAAATCTGCGTCGAGGCCGACCTTTCTTTGCCGCTTCCATCAATGATCAAAGTGGACATGGGCGAAGGTGATGTTTGGGAGCAGGTTATCACCTACAAAAACCTCCCCAACGCGTGCTTTCGTTGTGGCCAACAAGGCCACAGGATTAAAGACTGCCCTATCAGGCAAAAAAACAAGCGTTCGCAAGAAGCCTCCAAATCTGCTCAAGACAACAACGGCGATTTGACCCACTCGACCAAGGAAGGGGAAGGCAAGGGCTTCCTCAATCCTCAAGCTGATGCCGATGGCTTTACTGAAGTTAGAAGAAGAAGGAAAAGAAGTCCGAGGGCCAACGGTGAGAGAAACAACCTGCCACTTACCCCCAACAGCAATTTGTACTGCAATCTAGGAAAGGAGATCAACGAGCTTGACTATCCAAGCGGGAAGCCACTCGAGGTAGATACCTACGACAATGCCCTAGAGATCCCTGACAACAAAGAAACCCCCCAGGAGGGCTATACCACAAGCAAAGAAGATGGATTCACCACTAGTAATGAAGACAACATGGATAGTGAAAGTTCCATCATTGGATCGACGATCCCGGAAACGGTGCCGAGCACGGGGCCCTACTCTCCCCAACAAGGTGTTTCCCGCAAAGGAAAACAGCCTATGGAGCTACCCTGGAAAAGCCCCTACAAGAACCGATTTCTAAGTCGGGAACAGATCCCAGCAAAAAAGAAAGATGAAGCCAAGAGAAGAAAGGACAAGGCTCCCTCCCGCAAAGAGGGATCAATACAAAAATGATTGTCATCTCGCTTAATGCTAGGGGGCTAACCGACCCCTCAAGAGCGGCCATCATTGGTCAATGGCTCCGTGACACCAGCTTAAAACCAGACATTATATGCATTCAAGAGATTAAAATTGATGGAGAAGACCTTCTGAAACGGCTCAGACAGGTTTCCTCGGCCCATGTGTGGATCCCAACAAAGCACCAGCGGGGGTCCGGTGGAACGGCCATCGGTGTTAAACAACCCTGGCTTGAAAAGCTCGAGAACTCCATTGAAGATGTAAATCACCGCTGGATTGCGGTATCTTTTGGTGCTCCCCTCTGTGTTACTATGGTTTCTTTATACGCCCCTAACGGGGATTTGGAGAGGCTGAACACTTGGACTTCTCTTGACTCGCTTCCTCACAACGTGATTATATGTGGAGACTTCAACATGGTGGAGGACCCTATGGACAGATGGATGGGCAAGGGCAGGGTCATTGACAGTCGGGAGAAAGAAACGTGGGACATGACCAAACTCCACCTGGATCTGGTCGAATTCAAAGACTCGAATGGCTTTTCCTGGTCGAATCTCCAGGCGGGCGAGGATCTGAGGAAAGCTAGACTTGATAGATGCTACATCTCTCAGAGCCTTACTCATCAGTGGGGCCACCCTTCAATCACGCAACGTACTGACCTCACCATCTCCGATCACTACCCGATCGTTATCACTTTTCAACCCTCCAACAGGACCCACAAGGCTCCGTGGTTCCATGCCAACGCTTCCACCTTCTCTCTCCCCTCAGTCCATCAAGAGATTGCCGATGTGTGGAAGGTGGCGTTCGCCTCTGGCTTGGCCCCAGCCAAGTGCTGGAGAAGTGCGGTCGACAAGTCTCGCAAGATCATGATCAGAACTAAGAAGATGCTCGAGACTGTGCGGCGGGCTCGTAGGGAAGCGCTTTACCACAGACTCTGGCGACTCGAGGAGGAAGTGAACAAAGGAAAACACCAAGCCCAGAAAGGTCTCCGAAGAATCAGAGCAGCCTTGAGATACGAGGAAGAAATACAAAGGAAAAACTTGCAAATATTCTTCAAGGAGTGGTGGGCTGGAAAAGCCGACAAACCCACCAAAGAGATGTGCAGTATCCTTAAAAGGAAACACAACAGAGAAACGATCCCCCTACTGCTAGACCCACATGGCAATGTATGCAACTCGGAAGAAGATAATTTTGGCATCATCGAAGGGCACTTCACGAGCCTCCTGGGAACCTCGAACCCCCTCTCCCACCATAGAAGGGATTGCATGGCTGCCATTTCTAGGGTTTCCCCCCGGAGAATACCACCCAACCTCCACTCCCTGCTCCATGCCCCGATCTCTGAATCAGAAATCATTGAGGTCATTGATGCCCTCCCTCTCGGCAAAAGCCCGGGGCCCGACGGACTCACTAACGAGTTCTTTAAATCCTTCAAGCTGGTGGTCGCCACCCCTCTTCGGATGGTTTGGCAAGAAGCGCTAAAATTTGGTGCTCTTCCTTCTTGTATAAATAATGGAATTATCAAGCTGATTCACAAGAAGGGGGAAAAAAACAGAATCGAGAACTGGCGGCCAATTACGATGCTCCAAACAGGGTACAAGATTGTCGCCAAAGTCATTGCCAACAGACTTGCGTGCCACCTGAGATCTTGGCTTAGCGAGGACCAAAAAGGTTTCATCAAAGGCAGGTCCATCCTGGAAACCATTATGGGTATTTGGGAAGGTATTCAATTTGCAAATGAGTCTAATCAAGATGTGGTCTTCCTCAAGATCGACTTTGACAAAGCCTACGATAGGCTAGAATGGGACTATATTCTGCAGTCGCTCCAAGACCTCGGATGTAGTCAGAAATTCACCAAGATGATCGCGACCCTTCTCGGCAACGCAACGACCCAAATTAACGTTAACGGCAAACTGTCGAAGGCGATCCATCTTAAAAGATCTATTAGACAAGGGTGCCCTCTTGCCCCCCTTCTCTTTGCCATCGCCACTGAGGGGCTGAGCAGACTTGTGGCTCATCATGTGGAGGCTGGCAATATCAAAGGCCTCCAACTACCTCACGACCACAATCAAATCATCATGAGACTGTTTGCCGATGACATGAATGCGTTCGTTCACAATGATAATACCAGCCTGGAGACTTTCTGGAGGTGCCTTGATACCTTTTGTGAGGCCTCTGGATCCAAGATCAACCACAATAAGACCGCCTTTAGGGCCATCGTGGGACACCAACCTGGCCTTCTCATTGTTCATGGCTGTCAAATCATTCCGCAGGGCCAAATCTTTCGGCTTCTTGGAATCCCCTTGGGATTTGGCGTCTCTATGGAGCAGCGATGGAACTGGGTGCTGGCCAAACTTAAAAACAAGCTCAACTACTGGAGAGGCATGCAAATCAATCTCGCTGGACGGGCGATGGTTATCAACACGTTCCTCCTCTCGTCTACCATCTATTTCCTTTCTTGCTGGAGACCGAATGAACAAGGCCTGTCCAAACTGAATAGCATTTGCAGAAACTTTCTTTGGACGGGTGATCATAACAGAAGGGGGGTGCCTAAAATCAAATGGGCCATCTGCACCAGCCCTAGAGATAGCGGGGGGCTTGACATCCTGGACATTGGGTGTATGGCTAACAAACTAGCAGCCAAATGGATGATTAAAGCTTGGTGCAATAGGGAGGCCTCATGGGCCAAGCTGATCTTCAGAAACAAAAATGAGTTGGCCCTCACGGGGTCCCCGAACTGGAAGAACCTTGACATCATGACCCTGCTATTCTCCCCGATACCTGTCTTCCCGAAAGGCTCCAGTCTCGTATGCTCTCTTTGGAAGGGCTGGAATAAAGTCAAAAGCTTCACAAGAATTAGTGAAGACTGGAAGTGGGCGGCCGGAATCAGACAAAACGACTCTATCTGGTTTCCGATACATGGCATCCGGAGTGTGGAGTCGTGGAACATTCAAAATGCCAAGAAGTTATGGAACAAAGGATTCAAAAAATGGAAACACCTCTGGAAACATGACACCAACTGTTGGATCAACTTCGAGGATATCGACCCTCGCATAAACATCTCCTACGAAGAATGGAACACCTTGCAAAGCAGATGCCTCGCTTGGGAGCGCCACAAAACTCGCCTTCTCATGGGACATGATGCTCCGAACGCGTGTGGTCTCAAATGGCACAATGGAAATAGCCTGCTCAAAATCCCGAACATCAAAGAAACGACTGACCTCCAGATCAGCCTCAACAAGAAGTGGTGCCTGTCTTGGACGCGGCTTCGGTGGGACATGAAATTCATGGGTATCTGGCACCCACTTATAGAGATTAAGAAGTCTGTCCTCTTATGGCAAATTCTTCATCGAGGAATTTGGACTAACCAAAAGGCTAGCAAAATTTGTGGGATCCCTCCGTGGTGCAAACGCTGCCACTGTGCAATCGAAGATGTCCCACACATCTTCCTTACTTGCCCCAACTCCTACAGAATCTGGCAGACGGTTGGACTGAAAATCAGAGTTCAGAAACAGCTTAGCTGGAAACAAGTCCTTTTGGGAGAAGCGATTGGATGCTCTGCGGCTCTCTGGAACGCAATCAGAGGGGAAGTCCTGTGGAAAATTTGGCGGGAGCGGTGTGATCTCAACTTCGGCGACCCTCCCAAGGAGTGGACGATTGAGAAATCTCTTTTCCTCCTTGGCAAGAGGATTGTTAACAGTAAGAAATCCCCCCCCTTCAGGCACCATCAAGTCCTCCTTTTGATCAACAACAAGCTCAAACCCAAGTGGGTCCCGCATGAGGGCGACGAGAGGGTGATCAACCTTCTTTGTAATGCAACCTAGGAATCAACCAAGCCTCCCCTGCTTTGTGGGATTTGGGGGGTCCCGTGGGCACTAGTCCCCTTCTTTTGTACCCTTGTTTCTTAATTTAATTCAAGTCCGGGAGAGTAGGCTATTGCCGAACTTCCTTTATATAAAAAAAATCACACAATTATGCCGCAAGCAACCAAGGATAGAAATAGCTACCTTTTCAGTGTGTAGTTGGAGTTTTAAACTCCCCCCCCCCCCCCCCCCCAATGCAAACTCAACGATATCAATACATCAATTCTTCCAACATGTCTAGGACTGCATCATGTGAGTCTACTAGAATTCCAAAGTTCATAAAGCATGTTCAATGTGTCATATAGGGTCAGTCATGCAACAAGAGTCATCATCATGGACATTTCCTAATACATGCCTCCAAAAAGAAGATAGAAAGGTCAGTAATGAATCATGAGGTTAATGCAATTTGCATTAGGATGTCTACAAGCTGGTTGGGTTCTTAGCAGAGCATTCACACATCAACAATATGATATCCCAAGTTTCTTTTGTAGCAAACACAAGTGATCACATGCAGCCAATACAGAACATATAGTGGAAGAAAACAAGCAAGTGATCAACTTCCAATGGTTATGGTAGTAGGATGCTATAGAAGCTTCCAAACACCAGGAATCACCATCATCCTTGTTGCAAGCATTCCCAAAGGAGAAGAGTCACAAATGCTCCAGTCTCCTACATTCCTACAAACTTTCCTCCAAGAAGATCAGATATATGATAGATGCACAGATTATATATATGAGGGGCCTAAAGATTCAACAATCTTTAGACCCAACATGTGAATCACTCCTTAGTGGGGCTTCAAAACCTGTGCATAGATGACAAAGTCTATGGACATAGTTCCCTAGTCAGGCCAAGCATATAACCCAGAGTCCACAACCTTCAAAAGACCACAAGGGAGTGGGGTGCATGCACCTTAAAGGATGATCACCTAGCTGAATGACAAGGGATGATGTTAAACCGATTTGAAAAAAACATAATACCACTCAAAGAGATCAACCATCAAAAGAGAATGGGATGGGAGTGGACCAAAGGGGTTCACCCTCAAGTCCAAGGTGTGCCAAGGGTGGCCTTACAACACCATCTTGAACACTTGTGTCCCATAGCCTTACACCACTATGGACACAGTATGACATCCCAAGAGTGATGTGGATCTCCACGAGAGTAAGAAAAACTTGAATTGTCCTGGCCATAAAGTGCATTGCCCACTAGCTTTCTTGGATGCAGTCCCAACCTATGGACCTAAACAACCTCAAAAGCATAGTCAAGAAATACTTTTATGTTGCTAAAATGATTATACATCACGTTCTAACATATCTAGCCCAAGAGACGGCATAGTGAACTAGCCCCAAATTATGAAGCAACAGTAGGTGTGACCAGTTGCAATGTGAAACATACAATGGAAGTGCCTCATAAATATGTTACAACATCTCTCCTTCATACAAAAATGTGGAATTATGAAACATATGGAGAGCAATTGTTAGCTCTGAACCACCAATCCTTGAGTCAACAACAAGACTTGCAACCTATATACAACCAAGCAACAACACCTAGAAAAGTCAATTATATTCTGACAATAGGGGCCATGGACACAATCACCCCAATGTGGGGCAATCACACAACCCCAATCATCATGCTTACCATGTTGCCGAAACCTACAAAACATATGTCGACAAACAAACAATCATACATTATGGGGATGCCTACATATCAAAGGGTGAGTTTTGCATGAGAACGACTAAGCATCATTATGAGCATTCTCCAGACATCCTATCTTCAAGCACCAAGCAAGATTATAATTTGTGAATTATGGGCTAGTATGTGATTTGCAACAGGGATAAGAATTTCATATCAATAATATAGTCGATTTCAAGAGCCTCCTTTGATAGTTCTTTCTGTTATCCTGAATATGACATGAGCCAACCATCATGAAAATATACTGAAAACAGAATTCATCAAAACGTGTATCATCCATAAATACAATAAGAGGCTTGCCAAAGCATACTTTTCCTACTTCAAACCGGTCTTTATTCCATCGGTTTAATGAATAGAAGACATCATCACTACAAATGTAAAAGGAAAGAGCCAAACACAAACCCATCTTAACAAAGAACATAAATTTAATGATGCTATATCCAAGCAACCCATTAATAAAGGATATGCCAAGAGAGGTTAGCACACGTATGTGCACAACTTTGTGAAAGCCCTATCTTTCATAGATGAATCCAAGTTTGGTACATAAAGTTACTACTGCCTACACTGATAATTGGCATATAGAGATGTTTGCAACATGATTCCTTACCACAATTGTTATTTCAAATTCTGCCATTCAGCCGGAATTTACAAGTCTGCACAAAATACTAAGGGGTGCGAGCTTAGACATGTGAATACGAATCGCAAAAGAAATCAACCATGTTATGATGTTGCTATTCTTTAACAAACCTTTGCAAATCACTTCTTAGGAAGATCTAAGTTTGATTCTGCATGATTTGATACTCTGTTGGATAAGGGTCTCTAGCTCTCATAGTGTCTTCAGTGTCGAGACCATCGAGTCAAACTTGATGGGTGTATGTGAGAAGCACTTTGTTTGCTACCAATGTCTCAGAGTCAACACAGAATCACACTGTATCTTATAAAAGATGGCTTCAACAAATGTGCAAGGAGATCATTATTAGAGTGGTCCTTTCTAGGGTGCATGATTCCTGTTATAGAGAGTTGTAGGTCTTCAATAGTTGATAACTTGGAAAGGTGGATAGGTAGAGGTGCACAAACATATTAATATAGTAGGGAGGAGTGATTGCAATGCTCAATCCCCAATTGTTGGAAAAAGCCCTGTGTGGAGAGGGATCCGAAGCCAATCTCCATCCCCGCAACTAATGGCAAGCGGCTCAATAGCAAAGATTTTTTTTTCGTCCTCAAGGGCGATCCTGATGGAGTTGTCGGGCGGGGGCAAACATCCTTGTGAAGGTTTTGTAGGTCCAGAATAATGCCACCAGGAGGAGCCTCACTGGAGAGTCACCAACCACAAGTGGGTTTGGAGAGATAAAAAGGAGGAAGAGGAACCTCCTCCCTACTCCTTCTAGTGCAACATGAATAGAACAGGTGCATGAACCCAAAACCTTTGAATCAGTGGGTGCAGGGGGTATGTGTGGCCGACAACTGAGCAAACTCCTGATGGAGAGAGGGAGAGCTAGAGTGGGCTGCCATTAAGGTAGATGCGTAAAAGAGAGCCATCAAAAGCCTTAATCCACTATCAAGGCCCCAAGCAAGTGCAGATACGGTGACCCAGGACCTTAGAAAGAAGTCTATCTAGACAGCTCCACAGCATAATCTGAGAAGGAAGATAGAGGGGGACCCGAACCCCAACCTCATAGAGATGAATGGTTATGAGGGGAGCTTGAAGGGAGCTCAGCCCATGGAAAATTCTACGTGGGGGGAAGAATAAACAGGAATACCGCAGAGAGGAAAGCTTCACGGAGTAGTATGACCCTATGCGAGAGTAGTCGTCACCTAAGGGTCTACATGAAGGCTCTCCGAGGGCAGTAATACTGCACGCCTTCCTAGCTTGTTGCCATGGAATTAGTAGTGATCACGTTCCACCTGCGCAGAGTATCTATCAACATTTAACAAGTAGAACAAGATGGAGCTCACCCCGAAGGCCTAAGAGTGGTAAAAATAGAGGGAGCCATTGGGCTCACCCCTCGCAATGGAACAAATAGCGACCTGGATCCTCATTGATGGTGGAGGAAGCCCAAGCATCAAAAGCACGCTCCGCCTTCCTCCACAAGGAAGAGGGAGGGAGAGTTACTCCCCCCACATAGGGGGAGGAGAGTTACTCCATGTGCACCAAAAGGTGTTGACAAGCTCGAGGAGGAGTGAGGACACTCCTTCAATTCTTGAATTTCAAAATGATGTGGCCATTGGCTAATTAAAGTGGCATTGATTGTATCCAATGTAGACGAGAGAGAAAGAAAGTGTTGATGTTCCTTCCCCCAAGCCATTGAATGCGCAAATGACCCATGAAATGGAGGGAAGGACAAGTCCCCTCCAAGCGACATCGGTGGATATAAGTAAGAGATCGATCACAACATGTGAACTACACATTCTTTTGTGAGTTAATCTTAAGGGAATTTCAAACATTTCAAGAGAGTTCGTAGAAGCTCACTTCTGACAAAACTCCCATTTTTTAATAATTGAAGAGAGGGAGGGACAAGAATAGGCAACTACCCACCCCCTTTTCCAAAGCAAGCATCAGTTTCCAGAAATGATAGGGATGGGGTTGATGTCAAAGTGAGTATGTGTAGAGGTGTGTGTGTGTGTGAGAGTGGGAGAGATAAGAGGGGTTAGGGGGGTGTTCTTATGCAACAAACAAACATGAACTAAAACATCCTTACTAAAAACAAGAAAATGGGACGCTAGTGGTCCAATGGAAGGGTGAAAATGCCATGCCAACACACATAAGCTAGGTGTATAAGCATAAAGATTTGCAAATCAATATCTTACCACATGCTCTTGAGCACTCCAAGTGATGAAAGGCCGTTCTCCCTGGCAACGATGCCAAATTTGTTGTTGTAGTATGCCCTTGGGAAGCCAAGACCCACACCACCTAGCACGGAAGCAAGAAGGAAGGCTCAAGAATGACTCTCCTTTCATCCATCCCAACCTCCAACATGTTCAAGCCATTGGCCATCAGCCCGCAACTATGCCACATGCTTGAAAACATGGAGAGAAGGGAGTCAAGGATCCTAGTCACATATGTAAAATACAAGATAATTGCAACACTCTACTTACACACATAGGAAAGTCAAGCATGCACACACACCTCACTCTTTCACAATCTAAGACTAAATACACATGCACAAAGCCTTAAGAGAAAAGAGAGTTCTTCCATTTAAAAGATATATACATGAGAGCACGTCGAACCAAAAGCTCTCTTCTTTACAAAAATGAGCCTCTATATATAGGCTAAGCACAATTCCCCATGTGTTCCTTTTGAAAAGTAAAAAAGGGAACATGTGCTCATATCTTTCTAAATCTTGCAAATATTCCTTCTAACAACCCACTCCAAGGAAATAAAGGCGTGGGGAATTCTTCTACGTGGGATTTCCCATATGAGTGCAAAAAGGTCTTTTATTGAGGAGGCTTCAATATCATAGCCTAAGGGAAATATCAGAAAGGGCTTAGGACAGTGTTCATATGGGCACAACTCCTAAATACAAGAAAAGGGTATTTTTATGAGTACTAGAGGGTGCCATTACATAAGAGAAATTGTGAGCAACCCTTATAACCCAACACATGTGCGTATGTATGTGTATGTGCATGTGCATGTGTATGTGTGTATATGTATGTATGTGCATGTATATATGTAAGTGTATGTGTACATGTGTGTATGTGCTTGTATATGTGTGTATATGTATCTATGTGCATGTGTATGTGTGTATATGTATGTATGTGCATGTGTATGTGTGTGTATGTGCATATATGTGTGTACATATGTGCATGTATATGTGTGTATGTGTGTGTATATGTATGTATGTACACATGTATATGTGTATATGCATGTGCATGTGTAAGTGTATATGCGTATGTATGTGTATGTGTATGTGTGTGTGTATATGTATGTATGTGCATGTGCATGTGTAAGTGTGTATGCATATGTATGTGTATGTGCATGTGCATGTGTATGTGTGTGTATATGTATGTATGTGCATGAATATGTGTAAGTGTATGTGTATATGTGTGCGTGTGCATGTATATGTGTGTATGTGCATGTATATGTGTATATGTATGTATGTGCATGTGTGTGTATGTGCATGTGTGTGTACATATATGCATATATATGTGTATGTGTGTATATGTACATATGTGCATATGTGCATATGTGCATATGTATGTGTATGTGTATAAACATATACAAGTGTATGTATATGCATGTGTATATGTATGAAACATGCATGTGCATGTGGATGCTTTTCCATTAGCATCCATGTGTATATGCATGCATGTGAATGTGCATGCATGTGGATGTGCATATACATGTATTTAAGTATGTGTTAGTGTGTGTATTTGTAAATGTGTATGTATATATGCAATAATGCATATCCGCTAACATACTCCTCTCCACTTCTTTGCAAAAGTCATCCTTGACGAGAAATCAAGCCTGCAAATTCTGCTCATATATCAACAAAACATGTCAACAACATCATCATCATCATTCATACGTTCCATTCATTCCTTCATGAAGGTCATTTTCTACTTATTAATCATTGAAAGGATTAGATCTTCTCATAAAACCATGTGAAAGTAATTACATTTCAATCATTCGGCAAAAAAAATTGCATTAAGCCACATGTATACATATGTCAGGGTGTCTTCTCATGCACAATCATCACGCACATTCTCATTCATACATTCATCTTTCATCTTACAATTATGCACTCAGAACCCTATCCATGCTGACATATGGATACATATCCATAATTACAAACACACAAAAAAATTATTTTGGGATATTTACAAAACAATCATACCTTCAGTAGCTGCATCTGTAAAAAACATATTTGTAAACTTCCATAGTTGCACAATTTCTACTACAACATATTCCCCTCTACTTGCTTGCGACGTCATCCTCGACAAGCCACCTAAAATTCATGTTGCAACAACATTCATTAATATTCTGCAATCAAAATGCATTTCCACACCTTTCATGTATTGTCAAGCCCTTCATCTTTGGTTGTGCATTTTTCTAGCTACTTACTCATCAAAAGAAGTTAGATCAATCCATAACAAAAAATATACATGGAATAGGAAGAAGACAAGACCACCCAGGTAGTATGGCTCCATCCACCTACTAGCCTACCATAGTGCATTGGCAAATTTATACACATGCATTGAATTTTTTTTAAATTTTCCATGTTTTGAGAATTGGGGAGAGAGAGAGAGAGAGGGCTTTATATCCCACCCTTCCCACACATCACACACAAAGTGGTGGCTTAGAGGAGGTTAATAGTATATCCACAAAGTTTATGAAGGTGAATGCATGTGTGTAACAAACAAGTGTGAGAATTTGTGTAAGCTGTGAGTGTATGTGTCTATGTGGATAAGGGTTTGTGAAAAGAGTGAGAAATAGGTCCAAAGTGTGAGACTGAAGGGGGGAACAAGTGACTCACACTAAAGAAGAGAAAGAAAGGAAGAGAATTCAAGCATAAGATAAAAGAAAGAAGTGAAGAGAAGAGAAATAGAACATGGAAATAAGCACAAAAGATTAGTACCTATAGGACCATTAGTGCAAATAGTGGCCAATAGAACCAAGATAAAGGGTGAAAAGACCCAAAAATAGGTTAGAAAGATACTTTTGTGGCCAACTTATAAGTCATTCAACATAGCAACCACAAATTATATTGAGACCACTCATTTCTGAGTGCATATACAAATTCAAGCTCTTTGTTCTCTAGTTTTTTGCATCTTCTTGTATGTGTTTACAAACATGTAGAGAAAGTTATTGCCACATCATCCAAAAAAGATAAAGAAAACTATGTGGATTTTTGGATCTCCCCTTCATTGATATCAAAGAAATTTCATACATGGACTCACAAGATAAGCTACACAATATGATCAAAATCTACAATCTTTACAATACCTCGACAACTCCAAGGCTTATGACCAAGGTAGCACCAAGGGGTAGGCCTTGGCATACCTTTTAATCCAATTCACCATTGGTGCCATTGGATATGTGTGAGGGAGGACCTCAATAATTAAGGAAGACAAAGGGTACTGATACTTCGCGAGAAGTCACCCATCCCACTATGGTCTTTCTCGCAGCTCAAATAACTGGAAATTTCTTGACATTAAGCTACAACCACTAGGTGATTGAGAAAAGAGAAAGACTAATCTTGGCCTTATCTTGAGCACCATTTACTTCTTTAAAGAGCTCTTCTTAGCCTCTCAAAACTTTTTTTCAATAGTCTTTGGGTGATTTTCGGAGCCATTTTGAAGCCCTTTGGTGCATATTTTTCCTTGCACATGAAGAACTTCTAGGAGATTGTTCTTTGTGCTTTTTTATAGGGAGTGTTGATATTTTGGATTGTTTTTTAGCCTCACCATAGGACATCTATGTTAGTGGTCTAACACTAGCTTGCTTCTTTGGTTACTTAGGTTATATGCAATGCGCTTAGAGGGATATTATACTATTTATGCAGTCTTAGATGACAATATTTATAGTTTATAATTTTTCATAGTTGATTCTATGCTCAATTTACAAAGGGAACTCTACAAAAATCTATAAAAAAACATGGATTTTTAGCCATACATAAGCTGATTTTACTCCCTCAATTGTCTCCATGTGACTTTATCAACTTGCACAGTCTTTTTTTTTACCTTTATTGGTCACTATTGTTGATCTCTTCATTTTTATGGGGAAACTCTGTCAAAAATCACCCAAATTTTGAAGCTCATCCATATTTCTAAGTTTCAATGGTGCTTAGTCTAGTTTTATTAGTATTTTAGAAGTTTATTTCTCCCCATGGCATCATAGGCTTTGAGCACATTTTGTATTTCAAGGTCTAATGCAAGTGGATCCAAAAAAGCTATAACTTACAAGGGAAAGAGCACTTATGAGATTCACAAGTTTGATGGAACCAACTTCTCTTTATGGAAGAATCAAATTTGTGATGTCTTGATTCCTAGAAGACAAGGTTGCTCAGTATGTATTAAGAACTAGTTGTATTGGTGAAAATACACAACTTTGCTCCTTGAAGGAGCTTGTTACAAATGCTTATATCTACGAAGATGGGAAAACATGGGACAAGGGTAATAAGCATATAAGAATTATAAGCTTGGTTCCATGGAGATGTCTAACACCAAGATCTTTAGATTTTGGATATCCTGAAGGGTGTCAATATCGAAAAGCTAAAAATTCTCCAAACACTTTTTTAAGGGAAGTTTGACCAAAGAATACTCTCTTTGAAATCTTGAATGAATTAAAATTACAAGTAAAGGTGGTCTTAGCACCCATGGGACCCCCCTGTATCCCACAAGTAGGGGTTAGACTTGATAGAATTGTTTGAAGGTGGTACAAGGCCCTTTGCCCAAAGTGGTACAAGGTGGTACAAGAGAAGCTGGTTTAAATTGGCATATGGCCCAAAGTATGTCCAAAACTATTGGTTGGGGTCAAACCCTACCCCTACCTCAAGAGGCAAAAGGTTCAACCATTCGAACCAAAGCACAAATACTAAATTCTCAAGACTTGTTAGGAAAACTTCAAAGATATTTAAAGTTAAGAAAAAGAGATCTTCAGGGAGAGTTGGAAATATTCTAGCACTTCCTACATGATTATCTCATTGCTTTGGGAATGTAAATCATGCTTTGAGCTCATTATTCCTTGGCTCAAGGAGTTGAGGATAGTTGAGCCAATGTTTACTAATGATTCTTTCTCTCTTCATTCATAGGAGTTTTTTTATTATCTTGGCATCATGGAACTAGACAAGAGCATGTGTCCTTTTGTAGGTAAGGAGATAGAGTATCAAAAGTTCTTCTAAATTTTGGGTTTTGGGTCAAGCATGCCTGCTTTGAAGATGTGGCATATTTGTTGTTGGGATCAATAGTTAGGTCATGAATAATACACATGGGATTCACATCTATCATACTATTGGAGAAAGCTCAAAAAGCGACCTGAAAATTAAAAAGTCAAAGTGGTCAGAGCTCAATCAAAGGACAACAAATGTAGTAAAATGGGAGTACAAGCATATAATTAAAGAAGGATAGGATATACTATTTTTCCCATCTCAAATTCTCCTCAAAATAGGTTTTCCTCTATTTTTTACTTAGAATACTCATAAAAAATGCCTAATTATGGCATAAAACCCTAATTTTCTTGTAAATTCTAGCATTTGAGTTTCATGAGAATTACTAGAATAGCCACACTAAATTCTATAAATTTTTGATATTATTTTGGACTCCAAATAGCTTTAACATGCTATTTTTAAAGCCAATCTGAACACTATAGTGTGGCCAAAGCTCCCCAAAATCTATAAAAGTGAAAGAGCTCTCATTTCTAAAGGCTACACTTTTTGGGAGAGAACTCTTGCAAAGTGAACTTTGTATCTCTTGAGCAATATAGAGCTTCTTGGATTATTCATCTCTTGTCCAGCCATGAGTGTGTGTGCATGCATGCATGTATGTGCCAATGTGTGTGCTTGTCTCTCTCTTGTTATAGATGCATGCACCTCCATCTTGTTGCATGTGGTATTTATATCACCGATTGATTGCTCTTGCAATGTTGAAATTTTTATTGTGTTTGAGTGCAATCTATGATGATGTGAGCATACAATTTTGACATTTTATCAGGGAGGATCTAGTCAGACGTGCATGGTGATAAATTTTCACATGAGGTATGTGCTTCTAGAACTATTTGCTTGTGTTTTGGTTACATTTCTTTCATCTTTATCTCATTAGATTGTTGGGTCTGAAGATAATTAGAAATATGGTAAAATCATGGCTTTAAGGTTGCAAGGCTCCCATTAAGACTCAATTTTCCTCTTCTTCTTTTCCTTCTTCACATTTCTCCTATTTCTACACTTCTTTTCATTCTTTTCTTCTCTACATAGGTTTGAGGGTTGAAGTAGTAGTTCTTCAATTCAAGAAGCTTGGAAGATAGAAAATTGAGCTCAAAGGCATATACATTTAGAGCTCTTTGGAAGGCATGTAGAAGTCTACTACAGGGCAATCGCCTTTTACAAGGTATGAGGTAAGCTTCATTTCGTGCACATTTTACTCTCTAAAGTGGTAAAAAAGGGTAGTAAAAGTTGAAAGGAGAGTAAAACAAATGATTAGAAATGTGAGAAAGATAAAATGTAGCTTGCCAAAAAGTGAGGAAAACACATAACAATATCCCTTAAGATAGGGGATTTTTCATGAATATTAATTGTGTTTATACCTCCCTAGGATTTATATGTAAGTGCCCAAGAAGGCGGGCTACACAAAAATATAATTTTTGGCAAGATCCACCACTCTTGACTACTCTAATGAAGAAGCCATGTACAGTAATTGTCTCTTGAGAGGTGACCAAAATTGGAAAGTAAAGGCATCATTGGGTTAGATAAGATATAAGAAGCATACATTGAAACTTTAGGCCAAAGGAATGAGAAAAGTAAAAATCACAAACCATGACCACCTTAGGACAAGTACCTATTTGTAGGGCAAGTTTTAAACTACTAAATTCAAGTTTTAACCAAAATTTTGTGTATACATTGCAACAGCCTTCGAAACTAATTTTTTTTGTGATTTTTCTTGAGGAATAAGTTGATAAGGCATTTATTACACTAAGGGGGAAGTTCAACTCCAAAAATAGTTCAAGTTTAGGCACAGTTTCAACCCCAAATTTCTCAAGCAACCACTCTACATAGCTGTTGGAAAATTATGTAATTTGAAACTTGGATTGAATCCATAACATAAGAAGAGCTTAAACAAACCTTACAAGGGTAAGAAAGTGCAAAAGATGTTGTTTCAAAAAACCAAAATTTCCCTAACATAACAATCATGTTTTGCATAAAGGTCAATTTTAAGCTTTTCTTGGAGTTTTTGATATCCTAAGGAGCTGGTACTAGTATTAGGAGAAGGATTGATAAGTTCAGCGGCCCAAAAATTCACATTTTGTAGACAACAATTGTCCTAATCTAGGGTAAAATTACTCTAATATAGGGCAATTTTCTACTACATTAGTGGTCTTCAATAATTTTTTGGACTTCTTGCTAGGCTATAAGAACTATGGACTATGATGTAATCTCTTCACAAGGGGGAAGCAAAGAAAAGATTCATGTTTACAAAACACAATTGCCTTGAATTAGGGCATTCTAGGGTAATTTTGTCTTTCCAATTATGCATTAAACTAAAGAAAAATCAGCTAGAAGCCTCATATGCCTTTACAGAATCATAAGCCATTATAAATGGCAGTCATAAGTACTCTAAAATTGCCAAATTACAACATAGGACTTCCCTACCTTAGGGTGATTTTCTATTGCAAATTAATGATTTTTAAGATAATCTTGGAACTTTTTAGAGACTTAAGGTTGTTACACTTAGGTGTCTCTCGAGTAGCTTTGATGTGAACTGATCTTTTTATTAGTGATAACATATTGATAGAGAGATATTCTAGCCAATGCGTATCTCTATGCTTTTGCAACTTGTTCATAGTCCATCTTTTGGAAAGCATGTATACTTTGTTACCTTCATTGATGATGCAACACATCATAATTGGATATATCCTATGAAAGCAAAGAATGAGGTATTCTCTTTCTTCAAAATTTTTTTAGCTGTGGTGGACAATGTTTGTGAAAATAAGTTTTTGACTCCTTGTCCCAGTGAATACATGTCACATGAATTCAATGCTTTTCTTTGTGAAAGAGGTATTGTGCACCAATGTAAAATGCCATATACACCTAAAAAAAATGATGTTGTAGAGCACAAGAATATATCACTTCTTGAAATGGCATGGTACATGGTTAAAGGAAAACATCTTCTAGGTAAGTTTTCGATGGAAGCAGAAATGTGTTAAAAATATGTGTTCAATCATTATCCTACATAACCATTGAGATTCATTACATCTTATGAGGATTGGAATGGGCAAGAGCCAATGGTTAGTCATACACATATTTGGTTGTTTGGCATATGCTCTCTTGCCATCACAACATCACAAACTTGATGACAAGGCAAAGAAATTTATATTTGCTAGATATATTAGTAAGAATAAATGTTATCACTTATACCATCCATTGAAGGAATAAACAATTGTAATGTGAGATGTGGTATTTGTTGAAAATTCAGCTTATCCTTTACTTGAATGCAAATTTCAGCCAACACTTAGTTCACAAGATATATTTGATACACTTTGCCTTTCTTTTGAAGTGGTGTGCTTGATTATGTCCATTAGGTGATCCAAATGAGGTTTAAAGGGATGAAGAATTTTACCCAAATATGAATAAAAGGCTCCGGCCAAACGTGATTGAAACTTTCCAACATTTGCAGAAAGTTATGGCTGAAAATTTCCACCAAAAATGGCTAAAAATGTTCAACCAAAGGTGGTTGAAAATGTACAGCCAAATATGGATAAGAATTTACAAAATTTACAACCAAACATGGATCAACTTCAGCATGATATTCATCCCATTTTTTATGTACATTTTGAATATCTATTACATGAGAAACACATGTCTATCAAGGATGCACAAATTGTGCCAAAATGGTTACAAATGGCATTGCAAACTGTTGATATATTTAGGTAGTGATGTGTGTGAACACTCTAGGACTGCCAGGGCACTTTTTTCCCTCTTTAGGAGGTTTTTCCCCCTTCTTGTATATACGCCTGTTGACCTAATGGGCTACTTATCTTTGTACATTCTCTAGTAATACATTCAGTATTGTGTGTTGTGCTCCAAGCTTCTTCTTCTTCTTCCTTGTGCTATTCGCAGGCTTCTGCAGACGTCTAACTCCAACAATTGGTATCATAGCAGGTCGCCCCTTCATCTAGGGCACTGTCTACACCTCTCTGGTTGCAATCTCAAATTCACACGAAATTTGGTGAGAAACTGCGATCTGAGCTCGTTTCGGCCTCCGAACACACTATCATAGTGCTTGTGCAGGCTATCTCGTCTTTTTGTGCCAAAGGTATATACCTGTTTCTGTTCGCAAGTATAAGCATCTCGAAGTTGTTGATATATTTAGGTAGTGATGTGTGTGAACACTCTAGGACCGCCGGGGCACTTTTTTCCCTCTTTAGGAGGTTTTTTTCCCCCGGCTTGTATATACGCCTATTGCCCTAATGGGCTACTTATCTTTGTACATTCTCTAGTAATACATTCAGTCTTGTGTGTTGTGCTCCAAGCTTCTTCTTCTTCCTTGTGCTGTTCGCGTGCTTCCGCAGATGCCTATCTCCAACAATTGGTATCAGAGCAGGTCGTCGCTTCTTCTAGGGCGCCATCGACACTCATCCGTTTGCAGTCTCAGATTCGCACGAAATTTGGTGAGCATACTCAGGGTGTTTTCGAGCTCGTTTCGGCCTCCGAACGCACTATCGTAGCGCTTGTGCAGGCTATTTCGTCCTTTTGTGCCAAAGGTATATACCAGTTTCTGTTCGCCAGTTTAAGCGTCTCGAAGTCTGCTACAGGTCTAGCAGAACTCGTCTAGGCAGTTGTGTTCAATTTTTTGAGATACAGTCAATTTTCTGTATCAAGGTATTTTAGTCACTGGCCATGGCTGAAAGCAGTGATGTATTTCGTATGTTGGCTGTTGAGGATAAGTTGGATGGTACCAACTACCCATTATGGGCTTATATGATGCGACATGTACTGGTTGCAAAAGGATTGTGGAACATTGTGTAGGGTGTTGAAAGACGTCCTGTTACACCTGTAATGACAGGTACTGCAAATACAAGTGTTGGAGCTGATGAAGATGGTGTCGAAGATGATATTCCGCAGATTCCTGTTCGTGCTGCTGTTTCTGTTGCACCTACTGCAGAGCAGATTCGTTGGGATGGCAGAGATGCCCAGGCACATGCATTGATAGCCTTGTCTGTCAAACGTGCCATTATTCCTCACATTCGCTCTTGCAGAACAGCAAAGGATGCTTGGGATACACTTACCACTTTGTACCAGGCTAGGAATGAGGCTCGTGTTGCTTACCTCCGAAAACAGTTGGAGAGTGAGCACATGAATGAAGGTGATTCTATGGACAGTTTTCTTACAAAGATCAAAGACCTGAAGGAACAATTGATTTCTGCTGATGAGGTTATACCAGATAGCTCACTTGTGCAGACCGTTCTGAATGGTCTTCCTGATTCATATCAGAGTTTTGCCTCTACTCTTCGGTTGATGATGAAAGGCAATCCGAATGCCTTGTCATTTGAGGAATTAGTCTCTGTTCTGTTGCAGGAAGATCAGTCCAGGCAGAACAGGTCCATTATGCTTGTTGTAGATCAAGCTTTCCTGGCTAGTCAGAAGGGCAAAGGAAAATGGAGCTCTTCTACTAGTAAGCAGAAATTTGCAAATGTTGCACAATCAAAGAACCAGGATAAAGATGAAAAGAAATCAGAAAAGCAGAAATTGTTCTGCAAGTACTATAAAGGAAATGATCATATTATAAAGAACTGTCCAAAACTGGCTGCTAAAGAGGCAAAGAAGAAAGAGGCTGGAATGGTTGTTGCAGAGGCCTCTACACCAAAAACAAAGTCTTCAAATCTTGTGCAGGAAGAAGAATGGGCGTTTACTACTGTCTGCAGTTTTGACCCATCTTCACATGATCAGTGCATGTCTGCAGTAGACTCAGATGTTTGGTACTTTGACAGTGGGGCGACCAAACATATTACCTCGCAGCGCAGTTTCTTCTCTTCACTCGAGCCTGCCCCTACAGGGAATACTATCACATGCGCCAATAACTCCTCTTATCCTGTTATGGGAGTTGGTAAGATCATTCTGACTACTGCTGATGGTAGTTCTTTCACTTTGTCAGATGCTTTATTTGTGCCAGGTATCAAAAAGAACCTGTTATCAGTTTTTGCATTAGCCAAGATTGGCTTGGTTGTGAAATTCGTTGATGACAGGTGTACAGTTCATGATCTCTCAAATGGCGATGTGATTATTGCTTCTGGCATTTTATGTCGTGGGCTGTATAAGCTCATAGACTATGAAAGATCTGTGAATGATTCGACATGTGCAGTTCATGATTCTCAGGCTATGTCAGATGCAAAGCTTTGGCATGCACGCTTTGGTCATCTAAATTTTGCTAGTTTGTTACGCCTGCAGAAATCTGAAATGGTGTCCTCTTTGCCCAAACTTGAGGCACCTGGAAATCATGTTTGTGAAGGCTGTATTTTGGGCAAAATGCAGCGTTCTTCCTTTCCAAAAGATGGTATAGTTCGGGCTACGTAGAAATTGCAGCTTGTACATAGTGATGTCTGTGGTCCTATGCAGACACCCTCTTTTGGAAATTACCTTTACTTCGTGACTTTCATTGATGATTTTTCCAGGCATGCATGGGTATATCCACTCAAAGAAAAGTTCGAAGTGTTCATGTGCTTCAAACAGTTTTTGGTTTTGGCTGAAAAATCTGTCAGCATGTAAAATGGGCACCCTCCATTCTGATCGAGGGGGGGAATATATGTCTTCAGATTTTAATGCATTTCTGGCTGAACGTGGGATAAAACACCAGTGTACAGTGCCGTATACACCTCAACAGAATGGAGTTGCTGAACGAAAGAACAGGTCACTCATGGAGATGGCGAGGTGCATGGTCAAAAGTCAAGCTTTACCACATAGTTTCTGGCTTGAGGCTGTCATGTGTGCAGCATATGTACTGAACAGGTGTCCCACTAAAGCGTTGCAGTCTATCACTCCATATGAGGCTTGGCATGACCGCAAGCCATCTGTTGCTCATCTGCGTGTTTTTGGTTGTTTGGCATATGCATTAGTGCCTGAACAACATCGCAGAAAATTGGATGATAAGGCAGTAAAATGTATTTTTGTTGGGTACAGTTCTGAAAGTAAAGGCTATCGTCTGTATCATCCACAGACTAAACGCATTCTGGTTAGTCGTGATGTTGTCTTTGTGGAAGATGCTATTCAGCCATTGCTTTCATGTACTAAGGAGACATCTGTTAGCTCCAAAGACATGTATGATACTTTGATGCCTCTTTTTACAGGTGGACAGGCTAGTGCTGGTCCTAATGAGGCAACTTCTCAGCCTTTGCAGGTTTCATATGATGATGCAGATCATTCCATTTCTGATGCAGATTTACATGATGCACTTGTTGATGAGAGAGCTGATATTGAGCAGGCAAAAACTATGCCAAAATGGCTGGTGCAGACTTTGCGTAACAGCAAATTAGATGCACCTTTGTCATATCGTACTCGTTCAGGCTCTCATAGTGCCTCCTTTGCATCAGATTGCTATGCTATGGCTGCATCTAGTCTCTGTGATGAGAATGAGCCTGTTTCTTTTGATGAAGCATAAAATTCAGAAAATTGGATGGCTGCTATGCAATCTGAATATGATGCTATAATGAAGAATGGTACATGGTCTTTATGTGACTTGCCTCCTGGCAAGAAGGCCATTGGCACTAAGTGGGTATACAAGCTGAAGCGTAAACCTGATGGTACAGTTGACAGGTATAAGGCTAGGCTTGTTGCAAAGGGTTATGCACAGGAAAGAGGCATTGATTTTGATGAGACCTTTGCACCTACATGTCGTATGACTACTGTTCGCAGCATTTGTGCACTTGCAGCCCATCATGGTTGGAATGTACATCAGTTGGACATTAAAACAGCATTTCTGAATGGTGACTTGCATGAAGAAGTGTATGTTTTTCAGCCCCGTGGCTTTGTGCAGAAAGGGCATGAAAACCAGGTTTGCAGGTTAAAGAAGGCATTATATGGTTTAAAGCAAGCACCACGTGCTTGGTATGAGAAGATACATGCCTATCTGATTGCACATGGTTTTGAGAATAGTCCAACTGAAAGCACCTTATATGTTAAGCGTGCTAATGATGTGCTTCTGATCATTGTTGTCTATGTTGATGACATGCTGCTCACTGGTCCTATTGAGACACATATTGCTGATTTTAAGGCTGATTTGCATGCCTCATTTGAGATGTCTGATTTGGGGCATTTGCATCACTATTTGGGCATTCAGTTTATGCACGTTGATGGTGGAATGGCTTTGTGTCAAACGAAATATATTGACACATTATTGCAACGTTTTGGCCTTGAAAACTGTAAGCCTATTGCCACTCCTATGGAGACAGGTTTACGATTGAGTCTTCATGATGCTGGAGATGCATTTGATGCTGTTCTCTATCAGCAGGCTGTTGGATGCTTGATTTACTTATGCATTACTCGGCCAGATATTCAGTTTGCTGTCTCACAGATGAGCAGGTTTATGCATTGCCCAGGAGTCACTCATTGGAAAGCGGTTAAGCGCATCTTTCGCTACTTGAGTGGTACTCGGCTACTTGGGTTGTTTTATCCCAAGGGGGGATCACTACCGCCAGATTTGCATGCTTTTTCTAACTCAGATTGGGCTGGTTGCTATGACACTCGTGTGTCCACCAGTGGTTTTTGCTTCATGCTTGGTAGCTCATGTATATCTTGGTTGAGCAAGAAGCAGCCTACTGTGGCCACTTCCAGTTGTGAGGCTGAGTATAGGGCAGCTTTCACAGCGACTGTTGAGTGTGTGTGGCTCAGACGCCTTATGGCTGATTTGGGTGTTGGCCAGTCTTCTGCCACCACCATCTTCACTGACAGTCAGAGCGCATTGGCAGTTGCGAGGAACCCTGTGTTCCATACTCGCACTAAGCACATTGAGGTGCATTATCACTATGTCAGGGAGAGGTTCTCTGCTGGGGAGATCAGCTTGGCATATGTGCCCACGCAGGAGAACATTGCGGACCTTTTCACGAAGGCTCTGCCTAGGGAGAAGTTTGAAGCTTTCTGCAAAGCTTTGGGCTTACTTCCTTTTGTGGAGTGATTTCCACATAGCTTGACACTTCCTTATAGATGAGTGCAAGCTCCTTGTTCACCGCATCACTCCCAGGGGCGATTTGTTGATATATTTAGGTAGTGATGTGTGTGAACACTCTAGGACCGCCGGGGCACTTTTTTCCCTCTTTAGGAGGTTTTTTTCCCCGGGCTTGTATATACGCCTATTTCCCTAATGGGCTACTTATCTTTGTACATTCTCTAGTAATACATTCAATCTTGTGTGTTGTGCTCCAAGCTTCTTCTTCTTCCTTGTGCTGTTCGCGTGCTTCCGCAGACGTCTATCTCCAACAGAAGTTTGCTACAGGTTTAGCAGAACTCGTCTGGGTAGTTCCGTTCAACTTTTTGGGATACATTCAACTTTTTGCATCAAGGTATTTTAGTCACCGGCCATGGCTGAAAGCAGTGATGTATTTCGTATGTTGGCTGCTGAGGACAAGTTGGATGGTACCAATCACCCATTTTGGCTTATATGATGCGACATGTATTGGTTGCAAAAGGACTGTGGAACATTGTGCAGGGTGTTGAAAAACGTCCTATCACACCTGCAACTGTTACAACAACAGGTACTGAAGCTGATGTAGAAGGTGTCGAAGATGATGATATTCTGCATCTTCCTGTTCGTGCTGCAGTTTTTGCTGCACCTACTGTAGAGTAGATTCGTTGGGATGGCAGAGATGCCCAGGCACATGCATTGATAGCTTTGTCTGTCAAGCATGCCATTATTCCTCACATTCGCTCTTGCAGAACAACTTAGGATGCGGGATACACTTACCACATTGTACAAAGCTAGGAATGAGGCTCATTTGCTTACCTCCGAAAACAATTGGAGAGTGAGCACATGAATGAAGCTGATTCTATGGACATTTTTCTAACAAAGATCAAAGACTTGAAGGAACAATTGATTTCTGCTGATGAGGTTATACCAAATAGCTCACTTATGCAGACCGTTCTGAATGGTCTTCCCGATTCATATCAAAGTTTTTCTTCTACTCTTCGGTTGATGATGAAAGGCAATCCAAATGCCTTGTCTTTTGAGGAGTTACTCTCTGTTTTGTTGCAGGAGGATCCGTCCAGGCAGAACAGGTCCATTATGCGTATTGCAGATCAAGCTTTCCTGGCTAGTGAGAAGGGCAACGGAAAATGGAGCTCTTCAAGTAGTAAAAAAATCTGCTAATTCTGCACAATCGAAGAGGGAAGACAAAGATGAAAAGAAATCAGAAAAGCAGAAATTATTTTACAAGTACTATAAAGGAAATGATCATATAATAAAGAACTATCCAAAAATGGCTGCTAAAGAGGCAAAGAAGAAAGAGGCTGGAATGGTTGTTGCAGAGGCCTCTACACCAAAAACAGAGTCTGCTAATCTTGTGTAGGAAGAAGAATGGGCGTTTACTACTGTTTGCAATTTTGACCCATCTTCTCATGAGCAGTGCATGTCTGCAATAGACTCAGATGTTTGGTACTTTGATAGTGGGGCAACCAAACATATTACCTTGCAGCACAGTTTCTTCTCTTCACTCAAGTCTGCCCCTACAGGGAATACTATTACATGTGCCAAAAACTCCTCTTATCCTGTTATGGGAGTTGGTAAGATCATTTTGACCACTGCTGATGGTAGTTCTTTCACTTTTTCAGATGCTTTGTTTGTGCTAGGGATCAAGAAAAATCTGTTATCAGGTTCTACATTAGTCAAGATTGGCTTGGTTGTGAAATTTGTTGAAGACAAGTGTACAGTTCATAATCTATCAAATGGTGACGTGATTATTGCTTCTGGCATTTTATGTCGTGGGCTATATAAGCTCATAGGCTATGAAAGATCTGTAAATGACTTGGCATGTGCAGTACATGATTCTCAGGTTATATCGGATGCAAAACTTTGGCGTGCATGCTTTGGTCATCTGAGTTTTGCTAGTTTGCTACGCCTACAAAAATCTAAAATGGTGTCCTCTTTGCCCAAACTTGAGGCACCCAAAAAACATGTTTGTGAAGGCTATATTTTGGGCAAAATGCAGTGTTCCTCCTTTCCAAAAGATGGTTCAGTTCGGGCTACTCAAAAATTGCAGCTTGTACATGGTGATGTTTGTGGTCGTATGCAGACACCTTATTTTGGAAATTATCTTTACTTTGTGACTTTCATCGATGATTTTTCCAGGCATGCATGGGTATATCCATTGAAGGCAAAGTCCGAAGTGTTCATGTGCTTCAAATAGTTTTTGGTTCTAACAGATGTCTCCTTAGTACATGAAAGCAATGGTTGAATAGCATCTTCCACAAAAACAACATCACGGCTAACCAGAATGCATTTAGTCTGTGGATGATACAGACGATAGCCTTTACTTTCAGAACTGTACCCATTTTACTGCTTTATCATCCAATTTTTTGCAATGTTGTTCACGCACTAATGCATATTCCAAACAACCAAAAACACGTAGATGAGCAACAGATGGCTTGCAGTCATGCCAAGCCTCATATGGAGTGATAGATTGCAGTGCTTTAGTGGGACACCTATTAAGTACATATGCTGCACACATGATAGCCTCAAGCCAGAAACTATGTGGTAAAACCTGACTCTTAACCATACACCTCGCCATCTCCATGAGTGACATGTTCTTTCATTCAGCAACTCCATTCTATTGAGGTATATATGGCATTGTACACTGGTGTTTTATACCACATTCAGCCAAAAATGCATTAAAATCAGAAGACATATATCCCCCCCCCTCGATCAGAAGGGAGGGTGCCTATTTTACATGCTGACAGATTTTTTTGCGAAAAGACATGTATGATACTTTGCTGCCTCTTTTTACAGGTGGATAGTCTAGTGCTGGTCCTAATGAGGCAACTTCTAAGCCTTTGCAGGTTTCATGTGATGATGCACATCATTCCATTTCTCATGCAGATTTACATGATGCACTTATTGATCAAAGAGCTGATATTGAGCAGGCAAGGACTATGCCAAAATGGCTAGTGCAGACCTTGCATGAGACCAAATTAGATGCACCTCTATCATATTGTTAGCTCAGGTGATTGCTTTTTATGCACTAATGTGTTTCTATTTGGCAGAATAATATGTTTGATTGTAGGTACTTGAAGAGTTAATCAATTGGTTGATGAAAGGTATTTGCAAACTACATGGCTACATCTTGGTCAGGGGGGAATGCTGTTTTAGAAATGTAGCAATTTCAGTTCCGTGCTCTTCTATGAATGTGACGTGATGCTAGCTGAAAGTCTCCATTTGAGGGTTCATGGAGGCCATGTATTTTACCCAATGCTATAAGGAGTATGACACATGTTAGCACTACTATGACAACCAGTTTCCTATTATTTTTCTAGGGAATGTGCAGGAGACATTCATTGAGAAGGAGAAACCATGTCGGTGGTAGAGCCGTCCATCAACAATGAGAGTCAAATAATTACCAATTTTTGGCATGAAGAGGAAGGGAAGCTATCTATTGAAGAGAGGGGAGCTTGAGAGGGAGCTATTTGATTGGGTTCTTTCTTCTTTTACCTCAACTCTCAGTTTCTCGAGCTGAAGGCAGAATTTGTGGAGGTACTGGTCTATCCTAACATGGAAGAGAATGAATGGTTTTTTGTCAGCCAGTGGCGATGAACTTGTAGACAAAAGAGGCCTTGAGATATCGAATCAAAAGCTGCTAAAAAAGGAGAGAAAAACGGTCAGCATGTTCTTGTTTTATCTCTAGGTAGCTAGAATGTAGAAGACGCCAGAAGCCGTTTTGGGGACAAGTGACACTAAAGAGGTTGCCGAATTGTGCAAAATTTTTTTTTTGTCTTGCTCACGGTGCCTGAACAATAAGGTGAAGTCAAACACTTACAGGAAAGGGGGGGGACAGATGCGCAGGCTCGAGGAGAGGAGGTTAATTTGCTCTACATCAGAACAAGGGGTTTTTCTGCTCTCTCGGAAAGTGTAGAGAGACATGAGCAAAAGAAAACAGGATGGTGGCGAAGTGGTGCTCTTGAAGCTTGTCTGTGTTTTCTTCACACGGACACCATGAGTTCTTGGCATGACAGTCGATCATAAGCGATGAAGAACTTTGTATCTTCATTAATGTCAACACTGCACTTATGATGATTGGGAGATCGGACTAATTCTTCTGCGCCATACTTCTGCACGCTTATGAAGAGAGGGAGGAAACAGGAAGAGCTTATGACAGGTATGAAGAGTGATCATTTTGAGTTTTTGGTGGTACGCATAAAGAGCATAACTGGATGGAGAAAAGCCTTTCGAGAAAGCTTCGTGTATAACAACCTCTGAGGAGCGATGAAAATTGTTGGGAAGAGATGGAAGGAAGAAGAAGCAAGGAGTATGCGTGGGTCCGTACTTTGAATGGGAGCAGACATCAGGAAGGCACACCACTCAAAATGACAAAGCACCCGTTGTGAGAAGAGTAGACATATGTAGAGAGGTCGAGAGGAAAAGCTGACTTGAGCAGGGATGATGAACCAAAGCTGAAGCACATCAAGAGAAAAGGAGGGGGCGCAGGATCCACAGTCTTCAGCCTGAGAGTTTACAATAGATCCTCAAAGGTTTTTGAATGCATCTATTGAGCTCGGAAAGATCATCAAATAGATCAGGCCAAAAGCAACTTGGCAACGCTATGCATACAACATAATCCCTGGTCAAGGTGCTGCTAGTTTGAAGGTCAGAACTGGAGTCCAGTATGGTTTTGCATTTTAATTTTTGGTTTTTGTCTTTCCTGCACTCCACTTGACATAGAACGCTGAACGGAAGACCTCCCAAGTTTACAACTCAAGTCATGGGGAGCATGTTTGTTTGAAAATTACTTCAATTGCTAGCGCGGTTCTTAGCGTGATGTTCAATTATGGTTTTCAAATAAATTTTGATATGCCTTTTGAGGTGTGTGATTCGTTGCCTTTACTTGTCAATCTTTTTGAGAAGAAGCAACAAAAGGGAATATGATATCGTTGCATTATGCATCAAGCTAGCTTCCCCTTAAATGGATAAACTGGGCTGATGTGTTCTGACCGGTTATCTATACATGGGGAAGTAAAATGAGAGTTGAGTTGGTTTTAAGACTCATGATTTATGCGCAATAAAAAGGAATTTACCAAGACAATAGGGAATCAATTCAGGATTTGGGTTGCAGGCACGCACACTCTTGATGCTTGTCTTGTTGTTAAATATTGACCTGCACTCCACTCGCAGCTAAGGGCTTAGGTAGATGAGGTTGTCGATTATCAAAGCTTGCCAGGTTCTCAAGTCACAAGTGTGGAATCTCTATCACACACAACCGGGGGGGGGAAACACATAGTCGAAAAAATTTCCTAGACCTTTATTTAAGTGACTAATATTGCTTTGGCTTGCTCCCTTGCAATAAAGCATAACACATAGAGGCTACCTATTTTCCCTCCGAACCATTTGCCAAACTAGGATGAAGAGCAAAGGGTGAATCACCGGTGGCAGATTTTGGTGATTTGGCCATAGTATTTCTTGTTCAGCGATTAACCCTCCATCTGAAATAACTCCCCATAGGTTTGTCTATCGAGGCTCATTTTATGGTAATCTATGTTCATTAGGACCTCAATAAAGGAGGGGTCTGTGTCATAATTTTAGTGTTTAAGGAGCAATGAATCATTGAGGGCATAGAGAGGATCGGTTCCCTTGTATAACCCATAACGTCAACCTTGGATGCTTCAACTCACCTCCTTCCTTTCCATCCCACAATTGAAAAGATCGAAGAGAGACCCACGAAACCAATCAAGTGAGAGATGTCTTTGTGCTTTCACTCGATGTATTGGTTAAGTTCCATTGATATTCTTATGAATCACTTGTTCCCATGCCAATGATAAGTGGCATCAATTGGTTGCTAGTTTTTTGTAAGTTTAAAACTTCCTTTTCTTCATCGCTCGTGAGAGTCTATGTAGAAAGTGTGTGAGTGTCTGAAAAAAAAAAAAGAAACAAAGCGGGGTATATAGGTAAGGGGGCATGCGTGTGGATGGGAAAATGATGGTATGTGAGTATACATATGTGGGTGCGTGAACATAAGTGTGTGTGAGTGCGTGAGTGTTCAGGAGGTAAAAGGAAGAGTGAGAGAAAGAGAGTGCATGAGAGTAAGAGGGCTTGGGAGAGCTATAGTGCATATATACGATTATGTCCGAGATAGTGAAATTATAGCTACAATTGAGGCTCAAGCAATACAAGCCGATTTGTTTGAGGTGATATGAGCACACCATAAGCGCCTCTCAGCATCACTTTCCCTAGGACTAGGAGTGCAAACATTTTGGTGCGTCTGTCGGGAATTGCTTGGCACGTCTCTATAAGAGAGTGCCATAGGTTCGCCTAGCGCCACATGTTGGCCGAGCTTGCGGACTCCTGATCTAGTACATGAGCGAGGGGAGCTCATCCTCAGGAGCAACACAAACGCAAAGAGAGGAACGTGCTCAGAGAAGAGCCCTTGAAAGAGAAAGGAAGAGGTGGGAATTGCAAAGTGAGTCAACCTCGAGTAGCTCGAAAAAATCTTCTAAAAACGTGTACTCCTGTAGGAGAGTCGCGAATCAAGTGCAAAAGTTTGAAGGAGGGATCCTGAGGCCGCGTGCACTAAATTTTTGGGATCGAAGTGATATTGACATCACACCTCTGTTCGAAATGGCTCAATGGATTTCAGTTCATTTGGGGGACTTCACCAAGTTCTTAGGTGCTTGGGATGAGGATCTGGATAGTTTTATCCAGCTATTTGAGGTTACTTGTGAGGCCAATGAGGTGGTTGACCAGGGTCAAAGATTACGAATTTTTCCGGCTATTCTCCGAGATGAGGCAGCCAATTGGTATGGGAATTTGACACCACCAGAGCGTGGAACTTATCGGATGCTCAAGGAAGCCTTCTTGGCAAAGTTTCGACGACCAGGCTTCCAAGATAGATTGGCCCAACAGATGGATTATCTGCGACAGGGAGTCAATGAGAGCATTGATAACTACATTCAGAGAATGGAAACCTTGGTAAGAAAAATGGGCGTGAATGCCCTGAATGATGAGACATTGAAAAGAAGATTCATTGCGGAGAGATCCTACGGCGTAGCAGCATATCAGCCTGACAAGACCTACAACTTTAATAGATGCTAAGGAACAAGCAAGGCTTTGGGAGGAAGTACAATTATGTCAACAGAGGAAGATGGAGCTCTTATACGAGCCAATGGGAGGCCAAGGAAACATACCGATGAAAGATCCTGGCCAAGGAAGTCCCGCATTGACGACCCCAGCTTTTGTAGCTGCCACTAGCACGCCAGGCGAGGTAAAGCTTGCGCTAACTGAAGAACGAATATTGGAGTTGGTCACACAAGCTATAAAAGCTGCCACAATGACCCAGGAAACATACACAGTAAAACAAGAGGTAACTACAAACCCGAATCAAGTGTTTTGATCAAATACATGGTGTGGAAAGTGCCATGGTTACGGCCATCTGGCTTCAGAATGTCCTATAGTCTCGAGAGTATTCACAGATAGATCGCCACCTAGAATGCGTTGTACTTTTTCTGGAAGGACTAATCACACGGAGGATCGATGTTACAACAAGAGGGCCTATGAAGAGCGGACCATGAAATCGGGAGATACAAGAGAAAGATCCTACACAGGATTGCCTGCTCAAAGTGTCCCGCCTACATCTCGTTGGGAAAATAGACAAACTTATGGATATGGTGTTCAGGGTCAGGGAGGAGAATATCCAAGAAGAGTTGCACATGATCAAAGAAGAGATGGTCCAATCCAGTGCTGGAGATGTCATGGCTTTGGCCATACTCAATCTAGATGTCCAAACAAAAAGAAACCAGTTGATTATACCCCACTATGTAGGTACTGTAGTGGAGAGGGTCACTTTGATGAAGATTTCCAAAACGAAGAGCTGCCGCCAGCAAGGAAAAAGGACCAATACGGTCCTCGAATTATGTTGATACTTAGATGCATTCCACAACGAGAGCTCAAGAGCACGTTCCTATGATCGGAGTAGTGTTCAAGACACCGAACCCTCAAGAAGGCTCTAGCTCGTCAATGCACTTTGTGGATGCTTACCAAGCCAAGAAACCACATAAAGAGCCAACTGCGGCAGTAGTCACAAGGACCCAAGAGTATTCAAAGAAACATCGAGAAGGCGAAAGCGAAGAAGCGAGATCAGAGAAGATAGCTAAGCATGGAGAGTTAGAAAACCAAGTTGGAGGATTTGCTGAGCAGCAAGAGTTTGAGGATGGGGAAGAGATACAGATTCTTCCACCAGTGACCAAGGAGTTTGTGCCAGGCATAGCACCATTTCCCGAAAGATTAAGGGCTCCCAAGTGTAGGAAGGAAAGACAAAGTTTGGAGGAAGTGGACATCGTAAAGCTGCTTGCTGACATGGAAGTCACGCTGGACATTGGCACATTGCTGAAATGTTCACCTGCATATAGGAAACAATTCTACAATGAATATATTAAGAAGCCGAGGAAAGCTCGAGATAAAAAGAGACAAGATAAAGATGTCCAAGGGATCATTCAAAGCATTACGACGCAAATTGATTCGAATGCTCCAGCTGTGATAGTCGAGATTAAGGGTATGCAGTCCCCGGTGCTCAGCTAGATAGTGGAGCCGCAGTCAACTTAATGACTGAGTACATGATGAAAGCTTTGGGCCTCAACCACATGGAGGACACTCCAATGTCCTTGAGAATGGCAGATCAAACCCAAGTGAAGCATGCGGGTCTTTTGAAGAATGTAAGCTCAGTTGTGGGCGGTCTAGAATTTCAAGTTGATTATCTGATAGTAAGACCAAGGACCTTAGAGGCCACCTTCTCGATCCTACTTGGACGGCCATGGCTGGTGCAAGCCAAATGTGTGCACGATTGGCGCACAGGATTTATCACAATTGGACCGAAGGGCGATCGAATACAACTTCAAGTGTCTCCAAGCTTGTCCGGCAAGAAATCAACAACAGTTGAGGAAAGGGAGCAGAAAGCAAAGGAAAAGGTAAGACAAGAAATGGCCCGGGTAAGATTTGACTTGCGCACAGAGACTTCCAAGGACCTTTCACATGATGGATTTAACTTGCAATTGTCCAACCTCCAACACGCGAAAGTGGGCGAGTACAAAGATCCACTATGTTACCAGGATGACTCAGACTAGGAGTTGTTGGGATGGTTGACACATACAAGTGAAGTTGAGTGCTACATGTTGAGTATAGACGCAAAGGGAAGCAAAGCTACCCAATCCCTCGAGAAGGGAACTTCAAAAGAAGAGTTGAAGCTGGAGTTAGCTCCGACAATGGAAGTACAACGGTTGAGAGAAAGGGTCAGAGTGTTAGAAGCAGAGCTTCTGAGGAGAAGTTGAGAATCGGAAAAAGAAGCGGAAAGTAAGACTGAAGTGCAGGAAGCCACTGCAAAAGCTGAACTAAAGAAATTGGGTGCGGTTGAAAAAGAAAAAAACAATGATTTACTGGCCAACCATGCACGCGTGATCGGGGAGCACTTTCCAATCACAACGTCATCAAGGAATAAGGAATATTCGCGAGAAGCTCAGGTGGAAAAATGGGAAGTTTTTCTAGAAAAGTTCTTGAGCGTGGGGTCAAAGCTACCAGATGGAGTACGAGATTGCATTAAATTGGCACTCAAAAATTTCAGCAAGGCCTTTGCATGGTCATACAGTGATGTGAGAGGAATTGATCCCAGAATTTGCCAACATTATATAGATTTGGAAGAAGGCACCCGACCAATATGTCAACGACTTAGGCGAACAAATCCAATCTACTCGGAATTGATCAAGCTCGAATTCACTAAGTTATTGGAAGCAGGATTCATATATCCCGTCGCCTCCAGCGAATGGGTATCACCAATTGTAGTTGTTCCGAAAAAAAATAAGAAAATCCGCATTTGCATAGATTATCGGAAGTTGAACGAGCGCACAAAAAAGGATCACTTCCCTTTGTCGTTTACTGATCAAATCTTGGACAGAGTGGCAGGCCATAAATTGTACTCATTTTTGGATGGTTTCAGTGGGTACAACGAGATCCAAATCCATGAAGAAGATCAATCAAAAACTACTTTCACGACAGAATGGGGTACATATGCATATCGTGTGATGCCATTTGGATTATGCAATGCACTGGTCACATTCCAGAGGGCAATGATAGCTGCATATCAAGACTATTTGCAGGATTGGATGGAGATATTCCTCGATGACTTTGCGATCAGAGGCAACGATGAAAATATGATGGAAAGGATCAAAGCTATTTGAAGAAGAAGCATTGAAAAAGGCATCGCATTAAATCCTAAAAAGTGTACATTTGGAGTACGAAGAGGATTGCTTTTGGGACATGTTATTTCCAAAAAAGGGATCGCGGTTGACGAAGATAAAGTAGAAAAAATCGGACAACTTCCACCTCCTCAAAACTTGCGGCAACTCAGAGGATTCTTGGGGCATGCTAATTATTATCGACGATTTATATTAAATTTTGCATCAATAGCAGCACCACTGACGAATCTTTTGAGAAAAGACCAACAATATCAATGGACTGGAGAGTGTCAAGTTGCATTCGACTTGATCAAAGAGATATTGATAAATGCACCGATTTTAGTAGCACCCGACTGGACGAAAGAATTTCATGTGCATACAGATGCTTCTCATACTACAGTTGGAGCAGTGCTATGCCAAGGCGATGAAAAGAAGTTGGACCACCCTATTTATTACGCAAGTCGAAACTTGAATAGCACTGAAAGAAATTACACGACTACAGAGAAAGAATGCCTCTCGATGATCTTTGCGGTAAACAAGTATCGGCACTACCTGATGGGAAAGCATTTCACGTTTTATGTGGATCACGAAGCCCTAAAGTATATCATCAATAAACCCGAGCTATCAGGGCGATTGATGAGGTGGATGCTACTCCTATAAGAATTTCAGTTCACAGTGGTAACCAAACCAGGCAAAGCGCACATATTGGCTGACCATTTATCTCGAATTATTAATGAGGAGCCAATCTCTGGTGTGCCCGATGATGCTCCTGATGGGCATCTATTTCAGGTTGATGCTAAGGTACCTTGGTATGCCGACTTGGTGAATTTCTTGTGTACCACTAAATACCCGCCGGGAGCAAGCAAGAGAGAGAAGAAAAAACTATTAGCACTGGCAAAACACCATAGCATCATTGGTGGGCAGCTCTATCGATATTTTATCCATGAGAGCATTTATCGGAGGTGTCTCGAGGAAGAAGAAGCAACCCTAGTGTTGAGAGCATTGCATGATGAACCCTGTGGGGGGCATTTTGCTGGTGAGCTGACGGCGAGAAAGATCTTATTGGTTGGGTATTGGTGGCCAATGTTGTTCAAAGACTCTCACACATACTACAAGAGATGTGACAAATGCCAAAGAATGGGCAAACCAACATTAGCACATGCTGCTCCTCTTACGCCAGTGCTGGCTCTTAAGCCTTTTGAAAAATGGGGAATTGATTTTGTGGGGCCTATTGATCCTCCCTCAAGACGTAGATCCAATAGGTATATCTTGGTCTGCACTGACTATGTTACCAAGTGGGTAGAAGCCAAAGCTCTGAAGATTGACCGAGCTGTTGATGTAGCTAAATTTTTGTACAAACAAATTATCACCCGATTCAGATGCCTGTTGGAGATAGTAAGTGATAGAGGAACACATTTTGTCAACGAATTGATCGAGGAATTAATGGAATTATATAAGATCAAACATATGAAAAGCACTCCATATTACCCGAGGGTAAATGGACAAGTGGAGGTTACCAACAAGGTTCTTGAACAGATTCTGACAAAGACAGTAGCTGTGCATAGGCGAGACTGGGATGAGAGACTTTTGGAAGCTTTGTGGGCGTATCGAACATCCTACCGAGTGACAACTAAGAACACTCCGTTCTCCCTAGTATATGGCGAGGAAGCAATCTTTAACATCGAAAAAGAAGTTCCGACATTAAGAGTGGCCATTGAGGCCAGGATGGGAGAGGAAGAGTCATTGAAGGAGAGGTACATACAACTGGTCAAGCTAGAAGAAAAGAGACTCATTGCACAACAAAGTTTGGAAGCTATTCAGAGAAGACGTAAGGAGAGGCACGACAAGAATCTCAAGACCTATGCGATTCAAGAAGGGGATTTGGTGCTAGTCTATGATAGCAAATATTATAAATTCCCGGGGAAGTTACAGACAAGATGGGCACGGCTGTTTAAAGTGGTGGAACTCAACTCCAATGGTTCCATGCAAATTCAAGATTTAGGAGAAGAATGTGCTCCCGTGAAGGTTAACGCGCTTCGAATTAAACCATATGTCACCTTCGGTCCTCCTTTCCTTTCTCTCTTGCTCGCACTCTCACGCATATACTCTCACACATTCGCTCACCCTCTCTCTCACACTTCCTTTTGTTGCTTCACCCAATCCTTCTCCCTCTCATGCACACCATTATACTCTCAAACAAAATGTTTCATCCATCATTATGATTTCAAGTTGTTCATCCTTCTTAGATCATGAAATTGTAATGTTCCAGTCAAGACCTTAGATGGAACAACATTAATGATTCAGAGAAGCATCCTAACCTCCATACATGGGTTTTTTAGCAAAACAGCTCATTAGGCTGATTAACAATAAAAGGGAGAATGTGATACAACTATATAGTTCAGGAAAATCATTCCATACCTTTCACCGTGCCTCTTCCCTTTTATTATGCATGTCCATCCATGCACCTGACAGTAATCACCTTGAAGGTTATCTTCACGAGCTATATTCTAAATCTGACTTTCTCCATACAATTTTTTTTTAGTGGAATGCTCAAATTCCATCATATATTCAAACACACAGAGATAATGCAATTATAACAAAACTACATTTCTTTGAAAGAACTAAGTCTGGTGTAGCTATTCAATCACCAAAGATAATCAGAGAACTCACCTTGAGCCTTCAAGAGTAGACATATGACACATGTAATTAGCATCATGCACCACCCATTCATGTCAATAGAGGAAAGGCAAAAAAGATACCACCAAATTTGTACTGTGTGTGGATCCTTCTGAATTAGGTTCCCAACAATTCACTTTGAGTGTATCGTCTTCTAAGCGTGGGTTTTATTTACATCCTTCTTCCGCCAATTCCTGCTTCAATGAAAATAGAACAGGTTTCATTGCTCATGGTCCTTTCCTTACACTGTCACCTTGATTCTCACGTATCTTCCCCTTCAACCATAGCTACATTTCCCGACTCCCAAAAGCATTGTGGCCAGAAATTGAATATTCTCTTGTAGTCAGGGCCAATAGCTCAGCTCTCAATACATCTCTGCACACAATATTTTCTTATATATGACTTGCATAAGCTCGCAGATATCCGATATCCCAACACCATTAAAATCCCATCATAAAAGAAGATTATAATTGCATCAGCATTTTTGAGTCATGGCTCACTAATTTTTTGCTTCTGTGATCTCACATGCCAAGAGGAAGTTCCTGGTAGTTGTTCCCTTCTTCATTCACATGAGTCTCCTCTTCATATAAATTCTTCACGGCATGGCTGTATTTAATATCAAATCTCCTCTTCAAATACTGTTATGTTCCAAGAAGTGGACTCGTATTTCTCTTTTCCCCAGGTGTCATCTCCCATTACAAGGGTCTGCTGTGCTTCAAGTCTGACCATTTCCTATCACCAGGATGCTCTCTCTACTGAAATTGATGTTGTCCCTTCTGATAGCGCTCCTTCCCACTAAGTATCCACCTTTCAATTGAACATGCATAAATAAGAATGAAACAAAACGTTAAGCGTGGATCCCATGGAGAGTGCAAATTCTTTCTATGCAACTTCTTCCCAAAGAGATAATTTCAAGGCACCTCTAATTTTTTCTTTCTACTACCAGAACTCATTTACCACATGTATAATTTCAAAGCATATTTGTCCATGTTTTCGGCTTTTGACAAAGTACTCCCAAACTTCAGAGCTGTCCTTATGAACTTTCATCTTTATGACAATCATAGAGCGGTTCAAACTTCACGATGCATAGTTTCATATTTTTGGGTTCCAAGAAGGACAAAGGAGACCTTCCACTTTCGAACAATCCGGAGTCTGAAGCAGACAAGGTTCATGGCCCGAAAATGGTAAGAAGAAAGCTTAAGGTTCCCATGAATACCTTGCTCTTTGCTCAAAGACCTGCATTTCCAAAGTAGTGCTCTTCTTTTTCTCACGATGGCTTTCTCTCCAAAATCCAAGGAAAGAGCAAGCTCCACATATCTGTTGAACCCCCTCCTTGGACTTGCTCTTCTCGTTACTGTCAAAGTGATGGTGTTGAGAGTGAGGAAAGATTTCCCAGCCAATTCCAAGGACGATGCCACTATCTCTCTGATGCTGCCTTCTCTCACAATCCCTTATTAGTGCCCAAGCCCCCCAGCAAGCAAGCAGAGGGCCTGTCACTCAGGTTGAAGATCCCACGCACAGGCACTGCTCCTTAGATCCCTTCATCTTTGGAAACAATTGTTTTAACCCTTCTTCCTTGGTCCTGAACAACCATCAACAACAACAAGTGCCTCCCTTTGATGCTCTTCTTCTTTATCACCTACGCACCCAATAAAAACCGACCAAAAAAGAGACCTTCACCAGGTCATATTGTCAGACTCTTACATAGTCTTAGGTTTTACCCAAATCGATTCCTTTCCTTCCTTGGTATTCTTAAGGCTAGCTAGGAAGATTGCGGTAAACAAGGGAACCGAAAGAGCCTTCAGTTGTCAAATAGGACGGAGTAGTGCCAATACCCTTCATCGAGTGCACTGAGTGTGTGTTCACAGAGGTTATCCCACATTTGACCTACATGCCCACTTCATTGAGCTCTTCCGAGTATTGAATGCACTTAGTTAAAAGCACTTTACTTTGCAGAACTCCTATGAAAGGTTCTAACATGCAGAAGGGAGAAGTCAAACGTCGTATTACCATCACCCATATAAATAAGAGTCAAATGCAAATTACCCATTTCGAAACATCATTTGCCACTAATTCGGAGATACAAGCATCTGTCAGAAAAGATCCTCTCTGTCGAGCTCTAGTTCAGCCTTCCTTCGGTTGCCTTGCAATTGACGACGAAGATGGTGAAACCTTCTCCTCCTCTCGGTTCACTTTCTCAGGCAAGGTCCCTTGGATGCCTCCATCTCTGCTAGCAACTGCCAAGTCTTGTTCTTAATACCCCATTTACCCCCGTCACTCCATCTGCATCCTCTTGAAGCGCCAATCCCTCAGTGTGTATTTCTTCACTAGCGATCTCTCTCCCCCCCCCCAAAAAAAAAACTCCCTTGCTGCCCTCCCAGCCACTTAGTGCACACCGCCGACTGAACAACGCTCCCGCGTACGAAAAAAAACTGAAGACCACCTCTTTTCAGAGCAACCCACTCTGCTGAGACTCTGACTCCTGAAAATCCACTCCCCCTGACCACCTCTGCTTGCTTCCTCCATTGCATGCGGGAGGGGCCGACCAAGGCGAGAAAACAAGTGAGAGTCAGAGCACGACTTCCCTTGTGCTTTTTTTCCTTTTTATTTCTTTTTTTCTTCCTTTTCTTTTTCTTTTTTTTTTCGATGTGCAACTAACCATCCAGACCCTACTCCTTAGTCCATGAACTCTTCACAATCCAATAGTCTTTGCCATGCCCAACTCCATGGCTAGTAACCACCATAACATGATCAAATTTAACATTCGAACACCTATTGGATGTTCCCCCCCATTATTGCACCTGCAAGAAAAGGAAAAACTGCATACATCTTGGATAGTGGACCTTAGTACTCATGATTGATATTCATAAGCAGCACCAATTTTATGGGGTTATGTCAAATATGATGATTCGCTCGTGCATGGCCATACATCGTCAAGAACAATATCAGATACAAAGTAACACAGGAAGGCTCCGACTCTGGATGTCAATAGACTGGTATTAACCAAAAACACATGTACTTCATACATACATCCATGCTGACTTTGCACACATATCCATAAATGCAACCGTACAAAAAATTTCTTTTGGGATATTTGAACAAAATCACATTTCCAAGAGCTACATTTTTCATAAACACCACATTAGTAGATTTAAAATCAATGCAACTTTTCTGTGTAACATACTCCCCTCTTCTTGCTTGCGATGTCGTCCTCGATGAGCCAATTAGCACATGCAACCACACTTAATCAATATCCATTAATCATAAAAATGAACCACTTCACAACTAACTTTGTATGACGTTTCACATCTTCACCTATCATGTCCACCTGTCTACAAAACTCACCAAAACATTAGACCATTTTTCATCGAATTACAATATCTACAACCAAAATGAAAAGACAACCATATCAATCATCCACATCACACAAATATACTCAGCACACGCATCATGATCCCGTATCACACATGCATTCTTGTCGCACACAACATACCCATGCCAACAGAAAGTAGAACCACATTTCCTTCCCGACACTCTTTTTGGCTATCCAAACAATAACTCACGAATCTCCTATTACACATGCATACTCAACCCACTTTTCACACGCACCATATTTATGTAAACAGGTACCATTCTTAAATTTCAATTTTTTTTATGCCCTACCCGGCTATACTGCCACCTTCCCAATTCTTCTTTCGTTCCTCATTGAGCCCTCCTGTCTATTTGTCATGGCTCTTCGACCTAGGATGTCCTATTCCCACTTGCCTTCCCATCTATCTCTCGTTTTTTGCTTGCTCATCGACTAGATCCTATGCTAGGTCACCACCACCCCACTCTAACTTGATGGATACACGACAAGGACCACTCAAGCCTAACACGAGCTCACCTCGACAGGACCACTCATCATCAATGCAATTCAGGACTTCTCAAGTTGTCATACCACCTAAGAGCCAAACTGAACACTTCTTAAGAGTTCACAGACGAACAAAGCAACTAGCTCGCTTGGGTCCCTCAAGTCCAAGTCTTCCATAGACACGTCGCAGCCAAAACCCTAGTCAAGCTTAAGCTTCGATTTGACATGCCTCATCAGGAGTTCACACATTCCCAGATCCCCACAAACACAGACACATATTCCCATCCGAGCATCATGCTCTCTCACCTCTCTTCTGTCCCCCCTCAAGCGAGGAATTTTTTCTTTCTTTTTTTTTTCTCTCTTTCTCTCTCTCTTTTTTTTTTAAACGCGCAATGCACACCGCTAGCGCTATGCGAAACCGCCGTCACTTCGTGGCTTTGACCACCCGGCCAAAGGGACTCCACCCACCTATCGGCCCACATAGGCACATAGCCACATATAGGTCGGGCCTACAGCGAAACTAGCGTCAGCTCGTGGCCTCGATCACCCAATCAAGGTTTCTCCACCCGCCTACTAGCTCACTACAGTGACAACACACACAAATACACAATCATTTGTTTTTTTTCTTTTTTTAAATTCCCGCATCTCAAGAATTAGGAGACAAAAGAAAGCACATTTTCCCAACCCAACCAATCACGACACACACACACATATATCCCCCCATGAACATCCCGATAAGACATATCTCCTCTCTGCTGCTACTCAAGCCAAAATCCAGCCACTAATGCCACGGTCAACCCGCCCTCGCAAAACCCGCACATACTTACCACCTCATCGACCTGAAACCTCAAAAAGTGCCACTTCAATCCTAAGCGTACAACAGACTTAGTCAGCCCATCCTTGCATCTCTGATTTGCAATCCCACAAAGAAAACCCTAATCAAACCCAAGCCATCCTCACCGGCATCCATCGCATCCTCTATTCCTTCCTCACCTTCAACCTATGCCTCGCAGAGATTCCACATGACTTGGTAAATGACTTGGGAAACTACCATTACCCATTGTGCCCCTCAATGACTCAAGCCTCGCTACTAAGTCCCTTAATCCTTGCTTGTTGTACTCAATATCACTATGATATTGGAATAGGTCAGATTCAATGCCTCGAAGCTGATTCCATATTTTCTGCATCTCTTCATCTAACTCTCTCGTCCCTTTTTCAGATCCCAGGGGAATATCCTCCCTCTTCTCAAGTCGAAGAGTCAACTTCTCAACCTCTTCTCGAATTGACTTTTCTCCCAAATCCTACTCATATTTTCGACATCTAGATCATCTACCTTTTTTTACAACTCATTCTTCGTCTCTTCTAACTCTGCTTCGAACGCATCCAACCTATGCAACATGGCTTTCAGCTCTCCTTCCATTTTTCCTACTTTCCATTTCTCTACCTCTCCTCTTGTGTTGTCCTCTTTCCGATTCATCCACCTACCAAGCTTGCTACTCAGCTTTGCATTCTCTTTTTCTACCCGTCCAACTTTCTCATCGCTCTCTGCTTTGGCACTTTTCATTCTTTATAACTCCAGGTGGAACTCTTCAACTACCTAATTAGCCACTTGATCATCATATCTATTCATCATCTCTCGCAATTTCTCGATTTCCTTTTCCATTCGATCGACTCTCTGTGCCAAGTCATCATCATATTTAGGGGAATCCTCCTCGATCGCAACACTATGGCAATCGGCTATCATCAAGCCGATTCTTAGGTCTAAGACCACATTTTCATTATCAAACCTCAAGGCCTTCCCTCAAGCTCTTGTTCGCTTTCAACTCCTTGTTTCTATTCTCCACGTCTTGCAACTGTTCTGCACACTTTGCAACAACCTCTCCTAATCTTGCTTGACTTTCCTCAAGCTTTTCTACCTTGGTCCTCTCGCTATCCCGCTCTACCTGAAGGAAATTAACTTGAAAATCCAGGCTCTTTACGAGTTCCATCAAAGCTTGATTCTGAGATTCCCTATCCGTGTTTTCGTTCACTCTTGCGGTCTCTGTCGACGAAGCGACTCCACTCATGTCAACTCCCACATACAAAGAGGACAAACACCTATCGGATTTGTTCGTTGCGACCTTTACGTCAGTCACCTCTTTTGAGCCACATACGTGCTCGCATAGCCTCTTTTGCCCGCATTCTACGCATCTAGGGATGAAGTCCAACGGACTTGACACACGAGGGCAAAACTTTGCAATGTGCCCCATCTTCTCGCAACACCAACACCGAATGTAATTCGAGATTGGACCAACCCGGCGACATTCATATGCACGATTTCTCATTGGGTGTCCAAACACACTTTGACTTCTAGTCCATTCAGAGTTCATCATCCTCAAGCCAACCTTGTGAAAGTCTCTAGCTTGCATTCTTTGTGCCATCACTTTACCAAGACCAAAGAAACAAATCCGGGGCTTGGCTGTGCCACACATTTGGGGCACCAAGCGAACTCGTAGCAATCTCTATGAGATATGCTAAGCCAATCCCCTGTAGGATTGCCAAAATGGATGAGGTCTTTTGCCAGTAGAATGTGCAAATAAGTGCACCTATATGTAGTTATCTCTCGCAACTTACCCAGTTTATTTCTCCCTCAAGCTACAAATGTGCCTGACTTGGTTCACAATTCCAATCCTGTTAGCTTACTCCTTGGTCCTTTCCCAACTTTGATCTCGGTCCTATTGCCTTTTTTGATACATGAAAGGTCTAATCTCTAAGCCTTGTTTTATCATGCCCCTTCCCTTTTCTTCTTCCCTCTCAACCCTAAGCCCCTCGTGTACCCTCCTTACTTACAATCCTACGTTGACCTCCTCACAAGCTCACCCAATCTCACCAAACCCTACACACTCTAGTCCATGCCCTTCCTCTTCCTCTAATTAGCACACACACTCTCTTTCTATTTCCTTTTGTCCCTCTTAGTTGGAACAACGTTAATGATTCAGAGAAGCATCCTAACCTCCATACATGGGTTTTTTAGCAGAACAGCTCATTAGGCTGATTAACAATAAAAGGGAGAACGTGATACAACTATATAGTTCAGGAAAATCATTCCATACCTTTCACCGTGCCTCTTCCCTTTTATTATGCGTGTCCATCCATGCACCCGACAGTAATCACCTTGAAGGATATCTTCACGAGCTATATTCTAAATCTGACTTTCTCCATAAAATTTTTTTTTAGCACAATGCTCAAATTCCCTCATATATCCAAACACATAGAGATTATGAAATTATAACAAAACTACATTTCTTTGAAAGAACTAAGTCTGGTGTAGCTATTCAATCACCAAAGATAATCAGAGAACTCACCCTGAGCCTTCGAGAGTAGACATATGACACATGTAATTAGCATCATGCACTAGCCATTCATGTCAATAGAGGAAAGACAAAAAATGATACCACCAAATTTGTACTGTGTGTGGATCCTTTCTGAATTAGGTTCCCAACAATTCACTTTGAGTGTATCGTCTTCTAAGCGTGGGTTTTATTTACATCCTTCTTCCGCCAATTCCTGCTTCGATGAAAATAGAACAGGTTTCATTGCTCATGGTCCTTTCCTTATACTGTCACCATGTTTCTCACGTATCTTCCCCTTCAACCATATCTACATTTCCCGACTCCCAAAAGCATTGCGGCCCGAAATTGAATATTCTCTTGTAGTCAGGGCCAGTAGCTCAGCTCTCAATGCATCTCTGCACACAATATTTTTTCTTATATTTGACTTGCATAAGCTCGCAGATATCCGATATTCCAACACCATTAAAATCCCATCATTAAAGAAGATTATAATTGCATCAACATTTTTGAGACATGGCTCACTAAATTTTCGCTCCTGTGATCTCACATGCCAAGAGGAAGTTCCCGGTAGTTGTTCCCTTCTCCATTCACATGAGTCTCCTCTTCATATAAATTCTTCACGGCATGGCTATATTTAATATCGAATCTCCTCTTCAAATACTGTTATGTCCCAAGAAGTGGACTCGTTTTTCTATTTTCCCCAGGTGTCAGCTCCCATTACAAGGGTCTGTTGTGCTTCAAGTCTGACCATTTCCTATCACCAGGATGCTCTCTCTACTGAAATCGATGCTGTCCCTTCTAATAGCGCTCCTTCCCACTAATTATCCACCTTTCAATTGAACATGCATAAATAAGAATTAAACAGAACGTTACTTCCCTTTTTGCGTGGATCCCATGGAGAGTGCAAATTCTTTCTATGCAACTTCTCCCCAAAGAGATAATTTCAAGGCACCTATAATTTTTTCTTTCTACTACCAGAACGCATTTACCACATGTATAATTTCAAAGCATATCTGTCCATGTTTTTGGCTTTTGACAGAGTACTCCCAAACTTCAGAGCTGTCCTTATGAACTTTCATCATTATGAAGATCATAGAGTGGTTCAAACTTCACGATGCATAGTTCCACATTTTTGGGTTCCAAGAAGGACAAAGGAGACCTTCCACTTTCGAACAATCGGGAGTCTGAAGCAGACGACGTTCATGGCCCGAAAATGGCAAGAAGAAAGCTTAAGGTTCCCATGAATACCTTGCTCTTTGCTCAAAGACCTACATTTCCAGAGTAGTGCTCTTCTTTTTCTCACGATGGCTTTTTCTCCAAACTCCAAGGAAAGAGTGAGCTGCACACATCTGCTGAACTCCTTCCTTGGAACTACTCTTCTCGTTACTGTCAAAGTGATGGTGTTGAGACTGAGGAAAAATTTCCCAGCCAATTCCAAGCAAGCAAGCAGACAGCCTGTCACTCAAGTTGAAGATCCCAAGCACAGAGAGTGCTGCTCACATCCCTTCAGCTCTGGAAACAATTGTTTTGACCCTTCTTCCTTGGTCCTGCACAACCGTCAACAACAACAAGTGCCTCCCTTTGATGCTCTTCTTCTTTATCACCTACGCACCCAATAAAAACCGACCAAAAAAAGAAACCTTCACCAGGTCACATTGTCAGACTCCTACACAGTCTTAGGTTTTACCCAAATCGATTCTTTTCCTTCCTTGGTATTCTTAAGGCTAGCTAGGAAGATTGCAATAAACAAGGGAACCCAAAGAGCCTTCAGTTGTCAAATAGGATGGAGTAGTGCCACTACCCTTCATTGAGTGCACTGAGTGTGTGTTCACAGAGGTTATCCCACATTTGACCTACATGCCCACTTCATCGAGCTCTTCCGAGTGTTGAATGCACTTAGTTAAAAGCACTTTACTTTGCAGAACTCCTATCAAAGGTTCTAACGTGTAGCAGGGAGAAGCCAAACGTCGTATTACCATCAGCCATAGAAATAAGAGTCAAATGCAAATTATCCATTTCGAAACATCATTTGCCACTAATTCGGAGATACAAGAATTTGTCAGAAAAGATCCTCTTTTTTCCTTTTTTTTCTTTTTTTTTCGTTTTCTTTTTCTTCTTTGTTTTTCAATGTGCAACTAACCATCTAGACCCTACTCCTTAGTCCATGAGCTCTTCACAATCCAATAGTCTTTGCCATGCCTAACTCCATGGCTAGTAACCACCATAGCATGATCAAATTTAACATTCGAACACCTATTGGATGTTCCCCCTCCTTATTGCACCTGCAAGAAAAGGAAAAACTGCATACATCTTGGATAGTGGACCTTAGTAATCATGATTGATATTCATAAGCACCACCAATTTTATGCAGTTATGTCAGAAATGATGATTTGCTCGTGCATGGGCATACATGGTCAAGAACAATATCAGATACAAAGTAACACAGGAAGGCTCCGACTCTGGATGTCAATAGACTAGTATTAACCAAAAACACATGTACTTCATACATACATCCATGCTAACTTTGCAGACATATCCATAAATGCAACCGTACAAACAATTTTTTTTGGGATATTTGAACAAAATCACATTTCCAAGAGCTACATTTTTCATAAACACCACATTAGTAGATTTAAAATCAATGAAACTTTTCTGTGTAACATACTCCCCTCTTTTTGCTTGCGATGTCATCCTCGACAAGCCAATTAGCACCTGCAAACACACTTAATCAACATCCATTAATCATAAAAATGAACCACTTCACAACTAACTTTGTATGGCGTTTCACATTTTCACCTTTCATGTCCACCGGTCCACAAACTCACCAAAACATTAGACCATTTTTCATCCAATTACAATATCTACAACCAAAATGAAAAGACAACCATATCAATCATCCACATCACACAAATATACTCAGCACACGCATCATGATCCCGTATCACACATGCATTCTTGTCGCACACAACATACCCATGCTAAGAGAAAGCAAAACCACATTTCCTTCCCGACACTCTTTTCGGCTATCCAATCAATACCTCACGAATCTCCTATAACACATGCATACTCAACCCACTTTTCACACGCACCATATTTATGTAAATAGGTACCATTCTTAAATTTCAATTTTTTTTATGCCCTACCCAGCTATACTGCCACCTTCCCAATTCTTGTTTTGTTTCTCATCAAGCCCTCTTGTCTATTTGTCATGGATCTTTGACCTAGGATGTCCTATCCCCACTTGCCTTCCTATGTATCTCTCGTTTTTTGCTTGCTCATCGACTAGATCCTATGCTAGGTCACCACCACTCCACTCTAACTTGATGGATACACGACAAGGACCACTCAAGCCTAGCACGAGCTCACCTCTACAGGACCACTCATCATCAACGTGATTCGGGACTTCTCAAGTTGTCATACTACCTAAGAGACAAACTGAACACTTCCTAAGAGTTCACAGACGAACAAAGCAACTAGCTCGCTTGGGTCCCTCAAGTCCAAGTCTTCCATAGACACGTCGCAGCCAAAACCCTAGTCGAGCTTAAGCTTCGATTTGACATGCCTCATCACAAGTTCACACATTCCCAGATCCCCACAAACACAGACACATATTCCCATCGCAGCATCATGCTCTCTCACCTCTCTTCTGTCCCCCCTCCAGCGAGGAATTTTTTCTTTATTTTTTTCTCTCTTTCTCTCTCCCTTTTTTTTTTTAACGCGCAATGCACACCGCTAGCCCTATGCAAAACCGACGTCAGCTCGTGGCTTTGACCACCCGGCCAAAGGAACTCCACCCACCTATGGGCCCACATAGGCACATAGCCACATATAGGTGGGGCCTACAGCAAAACTAGCATCAGCTCGTGGCCTCGATCACCCGATCAAGGTTTCTCCACCCGCCTACTAGCTTACTGCAGCGCACCGACAACACACACACAAATACACGATCATTTGTTTTTTTTCTTTTTTTAAATTCCTGCATCTGGAGAATTAGGAGACAAAAGAAAGGACATTTTCCCAACCCAACCAATCACGACACAGACACGCATATATCCCCCCATGGACATCCCGATAAGACATATCTCCTCTTTGCTCCAACTCAAGCCAAAATCCAACCACTAATGCCACAGTCAACCCATCCTTGCAAAACCCGCACATACTAACCACCTCATCGACCTAAAACCTCAAAAAGTGCCACTTCAATCCTAAGAGTACAACAGACTTAGTAAGCCCATCCTCGCATCTCTGATTCGCAATCCAACCAAGCAAACCCTAATCAGACCCAAGCCATCCTCACCAGCATCCATCGCATCCTCTATTCCTTCCTCACCTCCAACCTCTGCCTCACAGAGATTCCACATGACCTGGTAAATGACTTGGGAAACTACCATTACCCATTGTGCCCCTCAATGACTCAAGCCTCACTGCTAAGTCCCTTAATCCTTGCTTGTTGTACTCAATATCACTATGATATTGGAACAGGTCAGATTCAATGCCTCGAAACTGATTCCATATTTTCTCCATCTCTTCATCCAAATAACCTCACTAACTAGCGATGCTCCTATCGATGTTCGCAAACTGATTGTGACACTTGAGCGTCGCATAAGCGACGTTTTGAGATTTCAGAGCGCGCATAAGCGATGCTCTCGAATGTAAATTTTTTTTTTAATTTCTCTTGGCACATTTGTGCCGGGATTGAGATGAGAGAGAGAGAGAGAGCATGCACACACACAATCTCCTAGCGATGGTCAGAGAGAGGCAAAGGTACGCTCACACACACACACATATACACATAGATTTACACACACATATACACATGCATACAAACACATATACACACATAGACACACATAGACACACTCACATATGCACATAGACACACACATACACACATAGACACACACACATACACACAGACATACACACATAGTCACACACATACACACATAGACACACACACACACATAGACACATACACACACATATACAGATTAACACAAACATACACATGCATACACACACACATATATATACACACATATACACACACATACACACATAAACATAGACACATACACACACATATATGCTACACACAGAGACACATACACACATACACATACATGCATACATATGCATACATAATGCATATGCATATGCATACATAATGCATATGCATATGCATACATAATGCATATGCATATGCATACATAATGCATATGCATATGCATACATACATACTTACATGCATACACACACATACACACACACATACACACACACATGCACACATATTCATACATAATGCACATGCATATGCATACATACATGCTTACATGCATACACACACATACACACATAGACACATACACACGCATACACACAAATACACACACACACGTATACACACAGACTTAGAACACACATACACATGCATACACACACATACACACATAAACACACACATAAACACACACATACACACATAGACACACACACATACACACATAGACACACATACACACGTTCACACAAACACATATACACACACACATACACACATAGACACATACACACTTACACACACATATACACACGCACACACATAGACACATAGACACATACACACACACATACACACACACATACACACACACACATCCACACACATTTACACACACACATACACATGCATATAGACACATATATACAAATACACACATATATACACACATAGACACACACACATACACACACACATGGACACATACACACACATATATGCATACACACACATGTAAAGACATACACACACATATATGCATACACACACATAGAGACACATACACACACATACACATACATGCATACATAATGCATATGCATACATACATACTTAAATGCATACACACACATCCACACACATACACACACATGCATACATATGCAAACATAATGCACATGCATATGCATACATACATGCTTACATGCATACACACACATACACATACATAGACACACATACACACATAGACACATACACACACATATACTCACAGATTTACACACACACACACACACATACACATGCATACACACACATATATATACACACATAAACACACACACACATACACACATAGACACACACACAAACGCATACACACTCACATAAACACACACATATATACACACACACATAGACACTTACACACACACACATACACACACACATATACACACACACATAGACACATACACACTTACACACACATACAAACGTGCACACACATTTACACACACACATACACATGTATATAGACACATATATACAGATACACACGTATATACACACATAGACACTCACACACACATACACACACACATGGACACATACACACACACATAGAGACATACACATACATATACACATACATGCATACATAATTCATATGCATATGCATACATACATATTTACATGCATACACACACATACACACATACACACACATGCATACATATGCATACATAATGCACATGCATATGCATACATACATGCTTACACACATACACACTCACATATACACCTAAATACGCATACACACACATATACGTACTTACATAAAGAAGCAACAATACTAGAATCCTCTATTTTACGTAAAGAATCAATAGCTTTGATTCTAATATGTTGTCCAAAAGCCCACATATTAGTGAACATTCAAGCATGTAAGAGAAATTAAATTAGTAAAGGGAAACTAATATGCATATATGAAAAAAACAAAATATTATCAAAATAAAATTACCTTTCATTCACAACCTATCATTAACTCTCTCTGCTCATCTAAGATTTCTTCATTATTTGTGTTGGCTCATTGCAAACGAGTATATTGCCAATTTGTGAAAGAAGATATATTTGTAATCTCAATATTATCGAGATTACATTTATATCTTTTGTTTCTCCGTCTTTTACTTTGGAGATTTTGAAGTTTCTATTCGTACTCGCTAACGAATGCTTGTATGCATTCGCTATTATATGCTACAAAAGTAGAAACATCATTTTTTTGCTGAAATGTAAATAAAAATGGAACTCCCTTACCTGATAATACCTCGTCTATTATTTTTGAAGAAGACTTGTTGGTCCATGCAAGTGGAGCTCCTTCATGAACTCTTTCAAGGTACTCACTAGCATAGTACATGCAATCCTCAAGCATCCAACCCTTTTCCATGGATCCTTCTGGTTTCGCCCTTTTCAGCACATAACCTTTTAATATCCCCATAAATCGTTCGACCCAAAACATCCATCGAGTGTTGAGAACACCTACAATCTCTATTTCATCTACAAGATGGACTAATAAATGAACTTGAATATCAAAAATGAAGTAGGAAGCTCTTTCTCCATCAGACATAGTAGCTCTTTGCATTCACATTTCTTTTGTGAGATTGAGTTTTTGTTAATCTTTTTTTATGTAATCCACCTATATAGATCATTGAAAAAATTATAAAGTAATTAATTAAAAAATAAAATATATCAAATATTCATATATATTAAATATAAAAGTATCATAATTACCTTATAAGCGATCCAAAGAGTGAGGGAAGAGTGAGGGGGTGTGGATGTGAGCATGGGTGTGTTTGGGGTCGAGAGTAAGGAAGTGTATGATTATGGGTATAAGAGTAGTGGGAAGGTGAGGGAAGGTGTGTATGTGGGCATGAGTGCATGTGAGTGAGTGAGTGTGATCGAGTAAGAGAAGGGAGGTGGACACGGGAGTGATTGAGAGCAAGGAGCTAGAAATAAGAGCAAAAGCGAGAGAAAGAAAAGAACGGGAAAACAGGTGGAACAACAGCGTGTAAGTAAGGAGAGTGCAACTCCGAGGGTCAGACATTGTAGTTGGATTTTGGACTACATCTGGATTCGAGTCTCCATTCCCTTCTCTTCCCAATCGTACATTAGAATACCATTGGGTGACTTAGAGCAAGAAAAGTGGACCAATTTTGGCCAGTTTAGGCAAACCTTCCACATATATCTGCATCTTTTCCTTGGGCATAGGAGTGTAACACATAGTGGTGCAAAAGATAGAGTTGTGTGATTAGAACATGGCTTCCATGTGTTGAGGCTTCCTTTTGCACCTACATCACTTAAAAAGTTCAAGTAAGCTCTTGTAGGGAGGTATCTATTGGATCCCAAAGTGAATCAATGACTAGATGATGATATGATAGATTATCAATCTTTTTCACAAGCATACGTTTTATTATAGTGTTTTGCCTTTAATGGGTCGATGTTTTCGTCTTCATCTCTTAGTGATGGTTTTGCTTGTGTGTCCATAGTGGCTAGGTCTTTGGCTCTATTAAAATGAGTGGTGTCTTTGGATTCCATAGTTGCTTCATCATTAATCGTTTTGAGTTTGCTATTGTTGCAGGTGAAGTGACGTGATCGGCCTTTGTCTTCTTTCATTTGCTCTTATCCCTGCTTTTCGTTGGCTTCTTTTTTGGTCTTTTCTTCTCTAGAGAGATCATGAGGCTTCATGTATGTAAAAATGTCTTTGGTAACCACATCTATGACCTACCTTGTTGAGCTACAATAGATTGGTTAGACACCCAAACTTGTTGTTTTGGTTGGGTTGCGATCTTGCCTAATGATGGCTTGGACTTCTTGTTTCTCCTTGGCTTTGCATTATCTTCTCATTTAGATACCCGCATTTGTGATTCCCCTTTGTGTGTTTGAAGTGTATCGTTGAGAACCTAGACTTGTCGGATATTTGTGGTTGAAAAATGAAATGGATGCTCCTCCTTTTTTGTTCATCTTGCTCGTGGTAGAGGAGTAGGTGTAGCATTCTTTCGATATTCATGGGGCATGATGTCTAGAATTTCCATTGAAGGTGGTTGCATCTTAATTAAACTCTCCTCTCTATGTGACTTACAATGGTCCTCACATTCACTCTTTATAGAAGTCTCACCATATGATTTTGCTAACGGAAACCATGCATATCAAATAATGCAATCAAGCATTTGCACGCAAATATGAAATGACATGGATTAAAAAATGACAACATACCACACATGTTCCCTTTATTCACCATTACACATCCTAAAGAATAATCCACAATTGTAGAGTGCTTGTTCAATCAATATTTTGTTAAGATCGATTGCTCTTCCATTTTTGGTTTGTACAGTACTAAAAACTCTTGCAAAGAGACTAGACCTTTGATTTTCAAGATAATTTCCATCTCTTCTAAGCATGCTACCTCTTTATCTTTTATGTAGGCTATAATTACTTCCAATTGATAGATGGCCTCCTCCATAACCTAAGCTAATTCAATGCAAATCATACTCTTTCATGCACTTGAGTCTATGTGTGCCATAGTTTTTGTTTTGAAGTATATTCCTTGAATGACACGTAACCATTTCTTCTCTTCCATCAGCCCTATGTCCATAACTCTCATTGTAAATACCTTGACAATGGAGTAAAAATTGATAGGGTCAAAAAGTCCTTGTAGTAATTTCTTATGTCGAGGGATTCTTTGTCGAGCTTCCTCTTGTGATTCTTCTTTATTTCAATTATGTTCCACCTTTCTATCTTTAGCTATTTGGAGTTCTTCTAGCATTTCATCAACGGAAAATTCAAGCTACCTCTTGATGAAGCATCCACTAATATAGTTGGGCAACATTTCACCTTCCAAGGTTTCTAATTGGATTGCACATTGTGTAGAGATATTATTAATTAAAATGATCCATGGACTCATTTTTGAAGCTTCTTGACATGTTCTAGTGTGTAAACTAAAACAATGTCTCGTTCATGTAGGCATGCATTGTAATAGGTTTTTTGTCATCTTTTATTAGTATAAATACCTTTTGTGTTTCTTAGTCATATCTCTTGTAACTCCTCTAATGGCTCCACAAGATTGGACAAATCATGGCCTTTGCATTAATAATTTTTTGCCACTTTTAGTATATAAAGTAAAAATTCAATTGGTAAAACCATATGAGAAATTAAAGTGTGTCATCCCACGACAAGGAATATGGGTGCATAGCGATAGTTAATGTGACACAATTTCATCGCTATAAAATTGCATAAAGCATCGTAACAAGTTTCGAGCATGTAACGTTAGTTAAATGATGAAAATTTCGATGTTTTTATTGACATGTGGCATGATGAGATATGTGACGGTTGCATTGAGCGTTGCTAAAGTGATGATATAAAAAAGCATCACATAAGCGACACTAATTTGCATCACATAAGCGATGATAGTTAGCATCGCTTATGTGATGCTATCCGGATAGGAGTTTATGATGCTCTAGCATCGGTTACATGATGGGTTTTTTATGAAAAAAAATGTTGGAGGCTCTTCGATCGGCATCTACATGCATCTGATTGAAGAGCTCTCCAACGTTCACAATTGCGTTGTGCTTACGAGCTAAAACAATCGCTTGCTGAATTGTTGTTTTGTCTAATCTGTATCTTATTGTCTCTCTCTCTCTATTTCTCTCTTTCTACCTCTTTCTCTCTTTGAATTATCTCTCTCTCTCTCTCTTTCTCTCTCTCTCTCTCTATTGCAAGTTATTCAAGAAGTTAATCAAGCAAAAAATATGGCTAACTATTGTATGTAGAATTTCCATTCTTTGAATATCATTTGAATTGTGTTATTTTCATTAATTAGCATACTCACATTTATTGATATGCACATATACACTTACACATTCACACATATACACATATACACATGCACATACACACACATATATACTTACATACATGTGCACATACACTGACACATACACACACATACACATGCATATGCACAAACATCTCTACAAACACGCCTACAAAGACATAGTATTATATGCTATAATAGACTAGTGACTAACAAATTTACTAGATTTTACTTCCTTTAGTTATCTTCAAGTCTTTCCCAAGGTGATTATGTTGTATATGCCTCCCAAAAAATCCTTATCAAGTCCTTTCTCATGGTTGATGATCAATTCCTAGGTGAGTTAGGCTTATCAAGTCCTTTCTCATGGTTGATGATCATTTCCTAGGTGAGTTAGGATCTGCTTCAAGAGCCTCATTGTCACTATGTATGATCAGCAGATCAGCCCAAACCCAACAAATTTTGTTCTCATCGCTAGGTAACTCCTGAGTAGGGTCATAAGCCAGTGCATACTCTGCCCAATAGCCTCAATATGCCTCAAACTGTGGAAATGAAAAATTAATATTGAGATCTTGGTTTAAGAAGCATACCAGTAAGTGGGCGTCCTCAATATCACAATTGATCTCTAGGTCCTCAATGGATATCCCCATACTTGCAAACAACTGATCTAAAAAATATATAATGAGATCAAACAAAGCACTCTAATAAGTGTGATCGAGCATTTGGAAGTTGGTTCCTATGATACCTAATTTTTATATATTAGATCCCCTTTTTTCAAAAAATATAATATTTAATAAGCATCTATAAAAGTATCTAAAATTTTTCACTGTTTTGTAAATTTCCCACAAAACTTCTACTCATTAACTATTTTCCATTGTCATCTCTTGCTAGTTGTAGCATGGATTTACTTGTAGCATATTCACTTTTACCTAGACAATCTCTCTTGAAACATCTCGAATCTATTTTTCCAATCCTCACACAATGTTCGATTCCCCCCATTGTGCTTCTTCTTTTGAGGTTTGGTAGTTTTTAACCTTTATGGAAATGGGGTGATGCCCCGTATAAATTTTCTTGTTACTAGAGGCAATACTTCCTCTTCATCTCCCTCTCCAATGTTGTGTGTTTGAAATTATCTTCTTCCTCTTCCCTTTCCAATTTAGTGTGCTCATGATCCTTTTGTTGATATATTTAGGTAGTGATGTGTGTGAACACACTAGGACCACCAGGGCACTTTTTTCCCTCTTTAGGAGGTTGTTTCCCTCCGGCTAGTATATATGCCTATAACCCTAATGGGCTACTTATCTTTCTACATTCTAGTGGTAATACATTCAGTATTGTGTGTTGAGCTGTAAGCTTCTTCTTCTTCCTTGTGCTGTTCGCGTGCTTCCGCAGACGTCTAACTCGAACAATTGGTATTAGAGCAGGTCAACGCTTCATCTAGGGCGTCATCGACACTACTCCGACTATAGTCTCAGAATCACATGAACTTTGGTGAGCATACTCAACGTGTTTCCGAGATCGAAACAGCTTTGCAGTGTGGTGCTGAAATCGCGATCTGAGCTTGTTTCGGCATTCGAATGCTCTATCGTAGTGCTTGTGCAGGCTATTTTGTCTTTTTGTGCCAAAGATATATACTCATTTCGGTTCGCGAGTATAAGCGTCTCAAAGTGTGCTATAGGTTTAGTAGAATTTGTCTTGGTAGTTCTGTTCAACTTTTTGAGATACAATCAATTTTTTGTATCAAGGTATTTTAGTCATTGGCCATGGCTGAAAGCAGTGATGTATTTCGTATGTTGGCTATTGAGGATAAGTTGGATGGTACCAACTACCCGTTGTGGGCTTATATGATGCGACATGTATTGGTTGCAAAAGGATTGTGGAACATTGTGAAGAGTGTTGAAAAATGTCCTATCACACCTACAACTGTTACAACTGCAGGTACTGAAGTTGATGCAAAAGGTATCAAAGATGATGATATTCTGCATATTCCTATTTGTGCTACGGTTTCTGCTGCACCTACTGTAGAGCAAATTTATTGGGATGGCAGAGATGCTCAGGCACATGCATTGATAGCTTTGTCTGTCAAACGTGCCATTATTCCTCACATTCGCTGTTGTAGAACAATTAAGGATGTTTGGGATAAAGCTAGGAATGAGGCTCGTGTTGCTTACCTTCAAAAATAGTTGGAGAGTGAGCACATGAATGAAGGTGATTCTATAGATAAGTTTCTAACAAAGATCAAAGAATTGAAGGAACAACTGATTTCTGTTGATAAGGTTATACCAGATAACTCACTTATGCAGACCGTTTTGATTGGTCTTCCTGATTCATATCAGAGTTTTTCTTCTGCTCTTCATTTGATAATGAAAGGCAATCCAAATGCCTTGTCATTTGAGCAGTTAGTCACTGTTCTGTAGCAAGAAGATCAGTCCAGGCAGAATAGGTCCATTATGCATGTTACAGATCAAGCTTTCCTGGCTAGTCAGAACGGCAAAGGAAAATGGAGCTCTTAAACTAGTAATTAGAAATCTACTAATTCTGCATAATGGAAGAGGGAAGACAAAGATGAAAAGAAATCAGAAAAGCAAAAATTATTTTCCAAGTAATCTAAAGGAAATGATCATATCATAAAGAACTATTTAAAACTGGCTGCTAAAGAGGCAACGAAGAAAGAGGCTAGAATGGTTGTTGTAGAGGCCTCTACACCAAAAAGAGAGTCTGCTAATCTTGTGCAGGAAGAAGAATGGGTGTTTACTAGTGTTTGCACTTTTGATCCATCTTCTCCTGAGGAGTGCATGCCTATAGTAGACTCAGATGTTTGGTACTTTGATAGTGGGGCGACCAAACATATCACCTCATAGCGCAATTTCTTCACTTCACTCGAGCCTGCCCCTACAGGGAATACTATCACATGTGCCAACAACTCCTCTTATCCTATCATGGGAGTCGGTAAGATCATTTTGACTACTGATGATGGTAGTTTTTTCACTTTGTCAGATGCTTTATTTGTGCCACGGATCAAGAAGAATCTGTTATAAGTTTCTACATTAGCCAAGATTGGCTTGGTTGTGAAATTTATTGATGACAGATGTACAATTCATGATCTATCAAACGGTGACGTGATTATTGCTTCTAGCATTTTATGTCGTGGGCTGTATAAGCTCATAGATTATGAAAGATCGGTGAATGATTTGCCATGTGCAGTACATGATTCTCATGCTATTTCATATGCAAAGCTTTGGCATGCACGCTTTGGCCATCTGAACTTTGCTAGTTTGCTACCCTTGTAGAAATCTAAAATGGTGTCCTCTTTGCCCAAACTTGAGGCACCCGATAAACATTGTATGTGAAGCCTGTATTTTGGGCAAAATGCAGCTTTCCTCATTTCCAAAAGATGGTTCAGTTCGGGCTGATGTGTGTGGTCCTATGCAGACACCCTCTTTTGGAAATTATCTTTACTTCGTGACTTTCATTGATGATTATTCCAGGCGTGCATGGGTATATCCATTGAAAGCAAAGTCCGAAGTGTTCATGTGCTTCAAACAGTTTTTGGTTTTGGCTGAAAATCTGTTAGCATGTAAAATGGGCACCCTCCGTTCTGATCGGGGTGGGGGGGGTATATGTCTTCTGATTTTAATGCATTTCTGGCTGAACATGGGATGAAACACTAGTGTACAATGCCGTATACACCTCAATAGAATGGAGTTGTTGAACGGAAGAATAGGTCACGCATGGAGATGGTGAGATGTATGGTCAAGAGTCAGGCTTTGCCACATAGTTTTTGGCTTGAGGCTATTATGTGTGCAACATATGTACTTAACATGTGTCCCACTAAAGCGCTGCAGTCTATCACTCCATATGAGGCTTGGCATGATTGCAAGCCATTTGTTGCTCATCTGTGTGTTTTTGGTTGTTTGGCATATGCATTAGTGCCTGAACAACATCGTAGAAAATTGGATGATAAAGCAATAAAATGTATTTTTGTTGGGTACAGTTCTAAAAGTAAATGCCATCATCTGTATCATCCACAGACTAAACACATTATGATGAGTCATGATGTGGTTTCTGTGGAAGATGCTATTCAGCCATTGCTTTCATGTACTAAGGAGACATCTATTAGCTCCAAAGAGATGTATGATACTTTGCTGCCTCTTTTTACAGGTGGATAGTCTAGTGTTGGTCCTAATGAGGCAACTTCTCAACCTTTGCAAGTTTCATGTGATGATGCAGATCATCCCATTTCTAATGCAGATTTACATGATGCAATTGTTGATGAGAGAGCTGATATTGAGGAGGTAAAGACAGCAAATTAGATGCACTTCTATCATATCGTACTCGATTAGGCTCTCATAGTGCCTCTTTTGCATCTGATTGCTATGCTATGGCTACATCTAGTCTCTGTGATGAGAATGAGCCTGTTTTGTTTGATGAAGCACAAATTCAGAAAATTGGATGGCTGCTATGCAATCTGAATATGATGCTATAATGAAGAATGGTACTTGGTCTTTATGTGACTTGCCTCCTGGCAAGAAGACCATTGGCACTAAGTGGGTTTACAAGCTGAAGCATAAGACTGATGGAACAATTGATAGGTATAAGGCTAGGCTTGTTGCAAAGGGTTATGCATAGGAAAGAGGCATTGATTTTGATGAAACCTTTGCACCTACATGCCAAATGACTACTGTTCGTAGCATCTGTGCACTTGCAGCTCATCATGGCTGGAATGTACATCAATTGGACAATAAAACAACATTTCTGAATGGTGACTTGCATGAAGAAGTGTATGTTTTTCAGCCCCGTGGCTTTGTGCAGAAAGGGCATGAAAACCAGGTGTGCAGGTTAAGAAAGGCTTTATATGGTTTGAAACAAGCACCACGTGCTTGGTATGAAAAGATACATGCCTATTTGATTGCACATGGTTTTGAGAACAATCCGACTGAAAGCACCTTATATGTTAAGTGTGCTAATGATGTACTTTTGATCATTGTGGTGTATGTTGATGACATGCTGTTCACTGGTCCTCATGAGAAGCATATTGCTGATTTCAAGGATGATTTACATGCCTCATTTGAGATGTCTGATTTGGGGCATTTGCATCATTATTTGGGCATTCAGTTTATGCACGTTGATGGTGGAATGGCTTTGTGTCAAACAAAATATATTCATATTGGCCTTGAAGATTGTACATATTGCCACTCCTATGGAGAGAGGTTTACGATTGAGTCTTCATGATGCTAGAGATGAATTTGATGTGTTTCTCTATTAGTAGGTTGTTGGATGCTTGATTTACTTATGCATTACTCGGCCAGATATTCAGTTTGCTGTCTCACAGATGAGCAGGTTTATGCATGGCAGGCAGTTAAGCGCATCTTTTGCTACTTGAGTGGTACTCGACTACTTGGGTTGTTTTATCCCAAGGGGTGATCACTACCGCCAGATTTGCATGCTTTCTTTGACTCTAATTGGGCTGGTTGCTATGACACTCGTGTGTCCACTAGTGGCTTTTGTTTCATGCTTGGTAGCTCATATTTATCTTGGTTGAGCAAGAAGCAACCTACTATGGCCACTTCTAGTTGTGAGGGTGAGTATAGGCTAGCACATTGAGGTGCATTAGCATTATGTTAGGGAGAGGTTCTCTGCTAGGGAGATCAACTTGGCAAATGTGTCCACGCAGGAGAACATTGCAGATCTTTTCACGAAGGCTGTACCTAGGGAGAAGTTTGAAGCTTTCCGCAAAGCTTTGGGCTTACTTCCTTTTGTGGAGTGATTTTCACATTGCTTGGAACTTCCTTATACATGAGTGCCAACTCCTTGTTCACCGCTCACTCCCAGGGGGGATTTGCTGATATATCTAGGTAGTGATGTATGTGAACACATTAGGACTGCTGGGGCACTTTTCTCCCTCTTTAGGAGGTTTTTTTTTCCCCGGCTTTTATATATTCCTATAACCCTAATGGGCTACTTATTCTTGTACATTATAGTGGTAATACATGCAGTATTGTGTGTTGAGCTCTAAGCTTCTTCTTCTTCCTTGTGTTGTTCATGTGCTTCCGCAGACGTCTAACTCCAACACCTTTTCACTCACTACAAATGTGTTCTTCTCTGTAGTACCCTTAGTATACTTGTGCCCGTGTGACCACAACTATGGTTGGTTCTTTGTGAATGTCTTTTAGTCTTTCTACCTCTACAAAGTGAGTAGATGAGCTTGTTACTTCCCTAGAATTCGATGTTCAAAACACCACTCCTATGGTAGGAACCTATTCTTGCACCTTATGGATAGGTTGGGTTTTGACTTCCACATAGTTGGAGACTTCTACTAGCTCCTTCCCTTTTCCATTGTTCGCTCTCTTTCTTTGAAATCTTCATTATAATGACCTTCCCCACTGTAATGTGTATAGAATGGGGTGAATCCAACTCACCTCTTTTCATTTGGGAAAACCCTAGCTATGTGTCCATCACCTCCATATCTCCCACACTGAATTGGTGTTGCTATAGATCTTCATTCTTGTGCTACTTCCCTAAGGTAAGCACCTACTTGGACTTGAGCACCTTTTCCATAAGGTTTTCTTGACTCCCATCGTGGGGTGGGAGGTTTGTTTTGAGTAGGTAATTATGTTTAAGGATGCTCCCTTGTATTCAAAGGTCATGTTGTCCCTCCTTCATAAGCCATCTACTGATAACATTGATCCTTAGTATGGTTTGGCTTATTGCAAAACATGCAAAATCTTATGGGTGGGGCCTTTCTATAACTAATCTTCAGATAGTAGGAAACTCTACATTATCACTTATGGAATGTTGAATTTTTGGTTTATTTTATTGATATTTTAATGTGTTTTATGTTGATATATTTAGGTAGTGAGGTGTGTGAACACACTAGGACTATCGTGGTGTTTTTCCCCTCTTTAGGAGGTTTTCTTCCCCCAAATTGTATATATGCCTATAACCCTAATGGGTCATTTATCTTTGTACATTCTAGTGGTAATACATTCAGTATTGTGTGTTGAGCTTGAAGCTTCTTCTTCTTCCTTGTGTTGTTTGAATGATTTTGCATGTCTCAAACTCCAACAATTGGTATCAGATCAGGTTGCCATTTCATCTAGGGCATCCTCGACATCCCTCTGGTCACGGTCTCAAAATCAGACGAAACTTGGTGAGCATATTCAAGGTCATTAGGAGTTTAAAATATCTTTGTTGTGTCATGCCGAAATCACAATCTGAGCTCATTTTGGCCTTTGAATGCAGTTTCACAATGCTTCTACAGACAATTTCATCTTTTTGTGCGAAAGATATGTACAAGTTTTGATTTGCTAGTATAAGCATCTCAAAGTCTACTACAGGTTTAGCAAAACTCAACATGGTAGTTCTATTCAACTTTTTGAGATACAATCATTTTTTTGCATCAAGGTATTGAATCAGTGGCCATGGCTCAAAGCAGTGATCTATTTTGTATGTTGGTTGTTGATGATAAGTTGGATGGTACCAATTACCCATTATGGGCTTATATGATGCATCATGTATTGGTTGCAAAAGGACTCTGGAATCTTGTGAAGGGTGTTGAAAAACATCCTATTACACCTACAAACAAAGTTGTTTACGGTGATGTAGGCAGGGTTGAAGATGGTGATATTCTTCATGTTCCTGTTCGTGCTATGGTTCTTGCTGCGCCTACTATAGAGAAAATTTGTTGGGATGGAAGAGATGTTTAGGCACATGCATTGATAGCCTTGTCTATCAAACGTGCCATTATTCCTCACATTGATTGTAGTAGAATAGCTAAGGATGCTTGGGATACACTTACCACTTCATACCAGGCAAGGAATGAGGCTCATGTTGCTTACCTCCAAAAACAACCATATGAATGAAGGAGATTCCATCAACAGTTTTCTAACAAAGGTCAAAGATTTGAAGGAACAATTTATTCCTACTGATGAAGTCTTGCATGACAATTCTTTTGTGGAGATTATTCTAAATGGTCTTCTTGATTCATATCAGAGTTTTACTTCTACTCTTTGTTTGATGATGAAAGGCAATCCAAATGCCTTAACATTTGAGGACTTAGTCTCTATTCTATTGCAAGAAGATCAGTATAAGCAGAAGAGGTCCATTATGCATGTTGTAGATCAAGCTTTCCTGGCTAATCAGAAGGGCAAAGGTAAGTGGAGCTCTTCTACTAGTAAGCAAAAATCTGCTAATTCTCCATAATCAAAGAAGGATGATAGAGACGAGAAGAAAATAGAAAAGCAACAATTGTGTTGCAAATACTGTAAAGGAAATGATCATGTCATAAAGAGTTGTCCAAAACCCGTTGCTAAAGAGGCAAGGAAGAAAGAGGTTGGAATGGTTGTTGCAGAGACCTCTACACCAAAAATAGAGTCTACTAATCTGGTGAAGAATGAAGAATGGGCATTTACCACTATTTGTAGTTATGACCGTGCTTCACATGAATAGTGTATGTCTGTAGTAGACTCAGATGTTTGGTACTTTGGTAGTGGGGCAACCAAACACATTACCTCGCATCGCAGTTTCTTCACTTCACTTGAGCCTACAACTACATGGAATAATGCCACATGCACCAACAACTCCTCTTATCCTATTATGGGAGTTGGTAAGATTATTCTGACTACCGGTGATGGTAGTTCTTTTACATTCTTGAATGTTTTATTTGTGCCAGGGGTCAAGAATAATTTTTTATTAGTTTCAGCTTTAGCCAATATTGGCTTGGTGAAATTTGTTGATGACAAATGTACAATTGATGATATGTCAAATGGCAACATCATTATTGCGTCAGATATTTTATGTTGTGGGTTGTATAAGCTCATATATTATGAAAAATCTATGAATGATTTAGCATGTGTAGTACATGATTCTCAGGCTATGTCAAATGCAAAGCTTTGGCATGCACCCTTTGGTCATCTGAATTTTGCTAGTTTACTACACCTGTAGAAATTTGAAATGGTGTCCTCTCTATCCAAACTTGAGATACCTAGTAAACATGTCTATGAAGGTTGTATTTTGGGCAAAATGTAGCATTCCTCATTCCGAGAAGATGGTTTAGTTCGAGCTACTCAAAAATTGAAGCTTGTTCACAATCATGTCTATGGTCCTATGCAGACACCCTCTTTTGGTCTTTACTTTGTGACTTCCATTGATGATTTTTCCAAGAATGCATGGGTATATCCATTGAAAGAAAAGTCCAAAGTGTTTAGGTGCTTCAAACAGTTTCTAGTTTTGGCTGAAAATCTGTCAGCATGTAAAATGGGCACCCTTCATTTTGTTCAAAGGGCGGAATATATGTCTTCTGATTTTAATGAATTTTCGACTGAACATGGGATAAAAAACTAGTGTACAATTCCATATACACCTCAATAGAATGGAGTTGCTAAAAGGAAGAACATGTCACTCATGGAGATGGCAAGGTGTATGCTGAAGAGTCAGGCTTTACCACATAGTTTCTGGCTTGAGGTTGTTATGTGTGCAACATATGTACTTAACAGGTGTCCCACTAAAGAATTGCACTCTATCACTCCATATGAGGCTTGGCATGGCTGAAAGCCATCGGTTGCTCACCTGCATATTTTTGGTTGTCTGGCATATGCATTACTGCTTGCCTCTTTTTACAGGTGGATAGTCTAGTGCTAGTCCAAATGAGTCAATTTCTTAGCCTTTATAGGTTCCATGTGGCGATGCAGTTTCTGATGCAAATTTACATGATGCACTTGTTGATGAGAGAGCTGATATTGAGGAGGCAAAAGCTATGCCTAAATGGCTGGTGCAGAGTTTGCGAGATAGCAAATTAGATGCACCTCTATCATAGTGTACTCATTCATGCTCTCAGAGTGCTTCTCTTGCATCAGATTGCTATGCTATGGTTGCCTCTAGTATTTGTGATGAGAATGAGCTTGTGTTGTCTGATGAAGCACAAAATTTTGATGGCTAATATGCAATCAAAATATGATGATATTATAAAAAATGGTGGTTGGTCTTTATGTGACTTGCCTCCTCACAAGAAGGCCATTGGCACTAAGTGAGTATACAAACTGAAGTGTAAGCCTAGTGGAACAGTTGACAGGTATAAGGCTAGGCTTGTTGCAAAGGGTTGAGTTCAGGAAGAGGCATTGATTTTGATGAGACCTTTGCTCCTACATGTTGAATCTCTTGTTTGTAGCATCTATGCACTTGCAGCTCATCATGGTTGGAATGTACATTAATTTGACATTAAAACTGCATTTTTGAATGGTAGCTTGCATGAAAAAGTGTATGTTTTTCAACCATGTGGCTTTGTGTAGAAAGGGCATGAAAAATGTGTGTAGATTGAAGAAGGTATTATATGGTTTAAAGCAAGCACCATGTGCTTGGTATGAAAAGAAACATGCCTATCTGATTGCACATGGTTTTGAGAATAGTCCAATTGAAAGCACCTTATATGTTAAGTGTCCATGTTGATGACATGCTGCTCACTAATCCTCATGAGAAGCATATTGCTGATTTTAAAGCTGATTTGCATGCCTCCTTTGAGATGTCAGATTTGGGGCATTTGCATCATTTTTTGGGCATTCAGTTTATGCAAGTCAATGGCGAAATAGCTTTGTGTAAAACAAAATATATTGACACATCATTGCACTGTTTTGGCCTTGAAGACTGCAAACCTATTGCCACTCCTCTGGAGAAAGGTTTACGATTGAGTCTTCATGATGTTGGAGATGCATTTGATGTTGTTCTCTATTAGCAGGTTGTTGGATGCTTGATTTACTTATGCATTACTCGGCCAGATACTTAGTTTGTTGTCTCATAGATGAGTAGATTTATGCATTGCACATGTGTCAAACATTGGCGATGGTTAAGTGCATCTTTCCCTACTTGAGTGGTACTCAACAACTTGTATTGCTTTATCTCGAGGGGGGATCACTACCACCATATTTACATGCTTTTTCTAACTTTGGTTGGGATAGTTGTTATGACACTCGTGTGTCCACCAATGGTTTTTGCTTCATGGTTGGTAGCTCATGCATATTTTGGTTCAGCAAGAAGCAGCCTACTGTGGCCACTTCTAGTTGTGAAGCTGAGTATAGGCAACTTTCATAGCAAATGTTGAGTGTGTGTGGCTCAGATGCCTTATGGCTGATGTGGGTCTTCGTCACTCTTCTAGCACCATGATCTTCATTGAAAGTTAGAGCACGTTGGTAGTTGTGAGGAACCCTATGTTCCATGCTTGTGCTAAGCACATTGAGGTGCACTATCATTATGTCAGGGAGAGGTTCTCTATAATAGATATCAGTTTGGTGTATGCCCACATAGGAGGACATTGCAGACCTTTTCACAAAGGCTATGCCCAAGGAGAAGTTTGAAGATTTTCGCAAAGGTTTGGGCTTATGTCCTTTTGTGTATTGATTCCACATAGCTTGGCACTTCCTTATACATGAGTGCCAACTCCTTGTTCACCACATCACTCCTAGGAAGGATATGTTGATATAATTAGGTAGTGATGTGTGTCAACACACTAGGACTGTTGGGGTACTTTTTCCCTCTTTAGGAGGTTCCCCCCCTCCCCCCCTTGTATATATGCCTATAAACCTAACGGGTCATTTATCTTTGTATATTTTAGTGGTAATACATTCAGTATTGTGTGTTGTGCTCAAAACTTCTTTTTCTTCTTCTTCTTCTTCCTTGAGCTATCTAGTGCTTTTGATATAGCAATTGAAGGTTTGTGAGGGCATGGACTTATTCGGATGTGTTTGGACACAAATAGAGAAATTATATTTTCTATATATTTTGTAAATAAAAGACCCACATAGAGGGTTCTTTCTAGAGAATGTGACTTTTGTAAATAAAAACTAAGGCTCTCCATAAAAGTGAGTAACTTTTTACTTTCATGCTTGCTTTTTGAAGTGTTATCCTCATTATAACCTCTATGATTGAATGTGATAGAAAACTATAAATACATGCACTTTGGAGAATCCTCCAATAGAGTACATAGGGGGGAGAGGCACACCATACTGTGTCCTATCTCATCTATTTTGCATATTTTTTTTGTATATTTTCAAATTTTGTACTCTTTGTGTATGCATGTACATAAGATATTGCATTAGAGCTTGTGCATGTCACTATAGAGGCATTCGTGCATGCGATCTTGATCCCTATCTGATTCTAATTTGGGTTCATGTCATTGTAGAGGCATACCAGTGTCCAATCCTTAACCCTATCAGATTTTGATACTGATTCTTCATCTTGTTTCTGTTTCAGATTTCGGTTATGATTCATGTTTTTTATTCCAATTCTTGTTTTTGTTTGAGTTTTTGGTTTCTACTCAAGTTCGAGTTCCTAAACTTGAACCTATAGTTTAACCCTATAATTTATGTCGACAATTTACTCTCACTACAAAGGCATTCTAGCATCCGATCCCTATCCGATTTGGATTTTGATTCTGGTTCTTGTTCTTGTTTCCATTTTTGGTTCAGATTTTCATTTTGGATTTCCTTTCCATTTCTTTTTTTTGTTTTGATTTTTGTTCTTGCTCCAATAATAGTTACCAAGACTATAGTTCACACCTACAATTTACTCCTATCTTTATAGCTATGGCATACTCCGAGATGTTGAATGAGGCATAGAACTATGGCATAACTTTGGCATCTTTGGCTTCCATGGCACCCCTGGCAGTTAGTGTTGTTGGATCTATGCAAACACTTCTTAATTAAGAAGTGGAAATAAGGACCTCTCATTTAGCAAGGAGGGATTTGAACCCACAACCTCAAATTCATCAGTCAGGTGTTTTACCACTACACTATTCACATGTGTTGCCACTCTACTCATTTGTACTTAGATTTAACATAACTTTCATCTCTCTTACTTTTTCAATTCCCAAGGACCACCCTTCACGTTTCCATTTTAATTCAGGAATTCGTGAAGTTATTATCACATCTTTATCAAGGGGGTTTCTTCTTCTACACAACCATGGACCCTATGCATACCACAAAGGGCTTTGGTGAATCACCTCTACCTGGGGTACCACTCAAACAGTAGTTGGAGCTCCTATGACATGAACTCCAAGGCACCCAAAAAGATTTGGGAATGTGAAAAATTACTTCAAAAGGTGCATTCAGAGGAGGAAAACCTTGTACGGGTGGTGAAGGGCATTATTATCACTCAAGTTGATGGCATACACTCCAAGATAGGCATAAAGCATTTCCAATTCTCATGGTTTGATGGTTGTAAGGATGGCCAATTTTTTTTATCATAGTTTTCCAAGTTTGAAGATTTTTATTCCTATGAATCCTACTCAAAAAATGATAAAGTGAAGTTTGTCAGTAATTATTTTGTGGGGGAAGACCCAACTTTGGAGGAATTTTTTTACAGCATAGTGCAAATTGTCCTACGACATGGAAGGGTTTTCATGAGAAGATTGAGGAGTCTTTTCTTCCTCCTTACTTCCATCTACATGTTTGTTGTTTGTGGTCCATTTCTCACATAGAAGGAGGCAAATAATGTTACTACTTACATTGAGCGATTTTAGCAAGGTCTATTACTTGTTCGCATGTATGAGGACATTCTTGAAGATACCTTATAGTATGAAGATAGTTTAGAGGTGGGGATCCAAGTCAAGTTTCACACAATCTAACCTATAATGCATTATGAAGCTATTTCTTGAACTCATGATGCAAAGAAGGAGTTTCAATCAATTACCAAGTAGATCCGTTTGCAACAATCGCATCAACAACAACCTTTCATCAAGATTACTTTTCCTTTGAAGTGAAATTTTACGATCTCTTCTTATCCTACTTTTCCACAAGCTCCTCATTCCAATTTTCCCATAGCATCCATAGCCTTACTGCTCCAACCTACCAAACCCCCTACCCTTCCAACTTCAATGGTGGTCGGTCAATAGAAGAGACCATGTATCATCAATTGGAATTGTGGTAAACCTGGACATACTAAAGCAAAGTGTAGATTGCAGCCTCTCCATATGAAATCTATTGCAATCCAAATGCACAACATGGATGCAACTCACAAAGAAGTTCCTTCTGTTCGCATGGAGGAAGCATTGATTTCTAAAAACCCTGAGATATGAAGGATCCCAAAAGCACTAAGTTCATTCATTGTATAATTGTTCTTTTAATAATTCAGACAAAGAAGATTGGGCCTCTCTCGAACTTCCTTAAAAAAGAAACTCGATGTTGATTTTATAATTTAAAGCGCTTCTATTAAAAAAAAAAAAACTTGGTGATGAAAAGAGGCGTACGAGAGAATCAAAGGGGGATTAAAAAAAGTATACAGTTTAAAGCTCATTTGTTGAAACAAATACTCGATGGTGACGTCAACTGCGCATAGTAACTTATAGTTTCAAGCTGCATTCTTGAAAAAAAGTCTATAGAACGCTCAAGTGTGCATATAAGTATCTCACGTGAACAAGAGCAAAATTCGGAACAATAGGTAGCATAAAAAAATATTTCAAACCATCCCAAAATTTGCTGATGATCCCTAAAAGTAGTGCTTAAGAGTATACATGCCAAAGAATATGCATTGATACACATGCCAAAGAATATGGGTTGATACAAGTGCGCCCCAAGCACTTATGCACATCGGCCATAGATGTGCATGGCCATCAAATGGTTGGCTTGAAAAGGGATCTCCAAATTGAAAACCTATCAGCATGTCTTAGTTAAATGCATCTAGACATGAATTCAATTCCCTCCTCAAATAAATATATATAGAACCCAAAACCAGTTTTTACATACGAAGTGATTCTCTACTTTCAACGGCTTAGAGTAGTGGAAGTGAGGGCTTTGAATGCACCTGGGGTTTTGGGGTTTTGGGGGTACTCCTGCTCGGCCCCTCGGCGGGGAGGGCTCCTCGCGCGTTCTTGTCTCGTCCCCCTTGCTGCGAGGGGGACTTTGCTCTGCTCTGTCAGTTGAGGTCTCCTGCGGGCTGTGCTGTACTCCTCAGAACTGTCATGGCCTTACATGAGGCGCTACCTGTTGGTCTACTTGGATCCAAAAGGGAAGGTAACAATGGTATTATTAGCTCTTTGATTAATCCTGTTTTCGAAGGTATTACAGGTCCTGGCGATGCGTCGGAAGATAAGCTTAGACAAGTTGATTTCAATGGTGTGCAAGCTGTTCGAGATCAGTTCAATCCTCAAGCTTTGCATGGGGCAGCATCTTACGCCAAAGTTCTGCAGAATCATCAGAAAGGGTTCTTCTCAATGTTTTCAAATCAGGAATCTTCAGGTAATGTCTTTCCTCATTCTCTGCTTAATGATATCAAAGGTAAAAGCAAGATCTTGGAGGATAATGGGGTTGCTAGTTCCTCTCATGATAAGGAGGGTGTACACTCCATTGATATTGACTTTGAAGCTAATGATCAGGAAGAATGCACCTTGGTTATAGATAGCTCAGCTCTGAATAAGTGGAATGTTCACCTTGAAGACAAGGTTGTGATAGCTCACTGTCATGGTCCTCGACCAGCGCTTGATCTTCTTAAAAATTGGATGCGTGTGAATTGGGAAAGCAAAGGGCTGTTTGCGAAGCATGTGCAATTCCTTCCCAATAATTTCTTTCTATTTTTTTTCGATGATGTTAGTAGTGCCTTGCAAGTTATAGCAGAGGGTCATTGGATCATAAAAAACACTCCTCTCTCATTTTACAAGTGGTATCCTGGCTTTAATCCCAGAAATAACAAACCTACTAAAGTTCCGGTCTGGGTGGAATTTCCAGATTTTCCAGTTGAGTTCTACCCATGGCTTGACAAGCTTGGTTCTCTCATTGGTAAGGTTCTGGGGCAAAAGCAAAAAAAAGAGTTCAATATCAAATGGGAACCTCAGTTGCTTATTGAAGTAGATATTTCCAAAAGTATTAAGTCTGAGCTTCTCATTAAAAACTCTGAAGGTTTGAGACTGCATGCTCAAAAAGTTTTTTACAGAAATTTGCCTAATGCTTGTTTTAACTGCTATAAACAAGGTCATTTAATAAAGGATTGTCCTTTACTTGATAAAAATCAGAATAAAGAGAATGCAGGTGAGGAAATGGGCACCAAAGCTTCTGCTCCTAATGTCAAAACTCCCCCCAAAGATGAATCAGGGTTCAAAAAAGTCACTGTCAAGCAAAGGAAGAAAAACCCTAGCTCTGTAATCAGGTCTGAACCTCTCTACAAAGGTGTGTTTAATCCTTATCAGGTTCTCGGAGAAGCTGCCAACGATCATCATCTTCCTTCGTCCTCTGGAGGCTTTGTGGATAATAAAGTTCAAGGTAGTCATAACTTTGATGTTAACATGCACAACTCAAAGGATGAGGAGACCGAGAATGTAAAGGGTCAGGTAAGTAAATCTAGATTGGAATCTCTCAATGAATGTGAAGGAAAGGAATCTGTCTGGGGAGAATCGGCTCCCAGACCGATTACTGATTCAATACCTGTTGCGGATTTGTCTTAAGAAGACTCCCTAAGTAACTGTGATGAAATGTTTATAGAACAAATCAATAAATTTGATGAACATACTACAGATCTGGTGGGTGCAGGTCCAAGCAATGACCAAGATGTTCATATGACCAATGTCATGTCACCTAATATTAAAGGTAAAACCAAGTCCAAAAGAAAGGAAATGCTCAGGAATTCGGTTTCTACAGTTAAGCCTGGTAAGAATCCTAAGAAGTAAGTTCCCTTCTCTTTCTCTTGTCCATGGATTGTATAAAATTGATCTCTCTTAACACTAAAGGGCTCTCTGATCCTGTCAGGAGCAAGTCAATCAATAGATGGTTCAGAGATTCTTCTCTTGTTCCTAACTTTATTTGTTTACAGGAGCTGAAGTTGGGGGGTTCCTCCCTGGTGTCGAATTTAAAGATTGTTTCGAATTCTCACCATTGGGTTCATACTGATCACAGTGGTAAAGGTGGTGCTGCCATTGGAGTGTCTAATGATGTGTGTCATCTTATTGAAGAGGTGTATAAGAGTAAAACTAACCAGTGGGTTGCTGTTAAATGTAAAGAGCCTCTCAACTTTACTGTTGTGTGTGTGTATGCTGCTAATCAGGCTTCTCAAAGGTCCAAATGCTGGGAAGAGATTAATAAAATTAATGATGTTATCTTATTGGCAGGTGACTTCAACATGGTAACTAACCTTGGTGATAGGATTGGTAATTGTGAGAATATTATCTCTGGTGGTGAGAGACATAGCTGGATAAATCTGGTCAACAATCACAATCTGTTGGATCTGTCTGTTAACACAGGTCACACTTGGAACAACAGAAATCATGTTAACTTTCTGTCTGCCAGATTGGATAGATTCTACATGCATGCTGGTAGGAGTAATAACCTGTGGAATTATAATTGTGATTTAGATCATTCCTTTGTTTTATCTGATCATTTACCTTTGATTGTGAATCTTTTCAATAACAACACCTCGTATCGTGCTGGATGGCCTCACATGGACTCCTCCCTGTTTAAAATTCCTATTGTGAAGGAGAAAATTTCTGATATTCTGTTTCTCCATTTCAATAAGGATAAGTCTCCTTTTGTGGCTTGGGAAGACGCTGTTAGAGAAATTCAAAATACTCTTAAGCACTTCAAAAATAAAGCTAAAAATATTAGGTATGAGAGAAGAATGATGACCTTGCAGGAAATTAATCTTATTGAGAACACTAAGCTTGATTTGAATACCAAAAGGCTTAAAATCCTTGAGTTGCAGGAAAAGGTTAAGAAAGTTGATTACCTCCTTGCTAGAGGTGCCCTTGCCACGTCTCGGGAATTCTGGGCAGGAAAAGTTGACAAGCCTAATAAACACATGTTTGATCTCATGAGGAAAAAGAAAGCTAGGGACTTCATCCCCCTGCTCAAAGACACTAATGGTATCTTGGCTTCTAACATGAAAGATAACCTAGAGATTGCTCATAAGTTCTTTGATAATGTATTCTCTATGCCTCCCAAGAGGGGGGAAGTTGTTTGGAGTGCAAGAGCTGCCATTGCCCTTTGTAGGAAAAAAATGGTTCCTCAGGGAATGGACTCCCTCCTTGACATGCCCCTCTCTGAGGGTGAGGTTAGAGAATCCATTAACAAATTGAAACCTGGTAAATCTCCTGGTCATGATGGTTTGCCCTATGAATTTTTTCAGGAATTCAAGGATTTGTTGGTGCCCATAATTCTCAAGATCTGGCAAGAAGCTTCTAGAAGGGGGTCCCTTTCTCCTTTTATCAACACGGGGGTGATTAAGCTTTTACACAAGAGGGGTCCCAAAGATGACTTAAACAATTGGAGGCCCATCTCCTGTCTGACTTCTCTTTACAAAATTTTTGCTTCCATTTTGGCCAGAAGGCTGAGTCCTTTAATGGATAGTATTATCCTGCCTGAGCAAAAAGGTTTCATCAAGGGAAGATTTATCTTGGATAACATCATCACCATTTGGGAAAGTCTTGAGTATTATAAAGAGCTTAATATTGACACCTACTTCTTCAAAATTGACTTTGATAAGGCCTATGACAGGATTGAGTGGGATTTCATTCTCCAGTCCCTTCATGACATTGGTTTTGGCAAAAAGTTTATTAGATATGTCAGTATTCTGTTTGGGAATGCTTTTTCTAAAGTTGCTATTAATGGCCATCTTTCTAACCCTTTTAAATTGTGCAGGTCTATTAGACAAGGTTGTCCCCTGGCTCCCCTTCTTTTTGCTATTGCTAGTGATGCTTTGGGCTGGCTTGTTAAGTCTAGTTTCAGTCAAGGGACCATCTCTGGTTTGGACATTCCCCAAGCCAGCTCTCCCCTTGGTCTGCAGATGTTCGCAGATGACACTAATATGTTGATGATTGCTGAAGAAAATTCTGCTTGTCAATTTCTTAAATGTCTTGACATTTTCTGTTTTGCTAGTGGTTCTGTTGTCAACCATAAGAAAACTGGTTTTTTTGCCTCTGACAATAAAACTCCTGACTGTGTTGTTGCTGCAGGTTGTGATATCATCAAAAAAGGGAGTATCTTCAGACTTCTGGGCATTCCCATGGGCTTTGGCATATCTTATGATCAAAGGTGGAATTGGGTGCTTGATAAATTTAGGGCCAAAATTTTTAAGTGGTCTGATGTGCATTCTAGTATTTCTCAGAGATCTTTTGTGTTAAAGCATTATATCCTTCCTTCCCTTACTTATTTTCTGTCCTGCTGGCAGCCTAGTAAAAAGCAACTTGGCCAAGCCATCTCCCTTGCTAGAAAATTTTTGTGGGGAGGCTCTAAAATTCCCAAAGTTGCTTGGGATATTTGTTGTATGAGAAAAGATGAAGGTGGGCTAGGTCTCATTTGCCCTTCCAGAATGGCCACTCAAATGGCTGCTAAATGGATTGTCAGATCTGTCTCCTCTTCTGATTTTTGGGCCTGTTTAATTAAAAGAAATGTTAGTAAATTCAACATAAAGCTCAATAAAAGTTGGGTCAATTGCTCTCTTTGGGATGTTATTGTTTCTCCTGTTGAATTTGTGCCCAAGGGTAGCCAGCTTATTTGTTCTTTTTGGAAAGCTTGGATGTCTGTGAAGGCTAAGTATAATCTGCCTATTTACTTTACTCACAACATGTCTTTCATTGCTCAAGACTCCATTTGGTATGGTTGGTTTAATTCTGTTCCTTCTTCTCCCCTTCCTATTAGATGGAATAAGTGCAGAAAAAAGGGTCTCGCTCACTGGCAGGACTTGATAATATCAGGTAATGTTATTAATGAAGCTGCCATTTCTGAAATTGACGGTCTTTCTGCCCAATGTAAACAGGTTATCACCAATAAGAAAGAAATTTTGAAGATAAAGATTGAAGAGCACCTGTGGAGGAAGGAGATCTCTCTCCAAGATGTGGCTGAGGATATTTTTAAGTCTTATAAAAAGAAAGGAAGAAGTATCAAAGAGATAACAGGGAAACTCAACAAGAAATGGGATCTTCAGTGGTCCTCCCTGCAGTGGAAGTACAGGTTCCAGTGTGCTTGGGCTTTCCCCTTCTCAAATAAGCAAGGCTGCCTGAATTGGCTTATTCTTCACAAAGGCATTTGGACAGGAAGTATTGCTAGGAAGTATAAAATTGATGCTGGTAATTGCAAGCTCTGTGGCAAGGAGGAGAGCTTGGACCATTTGTTTGTCAATTGTAAATGGTCCTCCAGATTTTGGGTTGGAATTAGGTGTTACTGTCAAAGCCAAGGTCTAAAGGCTCCTAATTGCAAAGATATCCTGCTGGGAGAAGCTGGTGGAATGGACATTCTTCTTTGGCAGTTTCTCAGAATACATTCTATGTGGTTTATATGGAAGACCAGGAACAGTGCCATCTTCAATAAGAGTAGAAAGGATTACTTCTTTTCCTTTTTGCTGGGATTGAAGAAAATTCTCAAGTTTTGCTGTACCTCAAGTAGTGATACTTGCTTGAAAGAAAAAAATTCCTTTGTAATTATGAGGAATAATCCCTTTACTGTGTGGAAGAATAAACTCCTAAAGATGTACTCTAAACCTAGGCTACAGATGATCACTATCCTTGATGATTATTGTAACCTTGTAAAAACTTGAGTCCTACCTCTTTTTAGGACTACTTCTCCCCTGGTTCTGATCAGACTTCATGATAGTCTGATAGTCTTATTGTAACTTCTTTATTACCTGCATCAATTTTATATTTCCTGTTTTCTCAAAAAAATATATATATATATATATATATATATATATATATATATATATATATATATATAAACGGGAACAGAAATCTATGCACAACTTTGAAAATCAGAGTCAGGAAGTCAACAAAGGTAAATAAAAGGAGGTCCCTCCATTTTGTACTCCTAGAGATCAAGAATGAGCAACCCCTATGAGTCCGAAAGATTCCTTAAAAATCGAGAAGAAACTTCAGCACAAAATGACAGATAGCAATAAATGAACGTAACATAATTTAAAGTGAGAGGCCCATCTCGAATTTAAGGAATTCAAACATTTTCAAACGAGTAGATGGAAAGTCTTAAAGCTGAGTTTTTGTATTTTCATATAGTCTATTGATTTCCTACCCACCACTTGGATCGAGATCCCCAAATTATTGATTTTATAGATCGTATCTTCGAATGATTGGGATGTTTCTTAACAAAAAGAGGCAAATGTTGCTGGATATATTTATGATAATGTATCTCATTCCTCCAATACTATGTGGTTACGTTGACTAGAGGCATACAAGGGAATTTAAAGGAGATAAATAAAAATGTATAATTTAAAATTGGTTTGTTGAAAAAAAATGTTCATAGTATGAGATCTTAATCATATTTGTTACTAAGAAACTATCCATCAGCTTGCAACAAGAGAGAAATTTAGAACAAGATCTAGTATTCAAAAATCCTCCCAACACATTGTTCAACCATTATATTGAAGGTCACAAATTAGGGAGTGCCCCTCTAATAGAAATATGCAAAATGACAACGGCTATGGAGTTCCATTACAAGAACAACTCAAAAATGCCTATTAAGAATGTTGGGAGTGTGTAGAAGTGTGAGAGACACACAATAAGCACACACAAGGAGCATAAACACAACAAGACACAGAGACAAGACGGATGGCTAGAATAGCTCTCTGATCTATTGATGATGAACACAGTTGTAGTAAGAGTTGAATAATATCCCTAAGTACAAAAGTACCACCACATATGAGTGTATCATGTGTGTGGTAACTTCCCTCCGGATAGGCCTTTTAGGTTTTCGCTTAAATGTTAAGGTGAAGTCTTAAGCACAAAAAATCACATCTTGTCTCGCGTAAATTGCTATGAACCTATTGGCTTAAGTGCATATTTACTTTAGGTAAACTCTTGTATATGTGTCATTTAAGTTAAGTAAAACAAGACATGGGGAAAGAACCTCTAGCCAGCACTAAAGTAAAAAGTGCCCATGTATAGGGAAAAGGTTCATATCAAAGCTACTCGAGGAATGCATAAGTGTAACAAACCCCCCTACTGCAAATGATGTGAACACATATAGGGAGTGACAAACCAGCCCCCACTAAGCAATAAGCCTAAAGATTTGTGAAAAGCTTCAACCTTTTCCCATTGAAGAGCTTTAGTGATGTCTGCCACATTATCTTGTGTGGGCACATATTCCAAATCAATATTTAATGCATGAAGGCACTCTCTCACATACTGATAATGCACATCAATATGTTTATTCCATGCATGAAACATTGATTTTGTGCAACATCCAATTTACTTTGGCTATTAGTGAGAATATGCATAACAACATCAATCGTCATGCAAAGATCCATCAATAGATGTCTTTGGCATATACACTCCACTATAGCTATGAAAACTACTCAACTTCACAACTCGATGTTGCCACTGTAGGGTGCTTCTTACGGAACCAAGATATGCATGAGTCTCCAAAGAAAAAGTAATTACCACGGGTGGACATAGAAACATCATAGCAACCAACCCAATAACTATCTTTAAAAGCATGCAAGCACGGTTGAATATATCTGCCATAAAAGATACCTAAACTCAAAGTGCCTTTGAGATATCTTAACACATGTCTCACCACATTCCAATGCTTTGTGCTAGGGAAATGAATGAATCGACTCAACTAGTAAATTGCATATTGTATATCCGGCCTTGTGTTCCATGCATATATAAGACATCCCACAACTAGCTCATAAAGAGAAGTGGCAAGTGCATCATTGTAATCCTCAACTAAGAACCTAAATCATATCTCCACTGGCATGGAAACCAGATTGCAATCCTCAAATTCAAAATTCTAACATAGTTTTTCAACATAGTTTGCTTGATGCATAACAATTCCCCCCCTATTTGAGTCATACATACATCCTAAAGTGGCTTTCTCAAGTATGAAACATGTGCTTCATTATGCACGACATACAAAGAAGCAAGAGTTTCCCATGCCTGTCTTGATGTAAAGCATGATTGAATGTGTGGAACTATATGATGTTTCACGAAAAGCATAATCAAATAAATAACCTTTGATCATCTTCTCCATCCAATCTAATTTGTTCTTGCATATGTGGAGAAGGAGTAACCACTATAATTGAAGAAGAAGCTTTGTCTGTGATAGTAGACTGTGAAGTAAAATAACTTGCGAGTCTTTCATCTACATCTACCACTACGTTCCATAGTTGTTTTGTGATTGAACATGTTTCATCATGTAAGAACACATTGGATAGTTGGTCCCATCAAGCTTATCTTCAGCTTGAAGAATGCCAAACAAATCATTGTTGGCTTCCATTTCACTAAAGAACAAGAATGTGACGAGATCTTTACTTCAATGAAAGATAAAATGAATGCTCAAACCCCAGCTCATAATCCATCATTCTGATGGCAATTCTGACTGCACAAACATAGCAAGACACATGAGAAGATGGATGGCTAGAGTAACTCTCTTTGTTGATGATGAATAGGACTAAGTAAGAGCTGAATAATATTGCTAAGTACAAAAGTACGACCACATATGAGTGTATCATGTATGTGGTAACATGGAGAAAAAAACTGTAGCCAACACTAGAGTAAAAAGTGCCCATGTATAGGGAAAAGGTTTACATCAAAGCTACTTGAGGAACACATGTATAACAAAAAATATAGAAAGAGACTAAGAACTTGTAGGAGAAGACGAGACAAGCAACCATCTTGGGGAAAAAAGGTCTTCAACCTCCTATGATGTAGAATTTTTGTGGACACTAAAGTCAACAAGGGAAAATAGCAAGAGGTCCCTCCATTTCATACCCTTGGAAGTGAGTATTAAGCGATATGAAGTGACCCATTAGGGCGAAAAATGGCCCAAAAAGGGCCGTGCTTAATCTGGATTAAAGTTCTCAAATTCTTTAAGAAATTCCGTGTAAGTTCATTTAAAACATATCTTATGTAAGTTTTGAAGAGAGAGAAACTCATGTGATAATCATGAAAAGTTTTTGTGATATCTTACGCCTCGAAGTTTGTGCTCATCGGGTGCTAATAAAAATTTGAATTTTTCTCTTGTTCACGAACCTATATAATGTGTGCTGATGACATTTTGCGCTTTTTTACTCTACTTTTCATAGCAGGCCTGTTTCTCTCTTTCACGTCATTTTAGACACTTGTCGGTCACTTTTCATAGCAGACCATGGAGAACCTTAACCCAAATACTCTTGCTGAGCTTTTAAACAATCGAAATCATTGTGAAAAGTTCCATATCAACATTGCAGTTAGTCATGAGTATGCGACGACAAGAAAAATATTTCGAAGGGCTCTTCATCCTTTTGAAGTGGATGGATTGCAAAAGGAAGGCAAGAAACATATCGACATATGGGCAGATGGATCTGTTTATCCAATTGATCCACAAACTGGAAGGTATCCCCCTTTTCATAATCTTCATGATCTCATTAGATTTGTAGGAGATGGTGAGGATGGTTTATGAGGCTATTGTTCAAAGCTCTAGGATATTTCAAGGAATTATGTAAATAAACTATCTACAAAACACGCTACATCAAAAGAAATGGATACAAACTGGATGCTGAGAAGTAGCTCAAAAGACTAAGATAAGTGACATCAAAAGTATGCTGCAAATCAGCCATAACGATGTCAAGTTTTGGATCACATGACCCAGTCAAAAGTATGTCATCAACATAAATAACAAGCAATGTAAGATCAGACCCATCTTTGCATACATAGAGTATGCTTTCAGTTGGACTACATGTGAAGCCAAGAACAATCAATTGATTATGGATTTTGTCATGCCATGCACGTGCTTGCTGGAGAACATACAATGCTTTATGCAAGTGACAAATCATATGATCTTGCTCTTTCATGTCAAATCTAGGGGGGTGCTTCACATAAACCTCTTCTTGCAAATCACCATTCAAGAAAGTTGTTTTTAAGTCCAAGTAATGTACTTTATAATCTCATTGGGTAGCCAATGCAACCATAATACAAATGCTCATCATACATGAAGCATGTGCAAAAGTTTCCTCATAGTCAATGCCACATTGTTGCACATATCCTTTGGCAACAAATCTAACTTTGATGCGATCAATGCTACCACCTAGCTTTCTTTTAATCTTGTAAAACCACTTTGTACGAATGGCATTTTTTGCTTTTGGCAATTCACATAACCCTCAAGTACCATTCCTACGTATGGAATCCATTTTTTAGTACACAACACTCATCCAACATGGATCATCACATGCATCTTCAAAAATAAGTGGCTCTTCATTACATGTTGCTCCAGTAAGGGAATAATCCACAAAATTGCTTGATGCATGGTGGGAGCTTGATCTTGTTCTACCAAGTAAAGATGCACTCAATTTGTTGTTCTAGAAAGTTTATTTCAGCCACTTTGCCATAGTTTGTGGACTTTAGATAGACATGTTTTCATTATATAATACATTTTCTAACATGAATATCATGCATGGGCTGAACTTTATGCTCATTTTCAACCATATTTTGATGCAAATGTTCAGCTATATGTGGCTAGAAATTTCAAGTAGTTCCAAATATGTTTGGTTGGAAATTCTCAACCATGTTTGGCAAGATGTTCTGTGCATTTTGAGCTCTATTTTGCTTAAATTTTTTAGTGCTTTGAACCTCACTTGGTTATTCTACATGACCATAGTCAATCGCACCACTTTGGAATAAAGGAATGAGTGTATCAAACACATCTTGTGAGCTAATTGTTGGCTGTTTTTTGCATTCAAGTAGAGGGAAACCTAATTCTTCAACAAATACCAGATCTTGACTCACAATAATTATGTTTTTCAATTAATGGTACAAATGATACCACTTATTTTCAACACTATAACCAACATATATACATTTATTTTCCTTGTCATCAAGTTTGTGGTGTTGTTGTGATGGCACAAGAGCATATGCCAAACAACCAAACACACACATATGACTAACCATAGGTTTATGTCCATTCTAAACCTCATAAGGAGGAAGTATGAGCAACCAAGGCATTTGAGGTAGCTCTCTTGTATGTATCCAAGCGATACAAACCATTGCATAATGTACCACACATCACAAAGATATGACCATTGCTGAAATCATGAGCCATGCACTTATCATCAATAAAGTGTACTTGAAGTATAGCTTTGACAATCAAAGGAATCAAAATTAATTTCATCTTGATATCGGGTACATTCAATGCATTTTTCAAGAGAATCACACCTCCATTTGCAATTGTAAGCTCAATTTATCCTACTCCAATGGTAGGATAACAAACATTGTTTGCACACACCACATTTCCTCCTTTGGGTGCATCTCTCAAAAATTCAAAAAACCTTTTGCATAAAGTTATGTGCTTTGAAGCATTACCATCAAAGAACGAATTCGAATCAGCCTCATTCACAACCATACATTTAGAATGAAATGATACATCATAATGAAATGTAACAAAACATGCCCAAAAATCTTGGGCCATGTTGGCTTCATAATTCTTTTCATTTAAAGAATTTTTAGGAGTATACATGTCGTATTCTTTCTTCTTTTCATTGTGCTTAGCAAGCTTTCTACACTCATCAATAGTATGACTAGCCTTCTAGCAATATTTGCATCTCTTCTTCTTTTGCAAATCATCATCATTAGAGGAATGAGTGGAAGAGGAAAGTTAAGGTTTTGGTTTTGATGAGCCCAAAGTTGAACCAAAGCCTCAACCTTCCTCTTCCACTCAAAGTCCAAGGCTGAACACAAGCACTTGCATTTTTGTGAGATAGCAAGTGCTTGTGTTCCCTCAATCAAACCACTCCTATTCACTCTAGATTGTTGTTCTTGCAAAAGAAGAGACAAAACCTCATCAAATGCATACATATTTTCATTATTATATGCAGCAAAATAGAGTGTAGTGGCAAAGCTTTGAAAACATTATAGTAATCTTTTAAACAATGTAGAGATGAATGATGCATCCAAAATACTCTCATCTATGTTTGCCAATTGCTCTTTCAAGTCATTAATGTTGGAGCAAGTCTATGACAAGCCTAAGTATTGGCTTGAGTCCCACAAAGTCATAGAAAAAGCATTAAAATGAAGATTATGTAAAGTTCACTTGTGAACTACCTCTTGTAACTTTTGAAGAGTTTACTTAATGTAAAAGTAAGAGAATCTTAAGTGGTTGAGCCCACTTGATCAAGAATGGAAAGAGGAGCCACGAATTTGTGATTTGTGGTAGGTAGAGAATCAAATCAATCATTGATTGATTGGAGAGTGATTGACGGAAGTTAGCCTCCCAAACTCAACTATAAATAGATGGCAGTTTTAGTCGTGGTTAGAGAGACCTATGTGAAGACCTCCAAGAGCTGAGCTTTATGCCATATCAAGGTGTGATTACAAGGCACACATATGTATCAGTAAGTCATTGTATTGTACAAGCAATATACTTTCATTTTCATGATTATTTGAGTACATTTTTCCATGTTCTTGTGAAGTGTACTACTCACTGCCATTACTCTCAATTTTTCTCAGTCAGCTTGCAGAGATGTTTTCTCTGAGCTTGGTGCATCATTTTCAGTGATTTAACTTGGTAACATTAGCTCTATAAGTCTAATATATGCTCACAAATTTTCATGTCATTTGGATGTTGCAATCTTCAGTTATAATCATTTGAAGTCAACAGGGTCTGTTCATCTTCACTTCTCTGTCAGGTACCCGACTTTTTCACTCATCTTGTCATAGCCATTTCTCAGTGGTTACTTATCCAAATTCAGTGATTTAAAGCTTGTTGGATTGAGCTTACTGTCTAGTATAACCATAAAAATTTGCATAATCATTGAATTCCTACATTTTGAGTTATGTTGATTTTTCTGCTCACTGGTCTCAAACTATAGCAGCCCATGAAAATCGGGATGATGTCATCAGTTGTTAAAACTCATTCTCAGTGTGTGGTTCATTATCTTTTATGAGATTACTCTTGAAAGTTAGCTCTTTAAGTTACCTAGAATTCCCCAAGAGGAATTAAGCTAATTGTTGCTGTGCTCAGAGAATTATGTAAAACACTGGACAGGTGTATGAACCAAGAATAGCAAGTTTTCACCTCTGAGCTAACTCCAACTTATCTGTTTTGATCTATCTTTTTGAGAGTGATCTTCCAAGGTACATAGGGTGTCTAATACATCCATTGGCAAGCTAAAAGGGCCCACCATATACTTCTGGAGTTCATTTGGCTGCTGTAGATCAAGGATTTTGCAACACCTCTTCATCTTCAAGCACATACCTATCCATCTCTTCACAGTGGTATCAGAGCAAGGTTGGACAACATGGCAGATGGATTTCCTTCATCAATTGACAAATTGGACAGAGGTAACTACTCAGCTTGGTCATTAAGGATGGAAGCTTATCTCCAAGGTAGACGTTTATATGGTTATGTGGCTGGAGATGAAGTTATGCCAAGTTTCAGGAACAAAAGTCAACCAACACAAGAAGAGCAAGAAAGATTGAGCAAATGGTGCTCCAAGGATGCACTTGCAAGGTCTTATCTCCTCAACTCTATCTCAGATTTTTTGTTGCCTCACATTAGAAGTTGTAAGACATGTCAAGAAGTGTGGGATGCACTTGAATCTTTCTTTTCTTCAAGTACTAAAGCTAGGAAGCATCAACTATGGCTGGATTTCACAACTCTCAAGAAGGCTCCCAAACAAAATGTGACTGATTTTGTCACAAAGCTCAAGGACATAGCGGATCAGTTGGGAAGCATTGGAGAGGTAATAGATGAAGAACAAATTGTAAGGCAGGTCATCAATGGCTTGAAGGCAGATGATAAGTGGGAAGCATTCACCACAACTATGGATTTGTACATGGACATGCATGTACCTGATTTCAACACACTCATTGGACAACTACTTACTCAAGAGGCAAAGCTTATCAAAAATGGAGAAATCTCTAAAGGTAATCAATCTTCAGCTTTATACACGGATAAAAGAAAGTTTAAAGATAACAAAGGAAAGGCAAAGAAAGTGGATGATGAAGCAGGTACATATCAAGCTAACTATGCAAGTAGAGGAAGACATGGCAGAGGTAGAGGAAGAGGAGGTAGACAAGGCAGGGGGAGATCCCAAGACTCCAACTCATGTTCTATTTGTGGATTAACTAATCATACAACTGAAAATTGCTTTAGGAATTCCAGGAATCAAAGAGGCAGAGGATACAATAGAGGAAGTTATGGCTACTCAAGAGGAAGGTTCAACAACTACCATGGCAACTACAACAACTACAATCATTCAAACTATCAAGGAAAAGGAAGGAGAGACTACAATAACTACATAGAAGACTCAAACAAAGAGGATTCATTATTGATCATGAACATGGCTATGCCACAAGGTAAATCTGATGAGCATGTTTTCTACATAGATTCAGGTTGTTCAAATCATGTGGCAGGAAATGTGGAACTCCTATCAAATTTAGAAGATCTAAGGAATAAGCATGAGGTACAAACAGGAGATGATACAAAACATCCTGTGGAGAAAATAGGCAATGTCAAAGCACCTGATGGAAACATCAACCTACTCAGTAAGGTACTCTATGTCCCTACCATTACAAAGAATTTGATAAGTGTTGGGCAGATAGTAGATAAAGGGTTGCAAGTCAGGTTCACAAAAGCAGGAGCATTTGTTGAAGATCCAAGTTAAGGATTCAGAAGAATTGCAAAAGGTGAAAAGACAGGTAGATTATTCACATTTGAATTACAGGACACTAGAAACATTGCTCTCTTTAATTATGGTAGTCAGACACTCACAGAATTGGAAGTATGGCACAAAACGTTAGCACATATTGGTGAAAGGTCATTAAAGCAAATCTGTAGGGACCAAAGTGTACTTGGACTTCCTAATTTGTCAAAACAACATATGATTTATAAGTGTAGTGCATGTCAATTTGGAAAGTCTCACAGGTTACCATTCATGAAGAAAGGTTATATGCATGGACTTCTCTTGGAGTTGGTTCATACAGATGTATGGGGACCTAGTAAGGAAGCTTCAATATCTAGATCAAGGTATTATGTTTCCTTTATTGATGATTGTTAGCCCCAAAAATGGTTGATTTTTATGCACTAATCAGTTCTATTTGGCAGGAAATTTGCTTGATTTCAGGTACTTGCATAGCATATTTGGTAATTGATGAGAAGCACGTGGAGATAGTGATTGCAGGGGTGTGGAAAAAGGATGGAGCATGGACAAACCTCCTAAGAGCATAGGAGATACTGACGTGCAGAAGAAATTAGAAGCGGCTTTGTTTCAGGGGGGCACATCTTAATTTGAAGCAAGCAGAACGTGCTCGCGTAACTGTAAATTCCTCCCAATGTGACGCTCAAAAATGTGATTGATAGTTTTCCTCCAGAGGTCTTTGAGATTGAGAATGTGAAGGCATGGAGGACTGTAGTGATCTCAGTTGTTTCCTATGTGGCGGGGCCCTTCATGATTTCCAAGGCACCATGGTACCTACTACCTCTTGCATGGGCTTGGACAGGAACTGCTATCACAGGGTTTTTTTTTGTCATTGGGCATGACTGTGCCCACAAGTCCTTCTCCAACAACAAGTTGATCGAGGATATTGTTGGAACGCTTGCATTTTTGCCTCTCATTTAGCCATATGAGCCCTGGCGGGTTAAGCATGACAGACATCATGCCAAAACAAACATGCTCGTCGAGGACACAGCCTGGCATCCAGTCGTGAAAGAGGAGTATGATGAATTCCCCCATATCTACAGCTAGCATTAAAGCTAGCCATGGGTCCTCTTCGATGCTGGGCCTCAATAGCAGGCCGTTTTTTTTCTCTGACGAAAAAACCAGAAAGGGGGGGTTGTGGGTTCTCTTGGTCGTCAGAGGTCCGTTTTTCTCGGCAGACTGACAAGCAAAACGTTTTTTTTGTTTTTTTGAAAAGCCTGGCAGGCAGGCGGCGATGGCAGGTCTTTCTGGCCCATCCTCTGACGCGCGAAGAGGGGAGGATAAGGCATATGCAAAGAGATCAAAGGGGGGGGGGGGATGCTTTTCGTGGGCAACTGTCGCTCTCGAGGAAGAAGGAGAAGAGATCAGAGGAGAACAGCAGCGAGTTTCATTTCTCTCGGGGGGATCGTTGAGAGAATACATTGAAGAAGAGGTGCGTATCATACGGGTGAGGTTGCTGGGAGAGGCCTGCCTGCTTGCTATCGAGGAAGATTCTGACCACAGTGGCGAAATGGAGCTTTGGAGATTGAGGGAATGGGAGCAGAATTCAAGAAGGGGGAAGCAATACTGAGGAGGATAATGCCTCGACCTGATTTGAGCCGTTGGAGAGGATACATGCAGAATGACACTAAAACCAATGCAACTTCCAAGCATCAATTGAAGGTCTGGCTGGAGTTACACAGTCATTTTTGAGGACTACTGAGTTGGGATCCAGTGGATGCATGGGCAGAAGTAGGGCCTGGTATGTCGCGTATTTCTATTGCACCTATGGAAAGATTTCAGATCATAGCCAGATATACGTTTCTCCTCTTTTGTGGGTTCAATGCAATGTTGTATAACAAGTCTCCTGGTTTTTTTTTTGCTGCATGCAACTCCATATACAGTTTTCTATGGAAACATGAATCACATTATCTGTCATGGTATTTGCAACGAAAGGGTAGACCTCCTCTTTTCAAATTCAGTGTTACTCTTGGTGCGCTGAATATTCATACGCTAAGCCCTAAAAAGCAAAGGGTGTTTTGTTGTCACTTGGAGAGGAATAAACTAAGGGGGGGCTAGAATCACCATGGGGCTCTTGCTCATGTTGTGTTGAAGATAAGGGTTCAGAGACATATATGATGGGTCCGATTAGGCACGAAAAAGGGGATAAAAGACCATGAACATTAATTCTATATGATAGTATTCAATTGCATTGTTTTTTACTGATATAAGTGTGATCATGTGCATTGGACTATACGTGGATTTCTGAAACTATACATTGAATTTGCAGAATGGGGTAAAAATTGAACGTAGCTTGAACGGGTTATTGTTGCTGATCTTACTTCCCATGAAAAACTATACCTGCAACGTGAATTCTTAGTGCGTTCACCCTACAAGAGTGGTTGTTGTTGTTTACTACTCGACATAGGGACGTGTGATTGAGGGGCTGCCCCTGGATGGTACATCAGACATTCTATTTATGTGCTATGCCTAGCGCATGAAATCGGAGTGTCCAGGGTGATAACATGTTAGCAAAAAGGGGGAATGAGTTTCCTGTTGCTAAACCTGCTGATGGATTTGTAATTGATTTATCGCATGAATAGATACAAATTTTATCCCCTCTAGTACCCGTGGGAGTACACATTTCTAAATATCTTTGCTTTCCTCCTGCAACACTTAGTAAAGTATATCGTACTACACTTTTGCTATGAGAAACTACAATAGAGATCATTTAAGCTATAAGCTAACCGTGTTCGTATGAATGCGTTCACTAGATGCTTGCATGAAACTATCAAGGCAGGTGTACTTCACTTCCACCCCAGAATAGAGCAACTCTCCCATTAAGGCTAGTATCCCCAGGACAATTGAAGAACCTCTTGATGCAAATGAGCATGTGTGATTATAGGCAAAACATCTGAATACAATAATTGGACTCAACGAGGGGAAGGAAGTGGAAAAAGTGTGAGAGAGGAAGAGAGAAAAAGATAAAGAGAGTAAGGGCATATGTAAGCACGGAAGTATGTGTGTGGGGCAAAATCAAAGGGAGTGGACACGGAGATAAGAGAGTAGGAAAAGGAAAAAGAGAGAGAAAAAGTGAAGGAGGGTGCATGTGTGCGAGGTTGTGAGTGTACGAGTAAGGGAGAGCTCAAGGAAAAAGGGAGTGCTCGTGGGTATTGATGTATGACGGTATGTGCCCTTGTGAGTTGAGGTTGGATGCTTACCTGTGTACGTATCTTTCTGTCTTCCCCAAAGATACATTGGAGTGAAACTGAGGGTTTAGAGTGATCAAAGCTTACCTAGCATTACAAACTTTAGGCAAAATATCCTTGAGTGTATACCTTCCGTGGGCTTTAGAGCCCCAACATTTTGGTGCGTTTGCCAGGAAACATATGAGCTAGTGTATAGACATAGGAAGAACTCCTCGAGAGATAATTGTGGGCTCTAGGCAATCCAAATGGATCGATTGCGAGGGATTCGAACAAAATAAAGTCTCGTACAATCACTCTTTCCTGCGGCATTAGGTGCCGTTCATTTTGGTGCGTTTGCCGGGAAGTATATGAGCTAGTGCATAGGCATAGGAAGAACTCCTCGAGAGATAATTGCGGGCTCTAAGTAATCCAATTGGACCAATTTCGAGGGATAAGTAACAAAATAAAGTCTCGTGTAATCACTTTTTCCCTTGGGCTCAAGATCGTTTCATTTGGTGCGTCTGCCGGGAATAGCTTGGTACGTCTCTATAAGAGAGTGCCATAGGTTCGCCTAGCGCCACAGGTTGGCCGAGCTTGCGGACCCCACGATCTAGTACATGAGCGAGGGGAGCTCATCGTCAGGAGCAACACAAACTCAAAGAGAGGAACGCGCTCAGAGAAGAGCCCTTGAAAGAGAAAGAAGAAGGTGGGAACCGCCAGGTGAGTGGACCTCGATTGCCTCGAAGAAATCAGTCAAAAACGTGTACTCCCGTAGGAGGGTCGCGAATCAAGTACGACAATTTGAAGGAGGGATCCTGAAGCCACGTGTGCTAAATTTTTGGGATCGAAGTGATATTGACATCGCACCTCTGTTCGAAATGGCTCAGTGGATTTCAGTTCACTTGGGGGACTTCACCAAGTTTTCAGGTACTTGGGACGAAGATCCGGATAGCTTTATCCAGTTGTTTGAGGTCACCTGTGAGGCCAATGATGTAGTTGACCAGGATCAAAGGTTGAGAATTTTTCCGGCTATTCTCCGTGATGAGGCAGCCAATTGGTATGGGAATCTGACACCACAAGAGCGTGGAACTTATCAGTTGCTCAAGGAAGCCTTCTTGGCAAAGTTTCGACGACAAGGCTTCCAAGACAGATTGGCCCAACAAATGGATTATTTGCGACAAGGAGTAAACGAGAGCATCGATAACTACATTCAGAGAATGGAAACATTAGTAAGAAAGATGGGCGTGAATGCCCCGAATGATGAGACATTGAAACGTAGATTCATTTCAGGATTGCGAGATCCTACGGCACATCAGCATATCAGTCTGACAAGACCGGCTACTTTAATGGATGCTAAGGAACAAGCAAGGCTTTGGGAGGAAGTCCAATTATGCCAACAAAGGAAGATGGAGCTATTATACGAGCCCATGGGAGGCCCAGCAAACATACCAATGAAGGATCCAGGCCAAGGAAGTCCTGCATTGACGACCCCAGCTTTTGTAGCTGCAACTAGCACGCCAGGCGAGGCAAAACCTGCGCTAACCGAAGAACGAATATTAGAATTGGTCACGCAAGCTATAAAAGCTGCCACAATAACTCAAGAGACATACACAGTAAAACCAGAGGTCGCAACAAACCCGAATCAAGTGTTTCAATCAAATACATGGTGTGGAAAGTGTCATGGTTACGGCCATTTGGCTTTAGAATGCCCTACAGTCTCGAGAGTATTCACGGATAGGTCGCCACCTAGGATGCGTTGTACTTTTTGTGGAAGAACAAATCACACAGAGGACCGATGTTACAACAAGAGAGCCTATGAAGAAAGGACTATGAAATCAGGAGATACAAGAGAAAGACCTTACACGGGATTGCCCGCTCAAAGTGTACCACCTACATCTCGTTGGGAAAATAGACCGACTTATGGATATGGTGCTCACGGTCAAGGAGGAGACTATCCAAGAGGAGCCACGCGTGATCAAAGAAGAGATGGTCCAATCCAGTGTTGGAGATGTCATGGCTTTGGACACACTCAATCTAGATGTCCAAACGAAAAGAAGCCAATCGATTATACCCCACTATGTAGGTACTGTAGTGGGGAGGGCCACTTTGATGAGGATTGTCCAAAACGAAGAGCTGCCGCTAGCAAGGAAAAAGGACCAGTAGGGTCCTCGAACTATGTTGATACTCAGATGCATCCCACATCAAGAGCTCAAGAGCACGTTCCTACGATCGGAGTAGTGTTCAAGACGCCGAACCCTCAAGAAGGCTCTAGCTCGTCAATGCACTTTGTGGATGCTTACGAGGCCAAGAAACCACACAAAGATCCAACTGTGGCAGTAGTCACAAGGACTCAAGAGTACTCGAAGAAGAATCCAGGAGGCGAAGGTGAAGAAGGGAGTCAAGAGAGGATAGCGGAACACGAAGAGGTAGAAAACCAAGTTAGAGGATTTGTTGAGCGACAAGAGCTTGAGGATGGGGAAGAGATTGAGATTCTTCCACCAGTGACCAAGGAGTTTGTGCCGGGCATAGCACCATTCCCTGAAAGATTGAAAGCTCCTAAGATTAGAAAGGAAAGACAAAGTTCGGAAGAAGTAGATATTGTAAAGTTGCTCGCTGATACGGAAGTCACGCTGGACATTGGCACATTGCTAAAATGTTCACCCGTTTATAGGAAACAGTTCTATAACGAATATATTAAGAAGCCGAGGAAAGCTCGAGATAAAAATAGACAAGATAAGGATGTCCAAGGAATCATTCAAAGTATTACGACGCAAATTGATTCGAACGCTCCAGCTGTGATGGTCGAAATTAAAGGATATGCAGTCCCTGGTGCTCAGTTAGATAGTGGGGCCGCAGTCAACCTTATGACTGAGTTCATGATGAAAGCTTTGGGCCTCAACCACATGGAAGAGACGCCGATGTCCTTGAGAATGGCGGATCAAACACAAGTGAAGCCTGCGGGTCTTTTGAAGAATGTAAGTACAGTTGTGGGCGGTCTAGAGTTTAAAGTTGATTATCTGATAGTAAGACCAAGGACCTCAGAGGCTACCTTCTCGATCCTACTTGGACGGCCTTGGCTGGTGCAAGCCGAATGTGTGCATGACTGGCGCACAGGCTTTATTTCAATAGGGCCAAAGTCTGATCGAATTCAATTACAAGTATCCCCACCCTCGAGCAATAAGAAGAAGACAATAATAGTCGATGAGATGGAAAAGAAAGAAAAGGAGAAAGCAAAGCACGAGAGTGCACGAGCTAGGTTTTCTTTGAACACGGACACCTACAAGAATCTGCTTCAAGACGGGTTCAACTTGCAGCTCTCCAAAAATCAATACACGAAGATGGGAGAGTATCAAAATCCATTGCTCTATAACGACGATTCGGACCAGGAGTTGCTGGGATGGTTGACACATACAAGTAAATTTGATTGCTACATGTTGAGTATAGACACAAGTAAAAACAAAGTTACTCAATCCCTGGAGAAGGGAACTTCAAGAGAAGAATTAAAACTAGAGTTAGCTCCGGCGATGGAAGTGCAACAGTTGAGGGAAAGAGTTAGAATGCTAGAAGCAGAGATTCTAAAGAGAAGTCGAGAATCGGAAAAAGAAGCGAAGAGTAAGACTAAAGTGTCGGAAGCCATTGCAAAAGCTGAATTGAAGAAACTAGGTTCAATTGAAAGAGAACAAGACAATGATTTACTGGCCAACCATGCACGCTTGATCGGAGAGCACATTCCAATCACAGTGTCATCGAGAAATAAGGATTATTCGCGAGAAGCTCAGTCGGAAAAATGGGAAGTCTTTCCAGAAAAGTTCTTGAGTGTAGGGTCAGAGCTACCAGATGGAGTACGAGACTGCATTAAAACGACACTCAAAAATTTTAGTGAGGCCTTTGCATGGTCATACAGTGATCTGAGAGGAATTGATCCCCAAATCTGCCAACATTATATAGATTTGGAAGAAGGCACACGACCAATATGTCAACGACTCAGGCGAACGAATCCAGTCTACTCGGAATTGATCAAGCTGGAATTGACCAAATTATTGGGGGCAGGATTTATATATCCCATCGCATCCAACGAATGGGTATCACCAATTGTAGTTGTTCCGAAGAAAAACAAGAAAATCCGTATTTGCATAGATTATCGGAAGTTGAACGAGCGCACGAAGAAAGATCACTTCCCCTTGCCGTTTACTGATCAAATCTTGGATAGAGTGGCTGGCCATAAATTGTACTCATTTTTGGATGGTTTCAGTGGGTACAACCAGATCGAAATTCATGAAGAGGATCAATCCAAAACTACTTTCACGACAGAATGGGGTACGTATGCATATCGGGTGATGCCATTTGGATTATGCAACGCACCGGCCACATTCCAAAGAGCAATGATAGCTGCATATCAAGACTACCTGCAGGATTGGATGGAGATATTTCTCGATGACTTTGCAATCAGAGGCGACGATGAGAACATGATAGAGAGGATCGAAGCAATTTTAAGAAGAAGCATGGAAAAAGGCATCGCATTGAATCCTGAAAAGTGTACATTTGGAGTACGAAGAGGATTGCTTTTGGGTCATGTCATTTCCGAAAAAGGGATTGCGGTTGACGAGGATAAAGTGGAAAAAATTGGACAACTTCCACCTCCGCAAAACTTGCGACAACTCAGAGGATTTTTGGGCCATGCAAATTATTATCGACGTTTTATATTAAATTTTGCATCCATAGCGGCACCTCTGACGACTCTTTTGAGGAAGGACCAATAATACCAGTGGACGGGAGAGTGTCAAGTTGCATTCGACTCGATCAAAGAGAGGTTAATAAATGCACCGATTTTGGTAGCACCTGACTGGACGAAGGAATTTCATGTACATACCGACGCTTCTCATACTGCAGTTGGAGCAGTACTATGCCAGGCTGACGAAAAGAAGATGGACCATCCTATTTACTATGCGAGTCGCAATTTGAATAGCACTGAGAAGAACTACACGACTACGGAGAAGGAATGTCTCTCGATGATCTTTGCGGTGAACAAGTATCGGCACTATTTGATGGGAAAGCATTTCACTTTTTATGTGGATCACGAAGCCCTTAAGTATATCATTAATAAACCAGAACTGTCAGGGCGACTGATGAGGTGGATGCTACTTCTCCAAGAATTTCAGTTCACAGTGGTAACCAGACCAGGCAAAGCACATATATTGGCTGACCATTTATCTCGAATTGTTAATGAGGAGCTAATCTCTGGTGTGCCCGACGATGCTCCTGATGGACATCTATTCCAGGTGGAAGCTAAAGTACCTTGGTATGCCGACTTGGTGAATTTCTTGTGCACTACTAAATATCCGCCAGGAGAAAGCAAGAGAGAGAAACAAAAACTGTTAGCATTGGCGAAGCATCATAGCATCATTGGGGGGCAACTCTATCGATATTTTGTTCATGAGAGCATTTATCGGAGGTGTCTTGAGGAAGAAGAGGCAAATCTAGTGTTGAGGGCTTTGCATGACGAACCTTGCGGTGGACATTTTGCTGGTGAATTGACAGCAAGAAAGGTTTTATTAGCTGGGTATCGGTGGCCAACGCTGTTCAAGGACTCACATACATACTGTAAGAAATGTGACAAATGCCAACGAATGGGCAAACCCACATTATCACATGCTGCTCCTCTTACGCCGGTGTTGGCTCTTAAGCCGTTTGAGAAATGGGGAATTGATTTTGTGGGGCCTATTGATCCTCTCTCACGACGAAGATCCAATAGGTATATTTTGGTCTGTACTGATTATGTTACTAAGTGGGTGGAAGCCAAAGCTCTGAAGACTGACCGAGCTATTGATGTTGCTAAATTTCTGTATGAACAAATTATCACTCGATTCGGATGCCCATTGGAAATAGTGAGTGATAGAGGGACACATTTTGTCAACGAATTGATCGAGGAATTAATGGAACTCTATAAGATTAAACATAGAAAGAGCACTCCATATTATCCAAGGGCAAATGGACAAGTGGAGGTCACCAATAAAATCCTTGAACAGATTCTGACAAAAACAGTAGCGGTGCATAGGAGAGACTGGGATGAGAGACTTCTGGAAGCTTTGTGGGCATATCGAACATCCTACCGAGTGACGACTAAGAGCACTCCGTTCTCTCTAGTATATGGCGAGGAAGCCATCTTCCCCATCGAAAAAGAAGTTCCGACATTAAGAGTGGCCATCGAAGCCAGATTGGGCGAGCAAGAGTCATTAAAGGAGAGGTACTTACAACTGGTCAAGCTGGAAGAAAAGAGACTTATTGCACAACAAAGTTTGGAAGCTATTCAGAAGAGACGTAAAGAGAGGCATGACAAAAATCTCAAAACCTATGTGATTCAAGAAGGGGATTTGGTGCTAGTTTACGATAGTAAATATTATAAATTCCCGGGGAAGTTACAGACAAGATGGGCAGGACCGTTTAAGGTGGTGGAACTCAATTCCAATGGTTCCATGCAAATTCAAGATTTAGGAGAAGAATATGCTCCCGTGAAGGTTAACGCGCTTAGAGTTAAACCATATTTCAAGTGATATTCGGATGGGAGAAGCTAGACGAGATCCAAACGAAATGACGAAGTAGACTACTTGTACATACATGTATAGTATTATATATATATGCGCATATGTAAGCTATGATTTGTGTGTCATAAATATTCTTCCTTGCTAGCTCAAGAATTTTGGACTTCTAATATTTTTGTGTTATGCAGAGACTGTTAGAGCCTAAGTAACAAAATGGCAGACCAAATTACGCAACTCTACTTGTACGAGCTAAGGATATATTTCTCGGACCAAACGTTCGCTCGCATGGACATAGATGTCGACGACTTTGAGACGGAATACGATGTGGAGGAAGCGCATTGGCTGGTATGCTTTATAAACCAGGATTTGGGTGTTGCATTTTATATTGAGTGTTTTGAGGAATACCTAGCTCGACATGTAGGATGGGCGGGAGATCGATACTATTATTTTGATCCTTCTAGGGAAATGCCTAACGAGGAAAACGATATCACATGGGCTTGGGCAGATGTGCTGACGCTAGGAACTGATGACGGAGCTCCTGAAGTTGAGCCTGACTCGCCTTAGAGAAGTTGTCGGGATTCGAGTACGATGAAAGACTACATTAGACATTCCGGGGACTCACACTCTAGGACACCTAGGGATAGGTATACGAGGGACTAAGGCATAGCTGGCTGTAGTTACCAAGTGAAAAGTTGAATCGATGAATACATATGTAGTGTCTGTAGTTGAGAGAATGAAGTGAAGAGGTGGTTGATCTGTCAAAGGCTAGAGTGTATCTGTTTTGCATGTATGTGTGGGAACGGTGGGAAAAGTCCCTTTCTTCCTCTCCCTAATTCTCAGGACTTGGGTGAACCAATTAATCATGAAAAAAAAAACGAAAAAAGAAAAGAAAAGAAAAAATTTTGTGTCACTGTGATCGTACCGATGCGCTATGGTGGACTAGTAGGTGGGTGGATTTATCCTCGCTGGGTGGTTAGGACCACGAGCCGCAGCTAGTTTCGCCATAGGCTTGGAAGTATGTGATTGTGTCTTAGCTACGCGCCATAACGGGCTGGTAGGCAGGTGGAGCCATCGAGGCTGGGTAGTCACGACCATGAGCTGCATCCAGCTTCGTTATGGGCTAGCTGATATCTGTTATGTGATCATTTTGTGTTTGTGTGTTGTGCGCTGCATTGCGTTGGTAGATGGGTGGAATCAACCTGATCGGGTGGTCAGGTCCACGAATCGCATCCAGTGTCAATGTAGGCCAACGTGTGATTAAAATAAAATTTTCATATGAAGTTATTCCCCACTCCTGAGGGGGAGAGAGAGAGAGAAGAGGGCGATGATCGCCTGGAAGGGAATGTTAGTTGCTTGTGTGATTGGTATGTGTTGGCTCGCGACAGATCGGCCCACTTTGAATCAACATTCTTGAAGGCACGGAGACTCTATATGTACTTATGGATGAGGCTTTAGCGAGGTAATGCGACGGTCTTGCTTTACAGCTTGTGTGCTCTATCTGAGGGTTTTTCTAGTATGTGGGACACTGCAGGGTTCTGATGTATGTCTTCACTTGCACTCGAGTCTCGATGATTTTTGTAGGACGACGAAGGGGATTCTTCGGGAATGTCTAGTCATTGAATGGTTGTACATAGCGAATAGTAGATGCAATAATGGGGTATGCATTTTGGGTATTTTTTGCATCTCCGATTGTGTTCATTTCAGTTGTCGTTGTTCATTTCAGTTGTTGTTATTTTCTTTTCTGTTTGCTGCAATAGTAGTTGCATGTGTAAAACATGGAAAGGTATGTATGTGTTATCTTGGTTGAGACCATTTTCCATAATGGAATGTATGAGCAAATTGATGCATGGCTGAAATGGAATTGCGTGTATGTGCATGTTCTTGGATCATTTTGGAAGAGACTGATTTGAATGTATTTATGAGTGATTTTTGAGCACTAATAGCCTCGATGAGTGCAGGTTCAGTGGAAGTGGCGGCTCGATGGAAAGGTATGTGAACTAATTGAACATTGACAAGTTCATGGTTGTTTGGAATTTATTGCAGCAATAGTGGCTCGTCGAGGACGACTTCGCAAATAAGAAGAGGGAAGTATGTTAGCCCCCAAAATGGTTGATTTTTATGCACTAATCGGTTCTATTTGGCAGGAAATTTGCTTGATTTCAGGTACTTGCATAGCAGATTTGGTAATTGATGAGAAGCACGTGGAGATAGTGATTGCAGGGGTGTGGAAAAAGGATGGAGCATGGACAAACCTCCTAAGAGCATAGGAGATACTGACGTGCAGAAGAAATTAGAAGCGGCTTTGTTTCAGGGGGGCACATCTTAATTTGAAGCAAGCAGAACGTGCTCGCGTAACTGTAAATTCCTCCCAATGTGACGCTCAAAAATGTGATTGATAGTTTTCCTCCAGAGGTCTTTGAGATTGAGAATGTGAAGGCATGGAGGACTGTAGTGATCTCAGTTGTTTCCTATGTGGCGGGGCCCTTCATGATTTCCAAGGCACCATGGTACCTACTACCTCTTGCATGGGCTTGGACAGGAACTGCTATCACAGGGTTTTTTTTTGTCATTGGGCATGACTCTGCCCACAAGTCCTTCTCCAACAACAAGTTGATCGAGGATATTGTTGGAACGCTTGCATTTTTGCCTCTCATTTAGCCATATGAGCCCTGGCGGGTTAAGCATGACAGACATCATGCCAAAACAAACATGCTCGTCGAGGACACAGCCTGGCATCCAGTCGTGAAAGAGGAGTGTGATGAATTCCCCCATATCTACAGCTAGCATTAAAGCTAGCCATGGGTCCTCTTCGATGCTGGGCCTCAATAGCAGGCCGTTTTTTTTCTCTGACGAAAAAACCAGAAAGGGGGGGTTGTGGGTTCTCTTGGTCGTCAGAGGTCCGTTTTTCTCGGCAGACTGACAAGCAAAACGTTTTTTTTTGTTTTTTTGAAAAGCCTGGCAGGCAGGCGGCGATGGCAGGTCTTTCTGGCCCATCCTCTGACGCGCGAAGAGGGGAGGATAAGGCATATGCAAAGAGATCAAAGGGGGGGGGATGCTTTTCGTGGGCAACTGTCGCTCTCAAGGAAGAAGGAGAAGAGATCAGAGGAGAACAGCAGCGAGTGTCATTTCTCTCGGGGGGATCGTTGAGAGAATACATTGAAGAAGAGGTGCGTATCATACGGGTGAGGTTGCTGGGAGAGGCCTGCCTACTTGCTATCGAGGAAGATTCTGACCACAGTGGCGAAATGGAGCTTTGGAGATTGAGGGAATGGGAGCAGAATTCAAGAAGGGGGAAGCAATACTGAGGAGGATAATGCCTCGACCTGATTTGAGCCGTTGGAGAGGATACATGCAGAATGACACTAAAACCAATGCAACTTCCAAGCATCAACTGAAGGTCTGGCTGGAGTTACACAGTCATTTTTGAGGACTACTGAGTTGGGATCCAGTGGATGCATGGGCAGAAGTAGGGCCTGGTATGTCGCGTATTTCTATTGCACCTATGGAAAGATTTCAGATCATAGCCAGATATACGTTTCTCCTCTTTTGTGGGTTCAATGCAACGTTGTATAACAAGTCTCCTGGTTTTTTTTTGCTGCATGCAACTCCATATACAGTTTTCTATGGAAACATGAATCACATTATCTGTCATGGTATTTGCAACGAAAGGGTAGACCTCCTCTTTTCAAATTCAGTGTTACTCTTGGTGCGCTGAATATTCATACGCTAAGCCCTAAAAAGCAAAGGGTGTTTTGTTGTCACTTGGAGAGGAATAAACTAAGGGGGGGCTAGAATCACCATGGGGCTCTTGCTCATGTTGTGTTGAAGATAAGGGTTCAGAGACATATATGATGGGTCCGATTAGGCACGAAAAAGGGGATAAAAGACCATGAACATTAATTCTATATGACAGTATTCAATTGCATTGTTTTTTACTGATATAAGTGTGGTCATGTGCATTGGACTATACGTGGATTTCTGAAACTATACATTGAATTTGCAGAATGGGGTAAAAATTGAACGTAGCTTGAACGGGTTATTGTTGCTGATCTTACTTCCCATGAAAAACTATACCTGCAACGTGAATTCTTAGTGCGTTCACCCTACAAGAGTGGTTGTTGTTGTTTACTACTCAACATAGGGACGTGTGATTGAGGGGCTGCCCATGGATGGTACATCAGACATTCTATTTATGTGCTATGCCTAGCGCATGAAATCGGAGTGTCCGGGGTGATAACATGTTAGCAAAAAGGGGGAATGAGCCTGTTGCTAAACCTGCTGATGGATTTGTAATTGATTTATCGCATGAATAGATACAAATTTTATCCCCTCTAGTACCCGTGGGAGTACACATTTCTAAATATCTTTGCTTTCCTCCTGCAACACTTAGTAAAGTATATCGTACTACACTTTTGCTATGAGAAACTACAATAGAGTTCATTTAAGCTATAAGCTAACCGTGTTCGTATGAATGCATTCACTAGATGCTTGCATGAAACTATCAAGGCAGGTGTACTTCATTTCCACCACAGAATAGAACAACTCTCCCATTAAGGCTAGTATCCCCAGGACAATTGAAGAACCTCTTGATGCAAATGAGCATGTGTGATTATAGGCAAAACATCTGAATACAATAATTGGACTCAACGAGGGGAAGGAAGTGGAAAAAGTGTGAGAGAGGAAGAGAGAAAAAGAGAAAGAGAGTAAGGGCATATGTAAGCACGGAAGTATGTGTGTGGGGCAAAATCAAAGGGAGTGGACAGGGAGATAAGAGAGTAGGAAAAGGAAAAAGAGAGAGAAAAAGTGAAGGAGGGTGCATGTGTGCGAGGTTGTGAGTGTACGAGTAAGGGAGAGCTCGAGGAAAAAGGGAGTGCTCGTGGGTATTGATGTATGACAGTATGTGCCCTTGTGAGTTGAGGTTGGATGCTTACCTGTGTACGTATCTTTCTGTCTTCCCCAAAGATACATTGGAGTGAAACTGAGGGTTTAGAGTGATCAAAGCTTACCTAGCATTACAAAATTTAGGCAAAATATCCTTGAGTGTATACCTTCCGTGGGCTTTAGAGCCCCAACATTTTGGTGCATTTGCCGGGAAACATACGAGCTAGTGTATAGACATAGGAAGAACTCCTCGAGAGATAATTGTGGGCTCTAGGCAAACCAAATGGATCGATTGCGAGGGATTCGAACAAAATAAAGTCTCATACAATCACTCTTTCCTGCGGCATTAGGTGCCGTTCATTTTGGTGCGTTTGCCGGGAAGTATATGAGCTAGTGCATAGGCATAGGAAGAACTCCTCGAGAGATAATTGCGGGCTCTAAGTAATCCAATTGGACCAATTTCGAGGGATAGGTAACAAAATAAAGTCTCGTGTAATCACTTTTTCCCTTGGGCTCAAGAGCGTTTCAATGATTCCAGCAGATGGACTATCCTATTCTTTATGAAACACAAAGATGAAGTTTTTTCATGTTTCAAAAGATATTTGGCTCTTATGGAGAATCAAACAGGTAAATCACTAAAAAGGCTAAGGTCAGATGGAGGGGGAGAATACTTCTCCCATGATTTTGATTCTTTTCTTCAAGAAAGAGGAATCAAAAAAGAGGTAACTACAAGGTACACTCCTGAGCAAAATGGAGTGGCAGAAAGGAGGAATAGGACAATTGTTGAAGCTGCAAGGTCTATGTTAAATGAAAAGAATTTACCTAATTATTTATGGGTGAGGCTGTATCTACAGCCACTTACTTGATTAACAGGTTGCCTTCAAAATCCCTTGATGGGATGACTCCATATGAGGCTTGGAATGGAAGAAGACAAAGCTTAGATCATTGTAAAATTTTTGGATGTATTGTTTTTGCTCATGTTCCTTCACAGGTTAGAGGCAAGATGGATCCAAAGGTAGAAAGGTGTGTATTTATTGGATATGACAACAATCAAAAGGGCTACAGGTTATACAACCCTACCAACAAAGGGCTACCAACAGAGATGTAGTTTTTGATGAGAACAATTCATGGTATGAAGATTCATGCAGGAAGGTCAATTTACCATATAATCTTGAAGAAGATTTTCCAAAGCTTGGTAGAGAACAACCAAAGATTGAAGAACAAGACACCTCAGAGGATGATGAAGAATCTCAGATGGAAAAGATCAAAGCATGGAAGTCTAAAGGTAAAGCAAAATTGCAGGAACTTGGACATGAGGCAGAATCATCACATCATGGCCTAAGAAGATCTATGAGGGAAAAGAAAAAACGAGAAAGGTATGGGTTTGACACCTCATTAGTAACTAAACATTCTATCCATAGCACAAGACATAAACCAAGAGGAGCCATCATCATTTGAAGAGGCCAAAGCAAAAACAGAATGGAAGCATGCAATGAAGGAAGAGATTGAAGCACTTGAGGAAAACAACACTTGGGATTTGGTGCCCAAGACTTCATCCATGAAGGTAATAGGCTCAAGATGGGTCTATAAACTCAAGAAGAATTCTGATGGTTCCATTAACACGTATAAGGCAAGGCTTGTAGCAAAAGGCTTTGCACAAACTCAGGGAATTGATTATGAGGAGACCTTCTCTCCTGTGGCAAAGATGCCTACTATCAGGGTTTTGCTTAGTATTGCCTCTTCCAAGAATTGGAAGATACTTCAACTAGATGTAAAGAATGCATTCTTGAATGGTTGGATAACAGAAGAGGTATATATGGCACAACCACCAGGTTTTGAGAATCAAGTTTATCCTGATTATGTGTGTAAACTTAACAAAGCATTGTATGGTCTCAAGCAAGCTCCAAGAGCTTGGAATGTCAGGCTTGTTTCATTCTTGTAGGACAAAGGTTTTCAACCAAGCAAGGCAGATCCTTCACTCTTTATCAAAAAGAGTAACTCTGAGGTCATCTACCTATGTGTATATGTAGATGATATTATATTGACAGGAAATGATGCAGATGGTATGAAGAAGATCAAAGATCATATGAGAGAAGAGTTCAAGATAAGTGATTTGGGTTCACTTACCTACTTCCTAGGTTTGGAAGTTGTCTACAAAGATCATGGTTTGTTTCTCACTCAAAGAAAGTACATTAAGGACATGTTGGCAAAATTCAAGATGCAAGATTGTAAGATTGCAGGTACTCCAATGGAGGTCAATCACAAATTGAGCTCACATGAAGGTGAACTCATAGAGGACATCACATCATATCAAAGTCTAGTGGGTAGTCTCAACTATGCCACATTGACAAGAGTAGATATATGTTACAGTGTGAGTGTGCTAAGTCAATTTATGCACACACCAAGGAAACTACATATGGATGCTGCCAAAAGGATTCTCAAGTATCTCAAGGGAACCATAAATGAAGGACTTTATTATCCTTATGTATCTGATTTAGGTTTGAAGCTATTTTCTGATGTAGATTGGGCTGGCTCCAAGGAAGATAGAAGGAGCACTTCAGGTTATCTTACCTTTGCAAGTTCAAAGCTTATTTCATGGTCATCCAAGAAGCAACCCATAGTTGCTCTCTCTTCTATTGAAGTTGAATATAGAGGTCTTGCCATAGCTACACAAGAAGCTATGTGGATGAAGACATTATTCAAAGATCTTGGATTGGAGTTTGGAACTCCAACTATTTTTGGTGACAATATGAGTTCTATTCATTTGGCTGCTAATCCTATTTTTCATGCAAGGACTAAACATATTGAAGTTCATTATCACTATGTACGAGAAAAGGTTCTAAGCAAAGAGATTCAAATATCATATGTGTCCACTCATCAACAATGTGCAGATATTCTAACCAAAGCATTGGATGGTACAAAGCTTTGCAAATTCAAGGCTATGATTGGTTTGCAGGTAATCTTGGAAGATTGAAGACCTCAAGCATACTTGGCTTGAGGGGGAGCTGTTGGAGCAAGTCTATGACAAGCCTAAGTATTGGCTTGAGTCCCACAAAGTCATAGAAAAAGCCTTAAAATGAAGATTATGTAAAGTTCACTTGTGAACTACCTCTTGTAACTTTTAAAGAGTTTACTTAATGTAAAAGTAAGAGAATCTTAAGTGGTTGAGTCCACTTGATCAAGAATGGAAAGAGGAGCCACGAATTTGTGATTAACTATAAATAGATGGCAGTTTTAGTCGTGGTTAGAGAGACCTATGTGAAGACCTCCAAGAGCTGAGCTTTATGCCATATCAAGGTGTGATTACAAGGCAAACATATGTATCAGTAATTCATTGTATTGTAGAAGCAATATACTTTCATTTTCATGATTATTTGAGTTCATCTTTCCATGTTCTTGTGAAGTGTACTACTCACTGCCATTACTCTCAGTTTTTCTCAGTCAGCTTGCAGAGATGTTTTCTCTGAGCTTGGTGCATCATTTTCAGTGATTTAACTTGGTAAAGTTAGCTCTATAAGTCTAATATATGCTCACAAATTTTCATGTCATTTGGATGTTGCAATCTTCAGTTATAATCATTTGAAGTCAACAGGGTCTGTTCATCTTCACTTCTCTGTCAGGTACCCGACTTTTTCACTCATCTTGTCAGAGCCATTTCTCAGTGGTTACTTATCCAAATTCAGTGATTTAAAGCGTGTTGGATTGAGCTTACTATCTAGTATAACCATACAAATTTTCATAATCATTGGATTTCTACATTTTGAGTTATGTTGATTTTTCTGCTCACTGGTCTTAAACTGTAGCAGCCCGTGAAAATCGGGATGATGTCATCAGTTGTTAAAACTCATTCTCAGTGTGTGGTTCATTATTTTTGATGAGATTACTCTTGAAAGTTAGCTCTTTAAGTTACCTAGACTTCCCCAAGAGGAATTAAGCTAATTGCTGCTGTGCTCAGAGAATTATGTAAAACACTAGACAGGTGTATGAACCAAGAATAGCAAGTTTTCACCTCTGAGCTAACTCCAACTTATCTGTTTTGATCTATCTTTTAGAGAGTGATCTTCCAAGGTACATAGGGTGTCTAATTCATCCATTGGCAAGCTAAAAGGTCCCACCATATACTTCTGGAGTTCATTTGGCTAGTGTAGATCAAGGATTTTGCAACACCTCTTCATCTTCAAGCACATACCTATCCATCTCTTCACAATTAATGCGTGTCACATACACATCCACAACACGACCGGATCTTAGCTATGCAGTGGGAGTTCTCTCACAGTTCATGCATTGTCCGAAGGATCAACATTGGGTGTAGGACAGAGAGTTCTTAGATATATCAAAAGAACTATAAAGGAAGGATTATATTATCCTTTTACATCAGACATAAAGCTGAGAGCATACAGTGACTCAAACTGGGCAGGAAGTCAAGATGACAGAAGATCAACACATGGGTATATGATATACCTAGGAGATAAGCTAGTAAGCTGGTGTTCGAAGAAACAACACACAGTGGCTTTATCGTCAACAGAAGCAGAATACAAAGGACTTGTAGAAGCAGCTAAAGAAGTGATATGGATGCAGACCTTGCTCAAAAGCATGGGTATTGATCAAGGTATACCTATTGTATATGGAGATAATATGAGCTCGTTGTATCTTGCAGCAAATCCAGTATTTCATGCAAGAACAAAGCACATAGAAATTCAGTATCATTTCCTAAGGGAAAAGGTAATGGAAAAGGAGATAGAAATAATATACACTCCGACAAAAGATCAGATTGCAGATATTTTGACAAAGAGCTTGGATGGAACAAAGACAAGCAGATTCAAAGAAATGGCAGGAATAAAAGAAAGGAAAATATATGAAAGACAGGAAGAGTCAAATTAGTGATTGAGGGGGAGTTGTTGAAGAATCACTCACGAATTTGACGTACACACAAACATAAAGAAAAAGAAAGATAAAGAGAAGCGGAATCAAATATTCAGAAAATCAAAAGCCTTAATGAAGGGACAAATTCACGACCGTTATGTACAGCGCAGAATCTTGCAGAATCAGAGTTTTGATAGAGTTCGTTACACCGAATCAACTGTATATAAAGAGAGAACATGCATAAGAATAAGAGAGGGAAGTGTGAGCTAGAACGTGCATGAGTAGAGCGCGCAGTTTAAATAGAGCGCATATAGAGGTCAGAAAATGAGATGATAGAATATAGAAGAGAGAGAGAGAGTAGAAGTTCTTAGAAGATGCCAGAGATCGCGTATGTACAGATGAATAACAGAAACCTGAAATGTCAGGTATTCATCTGAGAGAGATGGTAAACAGAAACTACTTAGTGTAGGAGAGTTTCTATAAGCTTGAGCAAGAAGAGGCCAAGCTAATTTGTACACATCTTCTCTAATAGAAAACACATGTTCATGTGGAAGTTTGCGCGCACTGTTCGTATGTGAAGAACTCTGAGTATTTTTGTGTTACGGTAGAAAGTTCGTTAACCGTTAACAGTTACAGTTCGTTAGTAAACGTGTCCCTTGGTACTCTCTCAGTAAACGAATGTTTCGGTCAATTAAAGTTATCTCAGTAAACGAATGTTTCGGTCAATTAAAGTTATCTCAGTAAACAAATGTTTCGGTCAATTAAAGTTTATCTCAGTAAACGCATTTTTGGTCAGTTACAGTTTTCTCAGAAAACGTGTTTTCCGATAGAGCAATGAAGTATATCTCGCAGAATAAACTAAGGTTTTGTATGAGAGTTAGCTTATCTTATAATTAGACTCTCTACTATCAGTTCGTCAAGGATTTTGATGAAATGGATATGTACACACAGTACAAAGTCTAACCGGAAAGAGACATTCTGAACCGGAGAAGTTTTTCTCTTAAACTTCAGAAAGAGTTCACTCAGTGAAGGAAGTTCACGAATCACTTCCTTACTTCTTGTATATTTACTTGAAGTGATTACAAACAAAATAGGAGTTGATTCCGGTATAAGTCCAGTAACAATCCAGTGAAGTTCCGGTGGAATTTTTCCAGTAAATTCAAGCGCAGTCTTATATGTTGAGTGGCAGTAACCTTGCTAAGCTATTGTTGATTATGGAGGTGTTCTAATATTGCTCTAGCTTAGCATCTTTTCGGTGGTGCGGCGGTTTCCGTAGGCCTGACAAGGTTCAAGTCTTGCCGTGACGACCACCAACAGTGGTATCAGAGTGAAAGTATCACTAACAAAATATTCATCTTTGGGGCTATGTTTTCAGAACTGCCTTTTGATCCCATTCTCTTGTAGAAAATCTAAGAATTCTTTGGAGAAGTATTCTCCTCCACCATCGGACCTTAAGGTTTTGATAGACCTTCCTGTTTCTTTTTCAACTTCAACTTTGAATCTTTTGAATATAGAAAACACCTCTGATTTTTGCTTCATACAAAACAGCCATACCTTTCTTGAGTGATCATCAATGAAGGTGACAAAAAATCTATTACTAGGCATTGATGCCTCTTGGGTTGGTCCCCATACATTCATATGTATCAAGTCCAAAACATTTGGGGCCACATAATTGCTCCTCTTGAATGGCTAACTCATTTGCTTTCCTAGTTGACAAGCTTCACATAACTCATGTAGTCCAATGCTATTAAATTTTGGAAAACCTCTTACCACTTCATGTTTACTCATGTCCTTCAGCTTTGGAATGTTAATGTGTCCTATTCTTTTGTGCCATAAGTCCAGCTCTGAAATCTTCTTGTTCCGACATTGAATGTACATGAACTTTCCATGTGGATGTTGGACGTCCAAAGTGAATATCCTTCCTTCTCTTCTACCTCGAGCAATGACCTTGAAGCCTTCCTTTGGATTCTTTATGAAGCACCCATTCTCATTGAATTTTACATGATAACCCTTCTCTACCATTTGTCCTATTGAAATCAAGTTCTTTGAAATTGTAGGAACATGAAGAACATTAGATAGTACCTTTGCTCTACTTGTATCTCCAAGCCTTATATCTCCAATATGTTCAATCATGTGTTGAGTATCATCACTTTTTTCAACACATCCTTTTCCACTTGGTACGTGTAGATTAGTGAACAAACTTCACTGGCATGACACATGGTTACTACAACCTGAATCAATGTACCATTTTTTGTTATCTTCACAAGAGCTTCTATACTCATGTCTCATTGCAAGTAGTGTGTCCTTGCTTCCTTCACTTGAGGTGCTTGCATAGTTGCTTTGGTTCCTTTGATTGCCTCCATTTGGTCTTCCATTCTTTAGCTAACAATCACTAGCATAGTGTCCTACTTTACCACAATGATAGCATGTTATACCTTTATGAGAATTGTAGGAGCCTCAGCCTCTTCTGCTACTTCTACCTCGACCTCTTCCTTGTGTGTTGGCATTTGATGCATCCTTGTTGTCTTCCGAATTGTTTTGATTGTAGTTGGAATTGTTGTGACCTCTTCCTTTTCCTCTTGAGCCTCCTCTTGAGTTCCTTCCTTTACCTCGACCTGCATATAACATTTGGTTGTGGCTATCCTTTCCTTTGGGACCACCAAAGCTAAGCTCTTCTGTGACAAGATGAGGAATTAGTTGTTCAAAACCTAGATATGCATCTTTCAAGTTAATGGAAGTTATAAAAGGCTTCCATCTTTCATCTTCTCTCAATCCATTGAGAGTATAACACACAAGATCTTCGTCTTCAACCATTGTGCCAATAGAAGCTAAAGCATCACTTAGCTCCTTAATCTTCAAAGTATATTCAGCTATGAATTGACTCAAACTTTTCTTGGTTGTGTTCAACTCATTCTTGAGTTGAAGTTTCCTAGCTTTGGTATTTGTTGAATACATCCTTTCAAGAGCTTCCCAAGCATCCTTAGCTTTCTCTAGATGTTGAATATGCCCTACCATAGCATTAGTAATGGCTTGTGAAATGAGGAACATGACTCTTCTATTCCTCTCTTCCCATTCTTTTGCTTGCCTCCTTTGGACTTCGGTGGCCATAGCTCGATTGATTTGAGGTTGAGCATCATGGCCGCTCACAATACCCCATAAGCCTTTGCCCATTAGGTAGTTGGTCATTCTAAACTTCCACATGGGATAGTTATCCTTATCCAATTTCTCTACTTGTTGACCCAAGTCAGCCATTGAAGACTATCAAAGACTTTGAGAGTTACCTCGAATAGTTATATTGTCCTTTGCTCTTGCGTTTGTGAAGCTCCCCCTTGTTTTGTAGCTCCTCTTTTTCTTTTCTTTAACTCCAGCTCTATTGATGAAGCTTTAGCACCAAGTTTGCTCTGATACCAACTGTGGAGAATGATTTCTTCTATGCGCAATCAAAATGTGTAGTGAACCCTTGTATGTCGAGCACTTGGACAAACAACTGCACCCTAAATAGCTTGCTGCTCTCAATAAAAAACTCAAATGGACTTGTGCCTTTAGCAAATCAAAGTAGACAAAGAGAGCTTTCTAATGGTTTCTTCAGTACAATGAAGAGAAAAATGCTACTCTTTTGGTGTTTGCAAGATCCTATGGGAGGGAAAGCTCATGACAACACAAGCTTTTCAGTATGGCTTGGTGTTCAAAGTAGATTATGAGGATGAGGATTCACACAACCTTCTATTCCTTGTGGAGACATCTAAAGGCTTAAGGAATGCAATCTGAAAAATGGAGCTTTTGTTCTCAGAGTGTTGTGTGCCAGAAAAACTTGCAGATATTTGTAGGGACTCTGAGAATCTTATCAGGGATTTAATGCCTTGGATCCAAGGGAACATAATGCCAACATAGCCAAAAAGGACAACCTCAATAAAGGCAAAGGGTACGTAGTGTGTACAAAAGAAACCACTCAAAAATTTGAAGAAAACTATAGATGAAGCATCCATTGTGTCAAGATTGACTTAGAGGATGTTATCGTTGCACCTGGTGGATAACTTGCATCAAGGATCATGGGTACTGAACAAGACATGATGAGGGAAGACACTGCTAAGAGAAAACTTGTTAGAAAAGGGCAGCTATTCCATCGTCCCATTAATATTATCCACAGACCACCAATTGATCCAGTCACATGGAGGAGGCCCCTTCAAAGAAGGGAGCCACATCATGTGCATGTGTAGAACCTAAAGAAAAAGATGAAGATCAATCCTCATGCAACTGTAGTTCCTTTTCTGGTTATAATGGACTCAAATATATGCAGCTCTGTGGATGCTGGAAGAGTACATCCTAATTTGAGGAAGCAATGTCTAATTGAGGTGGAGATTGCTGTCGATCGGAATCTAAAATCAGATGTTGTGCAAAAATTTGACCCTTGGTTTCAACTTGCATTCAGAACAGGTGAAATATGGGATCTCCAAGACAAGATTTTTACAATGTGGGAAAATAAGGAGATTAAGGGCCAAAAACAGAGGAAATCAAGGCCAGATCTTCAGGTGGATGTAAAAGGAAAAGGAAAGAAGCTTGACCTTTGCATTGAAGAGGTTGTTGAGGATATGACGCTGACACCATGGAGAGCCCTACAAGGGATCAAGGATGATACCTTGATAATATCAACTTTATCAAGAGTAATTTCCAAGGATTTAAGTCTTGAATAGATAGCACTGAGCTCAATACGTAAGTAAGAGTTTCTAAAATCATATTTGCTTTGTGTTTCTCATTATTGAACTCACTAGCTTTTATCCATATGGGAATGCGATCACAAAGTATATATGAAGATTCAGGAGGTAATGATGAAGAGGCTAGGATGCTTCTCTTGGAGTGAAGTACAAGCAGAGTATCCAACCACCTCATCATACAAAGCATTGTCAGAATACTTTATAATATTCCATGACTGGGTAGGTGCTTCAATCTTTATTCCACTCTGTGTTGGGATTTGATGCCTGGCATCAACGTTTGGCAAGAAGTGGATGCCTAGCATCAATTCTCTGCTAAAAGTCAATGCCTAGCTTTGACTTCCTATTCAAAAGTTGATTCTAGGCATCGTATATTTGCTGCAATTCGATGCCTCGCATCGACCTCCGGCAACAAGTCGATGTCAGGCATCAAATTTCAGCAAAGATTTGATGCCTAGCATCAACTTGCCAAGCATCGACTTTTAGTAGAGAATCGATGTCAGGCATCGACTTCTTGCCAGAAGTCAATGCCAGGCATCGATTGTCAATAGAGAATCGATGCAAGCATTGACCTCTTGCCATAGGTTGATGCCAAGCATTGAATTAAGTCCATTGTATATGTGCCAATAATCATTCTTCTTCTCTTGTTTTTGTAGAAGCCAAAAAAGCCAAAGTCTGCTGTTGTAAATGATGATTGTCCACCTCCATTCCTGGCTCACATTCAAAGGGCAAGGCATGAGAAGTCTAGGTTGAAAGCTAAGGAAATTGATTTTGATGATGAGTTAGATTTGAAGTGTTTTTCAAACCCTCTAGACCCCCTTAGACCTATATATTACAATGTATATTGCAATGATGTAAATAATATATGTACTGTTGTACCTAGAAAACATTACTCCCTTGTTATAGCAGATATACCCTATGGGTAGAATGATGGGCTCTGTTAATGATGATGAGCCATTCAAGCACCCACATATTTGCAAGATGGTTATAGATTTCGCACATTTGACTATGTCACCTTTATCGAGGATAGTGGTTTTCCATAGCAGGGACCAATCCTTTTCTGTATCAACTGCTTTGAAGTCAAGATGTCATGTTGTGGAGTGTCTTACATGGTAATCTATCTTCTTTTGGTCTCTGATTTATGCATGATGAACTCTATTTTACTTATGGCTTTCGTTGGCAAGGTAAAGACAAATGTGAATCATACTACTTTGCATAGGTTTGTGAGTTCAACTGAATGCATTACAATCAAGTATTATGATGAAGTAAGCAAACAACGATTCAGGGAACATTGCAATGAGAACAGAATCTCCAATGTACTCATGTTCCCTGTAGTTACAAAGAAACTTCATCATGTGACTGGGGACAAGACATTGGTTAATCCATATCAGAAGCCAAAAGAACTAATTATGCGATTAATTCAGTTGCTTTCCAATGATGATGACTGGGTCCTTGACTTTTTCTCTAGCACATGATTCTAATGGTTCTCATTGACCATGTTTCTTGATGTGCCTCTAATTGTTTTGCTTCCTTTTCAGGAACAACTCTCGCTTGTTCATTAAAGATGTTCAGGCATTGCATAGCTATAGAGGAAGATGAAGCTCAAATGGGCTTCATAAGAATGAGGATTAATGGGTTGAATGAATGCCCAAATGAGGACCAAGAGGTAGGAAGGAAGCACATAGTAGATACTGAAAGATTCCAACCTGCTTCAAGGGAGCTTGTTCCACCACTGGTAGATGAACCTAGAGACATGCTTGACCTTGAAGAGCCAATCTTGGAGCAAGAAAAATGGGTTATGAGTTCTAAAGCTCCAAAAGATGATATTATGCATGAAGCTAAGGAAATATATGATCAGCTTCTATTGTAGAAGTTTTTTATTTTTGTAAACAATAGCTTAACTTGAAAAAGCACTTTGATAGAAATACAATTCTAAGTGTTTGTTTCAAATTGTGCTTATCTTTACCTATGCTGAGCTTTTTGGTATGATCAAATGTGTGGATAATGTTTAACATTTATGGTTGGTTAAGGTCATCTTTTTAAAATGTTAGTTAGAAAATGATTTGTGGTATTCAATGTGGTATGCATAAAGCCTACTCTCAATGTCTCTACTAGACAATGGCATGATTATTATCTGAATTGCCCTATGAAAAACATTAACGTTTTGTTCCATCTCATGTAATGAAAATTTTGAATAGCATTTAAACTCTTTATCATCTGTGCTTCTAGAGATTTAAAAAGTAAATGGAAAAGTTTCACTTATTATTATTTGTCCTAAATTTTGTTTCTCTAGAGTCGAAGGTTATGATGTGGGATACTTGATCCTGAAGTTGCTTTTCTTGATCCCAAGCAATTATTCTATCTACTTCAGACTTCTTAGGTTATAAAATCAAGCTTCTTTCTATTGTTTATGAGCAAGAGACAAGTGTTTTTCACTAAAGGTTGTGAAATGGACCATTTTTTGCATGATTTCATGATGTTTAGGTCCAAATAAAAAGAGAACATGTCTTTGTTCTCCTTTGTTGTGACTCAGTGTTAGAATGGGAAGTTACTATCGTATGCAGATATGACCTAGCTTTGCATGAGTAGTGTATGTTTGCAGTAGACTCATATGTTTGGTGCTTTGATAGTGGGACGGCCAAACATATTACCTTGAAACATAGCTTCTTCAATTCACTTGAGCCTACCCCTACAAGGAATACTATCACATGCACTAACAAATCCTCTTATCCTATGATGAGAATTGGTAAGATCATTCTCACTACTACTGATGGTAGTTCTTTCACATTGTC
>CM035425.1:36644564-36679564 GCA_020310875.1 Ceratopteris richardii
AGCCATCAAGGCTCTTTCTATTTCTACAATATGTCTATTTTTACGTTCAACAATGCCACTCTATTGTGGTGTGTACCTGCATGAAAACTGACGTCGAATTCCATGACTTTTTAGAAAATTGTTGAACTCATTTGACATGTATTCACCTCCTCCATCAAATCTTAATGTCTGAATATACTTCCCTGTCTGCTTTTCCACCATAGCTTTAAAATTCTGAAAGTGAGTGAATACCTCACTCTTCTCTTTCATGAAATAGACCCACACTTTCCATGTATGGTCATCAATAAGGTAACATAAAACCTGCAACCACCCATAGATGTGGTCTTTGCAGGACCCCAAACATCTGTATGTACTATTTCTAGCACATTCTCACTAACATGCTTGTCATGCGAAAACGATGATCTTGACTGTTTACCGAATTGACATGCTGCACATACCTTTTGCATCTCTGCAACCTTGAAATTTGGTAGTCCATGGACAATCTCCTTTGATTGCATCAATTTCATCCTTTGCAGATTTGTATGTCCAATTCGTTTGTGCCAGATCTCTATATCAGCAATAACTCCTACACCTTTTGCAAACATGGCTGCATTCATTTCAAGAATTTTCACATTTAAGGTGAACATCCTACCCACTTTGTTTCCTTTCGCAATCAATCGTCCACCCTGTTTGTACTCTTCTACATATAACCCATCAGCATTGAACCTGACTTGTAATCCCTATTCAACCATTTGTCCAACAGAAACCAGATTCTTCGTTATATTTGGAACATGTAACACATCAGCAAGGTGTTTTACCTTCCCATCCTCCATAGACAGTGCTATATTTCCTGTATGCTCGATAGGGTGTGATATGTTATCACCTGTTTCAACATATCGAGGAACTAGCAATTTTTGCAAAGTACTAAACCATTCCGCATGATTGGTCATGTGATTTAAAGCACCTGAATCAACATACCAGACATTATCATTCGATTTTGAAACACCAGCAGACATTGTATTCATCACGTAATGTTGAACCATGAACAGCTTCTTAGAATCATCTTCACTTGTGGATGCATAGTTGTTTTGCTGGCTTCTGTTATTTTGATTCTTCATCCTGCAATCACGTTCAAAGTGTCGAGGTTTACCACAATTCCAACATCCTTTACTATCATTACCTGAATCATTTCTTTGGAAATTTCTGCGAACTCTTTGGCTCCCCCTGCCTCAAAATTGTCCTCTTCCTCCTGCATGATTCTATTGTTGACCGTGGTCTTGGTTACTGTTTCCTCTTCCACTTCTGAAACCTCTAATTCTGCCTCTTCCTCTGCTAGAGTAGAATACCTGCTCATAATTGGGCTTTCCTTGGGAGTTTGAATCCTCACTAAGATTCTTTTCTTCAATGATTAGCATGGATACCAAATCAGCAAAATTTGGAATATTTTTTCTGCTCTGTATAGAAGTTTTGAATTGCTTATATGCAGCTCCTAAGCCAGGAAGGCACATTTCCACCTCATCATCATCATCTACATTCACACTAATAGATGCAAGTGACTCACATATGCTTTTGATTTTCAGAGTGTAGTCATTTACCAACATGCTCTTTTTCTCCAATGTATGCAGCTCGTTCTTGAGTTGCAATTTCTGTGCCTTTGTGTTGGTCTCATACAAAGTGACCAAATTGTTCCAAGCCTCTTTCGGAGTCTTGGCATCCTTTATGTGTCCAATCATGCTATCCTATATGCTAACAGATAGCCAATACATTACGTTTCATGCTCCTTGATTCCATTCCTCATATGCTCTTAACTATTCTACAGTCTGATTCCTCTCTGGCAACTGCGGAGCATTTTCATTCTCTCATTTGATGTACTTCCAGTAGCCTTTTCCCATTAGGAAATTCATCATTCTAAATCTCCAAGCATGGAAGTTGTTCTTGTCCAGCTTATCACTCATAAGCTGACTCACTCCATCTACGTTTGCCATTTCTGCAACAATTCACAACACTACAAAACACTACAAGCAGCACTTCTCCTTGAACACTATCGCACTATGACGTGACTGCTCGATCTCAGAAAAACACAATTTTCGTGTATCAACAGTACACATAATCGTTTGAAATTCTGGATTTGGAATATATGAGTGTTGCCGAACACGATGCAAGTTACAGTTTTTGAAACTGGTCTGGATTTTCTATGGGTCCCACCTTGCGGCCTCAAAATGGAGGTCGAGATGGCTCCGAAACTTTGATCTGAGGTCTTCTACCTTCACGTTGATTATCATAGCAAACAGAGTCGTTTGTGAATCGTGTTTTCTCCACGCCTTACTTTGTACTCTTCACTACCACCTTCTCCACGAGCTCTCTACAGCCACGCTGGCTCTGATACCATGTCACGAGGAAGGAGCTAAGGAAGAGAGCACACACACACTCTCACAATCAAAGAGAAGCACACATTCAGATTGAGGCAAGGAAGAAGGATCTTCCTCTTCTTCTTCTATTACATAAAAAGGAATGTACAAGAATGACCTAAAACAAGAATAAAATCAGTGCAATATATAAAGCTCAAGGAAATATCCCTGAAACATATCCGCATGACCACTATACATGTCAGAGAAACGAAAAACTGATATGTGTCATCCTGGATCATCACATGTTGAGCTTGATATCTCAACACTCCCCCTCAAGCTCAACGTCATATCCTGTAATCCAAGCATCTCTCGAAACTTTTTCAACTTCTCAGCTACAAGTGCTTCAGTGAAAATATCAGCAACCTGCTCATCTGTTCTCACATAAACAAGATCAATATCACTTGCTAGTACCTTTTCTCTAATGAAGTGATAATGTACCTCGATATGCTTTGTTCTGGCATGAAAAATAGGGTTTCGTGCTAACTGTATGTTGGTAAGATTATCACAATGGATAGTGATAGGCTTTTGCACTTCCACACCTAAATCTGCAAGTAGCATCTCCATCCATGAAGCCTCACATACTGCCATTGCAACACTATATACTCAGCCTCTATACTCGACAAAGCAACAGTGGGTTGCTTCTTGCTGCTCCATGTAATAGCTACACCTCCAAGTGAGAATATAAAGCCACTAATAGATCTTCTATCTGTACTACTACCAGCCCAATCTGCATCGGTGTATCCATGAACCTGCAAATCTACACCAGCTTCATAAAACAAGAATACAACCAGTGCAATACATAAAGACCAATACATAAGGAAACCTAATGTCCATGAATGAGTGAGCTGGCAAGAAACAAATGTTCCATCACTCTGGGTGGATAAATCTAATAAAGCTCAATGAAATATCCTTGACATATATCCGCGTGACCACTATACATGTCAAAGAAACAAAAAACTGATATGTGTCATCCTGGATCATCACATGTTGAGCTTGATATCTCAACAATAATAACATCACGGCTAACCAAAATGTGTTTGGTCAGTGGGTGATATAGACGATAGCCTTTGCTTTTAGAACTGTACCCAACAAAAATATATTTTACTGCTTGATCAGCCAATTTTTGGATGTACATAAGCAGTATCCACAAAAGTTTACATAGTTTTATGTTCTCAATATATGCAGTAAAATGAGATTGAAAGGTTGAATTCATATCCGGAACACTAGCCAATAACACCTGCAAGTGTTTGTCAACTCTGTTCTTTAGGCTCAAAGACCTGCATAAATTTGTGGTGGCTGCTCCCACCACAATTGAAAGTGTTTCAAGAAACCTGTAGATTTACTAGTGTGGCTAAAAAAATAGCCCCAAAGATGAATATTTTTTGTCAGAGAAGTACAAAAGAGCACTCTTTGTGATGTTCTTGAACCTGTCTAATGAGAACTATGCATGAAAATACCCAAAATGACTCCAAAAATCATAACAAAAATTATTCAAAACTGACTTTGAAAGCAAAGAATGGAGCTTTGAGAGCCCAAAGCATGTTCAAGGTAATGTGAACCTTGGTCTTTTACCTTTCTCAAGCACCACAAGATTGTAGCTTAGTGGGAAGAAATAGTCAGTTAAGCAATCTCCAGGGGAACAAACTGGGATGGGTGACCTTTCAAGAAGTACAGGGAACCTTTGTCTTCTTTGATCATTGAGGTCCTCCTTCATGTGCAGCCAACGATGCCAACAGTGACTTTGGTGACTCGATGACAAGGTATGCCAAGGTCTGTGCCTTGGTCGCCACCTTAGTCGAAAGCCTTGGGTGGGCAGGTGAGTGCTCGCTTCACTCACACAAAAGGAGCAAATATTTTGCCTCGAAATGCTATGTGAAGTATTTCAATGGCGATGCACCACATGCAGTGGAATCTCCTTCTCGATAGCTCCGCGACGATACCCAATCTCTCTCTCTCTCTATATATATATATATATATATATATATATATATATATATATATATATATATATATATATATATATATATATATATATATATATATATATATATATATATATATATGTGTGTGTGTGTGTGTGTGTGTGTGTGTGTGTTTTATTTTTTTTATTTTTTTTATGTTAGTCTAGCTCTAAGATGATTTTGCAAGGACTTGACTAACAGTTATTTTTTCTGGCGCTTTCTTATTTTAGATGCAAGGGACATATGACTTTTATTTCCTTACGATGATTCTTATATGATTAGACATGTATGAAATGTGATATTACTTCCTATAAGCTTGATGCGAGTTGTCCGATTGCACGATTGTTGATGTCATGTATTGCTTTGAGATCAGTCACTTTAATTTTGGAAGTAGCTAACATAGCTTGTTCTTTTCACAACTACCAGAATGAGGCATGCATATCCACTAGAGGTACTCCATAGGAAGTCTTGGCTCAATGAAAGTTGAGCCTCGCGCATGGATTGGAAATCATCATTTCCTAATTTCTACATCTACAAATAGGTTAATTGATGTATAGTTAGAGCTTGATGTCGATGTTCATGTAGAGCATTATTATGGCACTTGGTTGTGCTATGATAATCAAATAGATCTTGATGTTGATATTGTGCAATTGGTTCATCTAAACCATGGTGAAAACTTTGTTGCCATACAACAACATATTCCTTATGATGCATAGCTAAACGTATCCTAGGTTGCTAGGATGGTTTATTTTGTTGTTAAGGATTCAATTTTTATGTAGTCAATATTGGATCTACCCATGAAAAATATTGAAGAGGATTGGGAAAATATATTAAATTTGATGATGATGCTTTGGTCCCATTGATAGAGGAATGTCTAACGATGTCAAGCCATCCAAGACATCATGTGCTTCCGTCAACATTCAAGAGTTTGATGTAGTGCTTGGTACTTGACATATTGTAGTTGTCATAGGAGCATTTACACTTGGAGTTTCTAACATGCGTTGTGGAATTTCGTGTGCCTTGTGCGATTTGTATGTTCTATTCTTTGGGTTGAAAAGCACACGATGGCCAAATGAAGGTATTTTCACAATGTATTTGAGTAAGCGCTTCCTACTCTTGATAAACACTTCATCCAATAGCCTATATCTTGTTTTAAAATCCACGCCCTCTTGAAAAGCTAGTGTGAAAATGATACCTCTTCGTTTTGGGCCATCGCTGCATTTCTTTGTTTCCGTCTTTTCCTTACTATTTGAGAGAGAGAGATAGGCAGGGCTCAGGGCACATGGACGATAGGCGACCCGAAGTTTGGCCATATATGTACTCTTTTGCCAGAGTAGAAAATGTCGTTGCTAAGCTGTACGGCGAAAAAAAACGTGACCCGAACGGACTATCACCCCTCTGTTTTTTTCAGTTTGGTCATCCAATGACAAAAAAAAAAATAGAATTGATCATTATTCTATAGAAAGCATCAGATGAAAGTTTGAGGTCGCATGTGCCCCTAAATCAGACCATCGGAGTGTTCGCCATACCATCATGCATGTGCCCTCAAATCTCTCTTCGATCACCCGAAAAGTGTACTCGGGTTAACGGACCGAAAAGTGTACTCGGGTTAACGGAGGAAAGATGCATGTTCCCCCCCGAGAGAGAGAGAGAGACCAACTTTGACCTCTGCATGGATTGCTTGATGAGCGTTGTTTTTCATGTTTTTGCCACTGTCTAGTGAATGCTTTGAAGGCTATACATCGGTCATTAGGAGACAAATTCAAGAGACTTAGCAACTGGATTGGAGAGGATCCCTGCGGATTGTCATGGACTGGAGTGGAATGCAATGGCACAGACCACGTCGTGGAACTGTACGTGTCACGTTCATGTTTTCTGCTTCAACCGGTTAATTATTCTAGCCATTGCATAGCCTCGGAAATTTATTATCTGAGATGGATACGTTGTCTTCACTCAACGGAGAGAGCTATAGCGTTTCTTGTCTTGCAGGCTTTTGATGAACATGAACTTTACAGGGATAATAGCTCCTGACGTGGGCAACCTTACGAAACTCGCTGTTTTGTAAGTATAAGAACCTGTGTTGTTTGACGCTCCAAGTTTTAAAACAATCAGTACAGTGAGTTACATTGCAAGAAGGATCTCGATGTGGAAGACGATGGAGTGTGTTTGTGTATGTGCGTACATGTGTGCGAGATATGACTTCAAGCATTTATATATTTCTTTTGAGAGCGTGAGTCTAAATTCGCTTTTGCTTGCTTGAATGGGGTGGAAGGAATTTGATGCACAACAACATTACGGGTTCGATTCCGCCTGAAGTAGGAAATCTGAGCAACCTTTCCAAACTGTAAGTAAAAACGATCCATCTCTTTGGGTTCTCAGTCATTTCAGATCGTATGATAGAGGAGGTATCGCCATTATCATCATCACCTGATGAGGGTAGATGGTTTCTTTTCAGGCTTCTCAATGGAAATAAATTGACGGGTCAACTGCCACCAGAACTTGGGTACTTGTCGGAGTTGGAGCTTCTGCAAATCGATGAAAATAACATATCTGGCCCTATACCTTCTACTTTTCAGTCCCTCAATAAAACACGACACTTGTAAGAAGACATTGGTGGTTTATATTGTTCACAGTTTCAAGAAAGCTCAGGACTTTTCTGCATATACAAAGTCATAGTATTTCAGATCCTAATGGCATGATAGAAAGCAGACTCTCAGCGTTCTTGATTTTCTTTTCCTCTTTGATGTGAGATGCAGCCATATGAACAACAACTCTTTGAATGGGAGCATACCTCCTGAGCTAGGCAGGCTCGGTAGTCTTATTCATCTGTAAGATTTTCTCTGAATATTAGTTCATAAAGTCGCTCATGCTTAGAAGTAAATTAGCTCTTCTATAATCTGAGGTACCTTTTTCTGGTTCGAGCTGCAGCTTGCTAGACAACAATGATCTTTCTGGGGAACTTCCACCTGAGCTTTCTAATATTTCTACTTTGTATGTTATGTACGTAATCTCCCTCTCTTTTCTTGCAATAGTGCATACGTATATCTCTATCTGCATGAGCCAGCACACGCATACACACACAAGGGAAAAAAAAAAGAATAAAGCAAGAAGCGCTCTTTCTCGTTTAAAAAGAAAAGATAAACGAAAAGATTAATGTGTGAACTCTATAAGTTAGAGCTAGCATTAGTGTTTTTCCTATCATTTGACCTTTCCTATATTTTGAAAAGAGTTGCAAGTTAATCATGCAAAGTTATTTCTGCACGAATGGTATCTGCACTCTTCTCCTCGATACCCTCTTCTACCATTGGCTCGTGCCAACAATACTTTTTCAAAGGGTTACACGAAATTGCAAGCGATGATGAATTAGGAGGTATAAAAAAGAGTAGTTAGAAATTGGGGATGTAAAGAACTGTCTAAAAGAGTCTACGAAGTACAAATAAGGGCTTGGATAAATAAGATACAAATGAATTCGCATTCAGTGCACATTAGAGAAAAAAATGAACCGTGCATGGGCCTTGTAAAGGTTCCTAATTTTTACGAAGTTAAAATTCTTAACCAAGAAGATTAATATGGAATAGTACCACTAGTGATATTTGCAAAAAAATATATATTTTTTAACATTTATATTTGAATTATCAGATTTAATTTTATGACCCTTCGAATAATTAGTTCAATGGCTAAGATTGAGATTTACATGAATAAAGAAAGAGACGAATGTCAGATCGTGGGAGTTTGGAGATACTAACATAGGCTTTTTGCTCACTCTCTACACATCTTTTGGGAATTGGATACACTCTCCTCCAAGGGTAGTCCAGATTTGGGGCTGATTTTCTTTTGTGCAGCATGAGAATTCATTCAATATGGCCATTATCTAATGGAGGAGTGCATTCGGGGATGATTTCATTTTGGGTAGGCTTCTAAGTTGTGAGATCTTTGCTTCATCCAAGGGATTAAGAGAAAAGGTGGCCTTGTGTTGTGGGGCTTCAATATCCACCATGAGATCTTGGAGAAATTCAATTATCTAGATTCAAAGTGCCTTTCAAGTTCGAGATTGAGCTTGAGACATCCGATGGTAGATCTAATGCAATGGCCCTTATTGAAAGGCACCTTTTTTATGCTCTCACATATCTTAGCCATTGAAAGCCTTCCCAATCGAAGGGTTCAAATGGAAGGATGTCTGCATGGTGTATGGATTGGCTCAACAAGAAATCCAAAACTCCATGACGGAGCCAAGCAATGCAATAACTATAAGTAGAGAAACTTGTGTCTTTCCAAGAGAGATTCTAGAATTGACCTACCAAGAGGTTAGTAATTACGATCTACTCAAGATAAGATCATGTCCCATGGCAAAAATGTTTTCTTTTATAGATGGATTTTCCATTTGAGGCTTCAAGGATAATGCTCCAAGCTCATATCATATGAGAAGATGCCATAACATGACCCCACCAAAGGCAACAACAATACTTAAAAAGACCATGCAACATGCCATAAAAATAATATACTATCCATTGGCATCATGGAGAGGGAAAAATGTAGATTCAAGCACTATATTTGCCCTTGATTTTGGAGTACTAAGCTTACTCCAAGTGATAGAAATGTTCGTCCTACTAATCAACCGACCATGACTTTGGTACGCATGAGCCATTCACAATTGGGGGTAGGGACTATATATGGATGAAGGACAAGAAAGATGACATTCAATATCTACACTAATAAGTCGATCCAAGTGAAAATCTCAAAGCTTTTTGCATGATAAAAATTATAGGTAAGGAAGAGCACAAGAATGCTCAACCTGTAGAAATAGCAAAGATCTATTGATTTGGTTACAATTCAAGAAAATACCATGCTTCAAGTTCCAAACTAACAAGGTAGAGGTAGAAGAAGAAATGAATGAGTATGCACTAGTTTTGGGCTAAGAAAACCTATGAAACATCATCAAGGGAAAAAGGTCTACCTTGACCATCTTCCAAGAAAACAAGGAACCCTAAAAGCATACAAAAGATGAAGCAATATTAGAAGAAGTAAATGTCCCTATCCAAGAAATACCAAAAAGGTGGACCCAAGAAAAGAAATCAGATATGAAGGTTTTGAGCACACCAACATATGACTCAACAATATTGGTGAGATAAACAAGTGGAGCCATGGAGGGGGAAGAGAGTACTAAAGAAGACCTAGTAGACACAACATCTACTAGGGAATTAAAGTTGGGAACCAAGGAAGTTTCCAATCCCATTATACGCATGGATTGGCTATGGGGACGAGACTCTTTTATATAAACAATTAGGCACACTCATGCAAAGATATGAGGACATCTTTGCATCGAGCTATCAAGACTTAGACGGGATACCCAAACCTTTGGGAGGACATAATATTCCCTTCTTTAATGAGCTAAACTAGTTCAGGGAATATTTATCAGCTCAATCCAAATGTATAATAACATTAGCTTTTGTAGTATTGGTTGAACGAGCACAAGTAGCCATAATCTCTTTCGAGAATTCGAATTCAAAGTTGTAAATCGATCAAGAATACAACATGTGATGTCTAACCATCTACCATGATTGGTCATATATATATATATATATATATATATATATATATATATATATATATATATATATATATATATATATATATATATATATATATATATATATATATATATATATAGCTTTAGCAAGGGAAATATCTCGCACATGTCATTGTAGCAAAAAACACAAATTCCTCACCAATATCAAAGCCTACATGATTCTCTAAGGGTTGTTGTATATATATGGCTATGATGGAAATTTACAAAGATGTGTTGTTGTAGTAGATGAATCACATCTTGAAGGAGGGCACACAAAGGACTCGGTGGAGGGAATTTCCTTGACCACATTGCAACAGAACACATACTCAACGATCGACTATGGTGGCCATATCTATTTAAGGGAGCCACTCAATATGTAGAAAAATGTGATACTTGACAATAGTGCACACCGAAACCCACAAAACAATGAAACATCCCGCTCATCATTGCAATAGCTTGATAGCCCTTTGAAAAATGGGGGTTTCGATTTTGTAAGGCCAATATAACCAATGGCTCACCCAATCAAGAGAAGTACCTCCTCTTTGCTACTGGTTACACCACCAAATGGACTAAAGTGGTGGCATTTAAGGATTGCACTACAAAAATAGTGGCTTAGTTTTTATACAAAGAAATAATTTTTGGAGTTCGGAATACCCCTTTATAGAGACCAAGGGATACTTTGTAAAAAAAGTATTAAACACCATTTTCTTGCTTTTGCTCACATGTCACTTTTGTACTTCACATTTATAATTACGTGGGAGCCACACCGAGACCTTAACAATCGTGTTAATTGACAACATGAGCACATCGAACCACAGTACATGCACCATCTCAAAGGTCAAAGCTTTATAGCCACCTACACTACTATCAAATGTCAAAGACAAACGGAACCCATCCACGAATATCACATGCACATGGAACACATTTTGTGAATAGCATTACCTTTGCATCCCCTTTATTACACCAAAGTTAGAGTCGCCCACTAGTTCCGTACCCATCTCTATGAGCATCGAGGGTTGGGGGTCGAGCGTACCCGATTTACCATAATCTTTGGCACTCTAGACTATAGCAACACTTCGAGTAGTGCCGAAAGCTTACCTTTAGACACACGTAGCACCCCATCTTCCCCCCGTGGGTTTTGAACGAAAAAGCCCATCCATGCGCTCTCCTACACCCCCACATCCCCACCTTTTCCCTACCCTTCCATGAGCTGCATTCGCATATCCACCGTTATCCCAATCTGTGCGGTCTCTTGCACAAAACTTTTGCAATCCTTGTGGAGAAACTATATCACTTCAGGAGATTTCTTTTTTTTTTTTTTTTAATGGAGGTTCGGCCGAGGCCTACTCCCCCGGATTTTAACTTTGAAATTGCAACTGTACAAGGAAGGGCATAGTACCCATGGGACCCCCCTTATCCCACAAGAACAGGGGTTTACAAGATTGGGTTGAACGTCGGTCACAACTACCGCAGGGTTAGTCAAACGATGGCACATCAGCCATATGCTTCATCATTCCAGGTTATACATGTCCCTTACATGTGGCCGACAGGGATTGAACCCTCGCCCCCGCCTCAAGAGGCGAGAGGCCCAACCAGTTGCTTTAACGGCTTGGGACAGCCTCAGGAGATTTCGCGACCAAGCTGACCCTTAGAAAGTTAGTTTCGGTCTCTCAGACCAGTCGGCTTATGTCCAAGCACCCATTTACTCTGCCCAAAAAGTGCAATCTCTCCCGCCCCCAAAGAGAATTTGTATGGAAGGGCAAAGTCTCATCCCACCCATTCCATGCCCATGTATATTAATCTTGTTAGTATCCTTTTCAGCCTCTGTTGTTCTCGACTCCTTGTGCCATCCCCATCTGTTCAACATTTGCCTATCACTGATACCCTTCCTGGACGTGGCCACCAGAGTACCTCCCTTTGTCACCCACTTGTGTTGACCTTGCTCCCTTTCCGAGTCCCGACCTCGTCTGTCATTTTATAATAAACCACTCCACATGCCTTGCACAATCGCAGGAAATTCAAAGTCCCATCCAACACCATGCCACTAGCATCCCTTTGATCTCCTGCTTCCATCTCCAAGAAGTTTTTCCACCACCCTCGCTTCTCAAGTAGTATCCTCTCCTCGGTCCGTAGAAGTACCTTTCTAATCTACTTGGAAGAAGAAGCCCACACTGCAAGCGTCCTCGCCCAGCATTTTACCCAAGCTATGAATGCTCTATGGTCCAACTTGACATGGGGCTTTTGGCATTGGGAAAGTGTTGACAGGGTAGAGAACACTTGCAATGAGCTCCTATTCTCCATAACCATAACAGATATGGCCAAGAATATCATGGGTTGATGGGATAATTTGCCTCCGTTCCTTGCAAACATGTTTCGACATAAAAAGAATCGAAGAATCCTTCTTTTTGTTGTGCACCGTTCAAGTAGTGCGAATCACGAGCTTTGTGTCCATTCCTGCCACAAAATTGGCAAGTGACTCTCTTCAGATAATTTTGCACAGTGTGCATAATGCCCCACATCATTGAATAGGGTGCACCACACATTTGTAACCCTTGAAGGCTTTCCACTCTTCAATCCCCTAGCGAAGTTGTGTGGGCTCATTAGATTCAAGCATTCATAAAGCATCTCTCTTCTTCATTAGTAGCGTTTTTTTTTTTGCTTTTGTAGCGTTAGGCCTTCTAATTCTTTCTTGACTTGGATGATGGGATGGGATCATGCTACAAATGATTGTTGCTTGCTTGTTCTCCAAAGTGAACTCTTGCCTCTTCGATTTAGGTGTTTTCTACTTTAAACTCAAATGGAGAAGCTTTCAGCTTGAGAACCTCCCTAGGATATTTTGTGAGGCCATGGAAAACACCTTCTCAATCCACTTCTTTATCACAAAGTCTTTGTGTGTGGTGAGAGAGAAGAGCTGCCTTTCGGGTGGTCAGAGAGAAGAGCCACTAGAGGCTTGGCTCACATCATTAGTTCTTCAAATGTCTCACTTATATGTAGTTTCAATTTCTCTAAATCATTTAAGATAAGCTAGTAAGATTACTTGGCTTGAAAGTCTTTGTGAAGGTTGGTTTGAGCTTGTTCCAAGCTAGAAGAGTACCTTTAGTGATCAAAATTTGACATTTGGCAAGGTTCAATTTCAAACTTGTCTTGATGCACTGGTCAAAGATTTCTTTCAGATTTTTCAAGTCTTGGTGAAAATTTTGTGCCATGGCTCTTTCTCCTTTGCCTAAGAATATGGAAAAATCATCCATGAAAATGTGCCAGAATGTTGTTAGCCATTTGTCGAATATTAAATACATTGCTCGATTGAATGATGCAAACATATTTTTGAGGCTAAATGCCATGCGGGTATAGACATAAGTGCCCCATGGAGTGACGATGGAGGTCTTGTCCATATCCTCAAGATGGATGAGAATTTGATTGTAGCCGTTGAATCCATCTAGAAAGCTTTACAGGGTATGCCCTGCTACTTCTTTTAGGACTTGCTTAGTAAAAGATTGCGGGAAGCCACCTTGGAAAATTTTTTTATTTAGGGAACATAAACATACACTCTCATCTTTCCACTATTCTTCTTTGGAACAATAATCATAAACAAGGGTCATCATGAGTGTTCAATAGGAATAATGAAACCTTCCTCTTCCAATTTAGTCAACTCTACCTTGACTTCCTTTGCATACTTGGGCTTGAGTCGATACGGTCTACTCCTTATGGGTAAAGCTCCGTCTATCAAAAGGATTGATGTAGCTATAGAGAAGGGATGTTACCTTTTGTAATAAAAATGGGTAGTGCCACAACCATGTGACTAGGTGGAGTATTTGTACGTTTTTTTCATCTCCAAGTTTCACTTCTTGTACTAGTGTCTGTGTGGTGATGTCACCTAAGAAGTCATCTATACTGTGCACTAGGGCTACACAGTGGATACAACTTGTGCTCTATGATATGCTCCTTACTCCATCTGCATGGAATATCTAGAAATGGAAGATCATCTTTGGCTCTATGGTCAAAATTAGTCTCTCCATGTTCTCCATCTTTCAGTCCATCCATAAAACTACCCAATTTGGCCTCATTACCTTTTTTTTTTTTTTTTCACATAACAATCTAACTCTACCCTTTGGTGAGATTTGACCACTCTAAGGAAGTTGTCGAACTGGAGGGGCCTGACCCTTGGCAGTGTCTATAGGAAAGTTACCTGTTCCACTTGCTTGAGGAGTTAGTGAAACTTGAAAGGTTGGCCTAACTTGAGAAACTCGGAGTGTCTACACCAAAAGGATGTCTTTCCTTTTTCCCTAGCATAAGGTGGTCGATCCAAAGTAGGCACTCATCCTAGCTAGTTGGGCCACTTGGGAGGAGTTTCCTAGTTCGGCCATTTGGGAGAAGGCGCCCATCCTGAGCCACTGGGTGCACTAACGGAGGGGCCTATTTGGTCATCTTCATTTATTTTCTTAAAACCGTTTGGTATATTTTCTTCTATATTGAGGATCTGTAAATTACACTTCCTTACATGCAAGTTCAAAATCAAACTGAGCGAGAAAAAGTTCAAAGGTGGTTACCCTACTAGAGATGGTAGCCCACTTGGGAAACTTCCTGTGTCGGTAGCCACTCGTGCTAGGCCATTCCATGGTGTGCAAGCCATGTGAGGAGGCACTTTTTCCCTCCTCCAAGGGGCACCTCTACTTATGTAGAGCCACTAGTGTGGCCTTCTTGTAACTATATAAGATGCTCCTTGGCACTCATTTGCAACTACTGTTAGGACTATTGGGACTACTAAGACTACTTTTTATAGGGTTATTTTTACATGCAAGTGAGTAGGAAGGGCCCTTGTGCTCTGTGTTAGACACTGTCTATGTGCTATCTTCTGTATCTTTGTTGTACTTATGTGGTTGGGTTACTCACCACAATGTGTTGGGCTAGCCCTACCACGTACTTTTGAAGTCCTCAGTTAGACTTTGGGCAAGTCTTGCAATATACTTTGGAGTCCTTCGCAAGCATTAAGACTATGTTTTGCGATGTCTAATGTTGTTTCTCTATAGACGGTTGGTCTATTGGCATAGTATGTTGGACTATTCCTTATGTGTTTTATCATCAGATTTTATCATCAGATTTTATCATCAGATTTTATCATCTGAAGCACTTTTGCCTAAGTGTGTGCTTGTAGTCGTCCTATTCTTGGAGTTTAAGTCACCAGCTAGTTGTGAACTACTTGTGCTGTTGGTAGAAAGGGAGCCCTATCGGTGAGGGTGATTCAGTATAGGCAAGTTTTAGTGGATTAACTGGTTTAAGGCTACTTACTCTTGATTGTCAATCGTGACTCTGAGCCTCTGGAAACCATGGGAAGTGTCATGGGCTAAGGATTTTCCATCAACTTCGTATTTCACCTATTTCATAGTGTGAGAAGCACATGTTACTTTCGAGTTATTCTATATTTTGGGAACCCCTTTGTATACTACTTTACTCCATCTTGCTGGTTACACCCTTGAAGGAGTTTGGCATTTGCAGAAAGTGTCTCTTTGCATAGGCATGTTGCAAGGTATACTTCCCTAATGAGAACTCTTCTTGATTAGAATGAAACATCCCATCTTCTCTATAAATGTAGTCTCGAGGTCTCTCAATATGGTATGGAGTGAATGAGTGCATGGCTCTTTCTTCGTAAAAAATGACCACGTAATACAATGGATTATTGGAATGTGGCTATGGTACCATAGACAATGACTACATTATGCTAGAGGCAACAATCGAAAGGTACATGCCTGGGAGGGAGGGATGGTCTCCCCTCTGTTGGTCATATCATAAATGCATCCTCACAATTTTGTCCTTGTATAGTTGTGCCATTCCATATCCAAGAATGTAGGATCTTTGCCTCTTCCTTCGTGCACGAGTCTGTGAAAATGTGAGTCTTGCACGGGGCTCCAGAGCATAGTCACAGGGGGATGCGTCCCCAGGTCCAAGGGACGTCGAGATGCCGTCCCCCCCTTCATATTTGGTGGGACGCTCAGCCGGGACGGCCGACGTCCCGGATTTCTCTCTGTCACAAGGATCCATCCTTTGGATGCCGTCCTGGGATGGTTAGCTGTTATGACAGATATTTGGGGACACCGAAAATGGCGGGGACTTCGAAATGGCCAAAAGCAAATCGAATGTTGAACTTTTAAAATTTAGCGCTTCAATTCTCTTTCTAGAAGGCTCTTATGGGGCCTCAAAGCCCATAAAAGGGGCCCTTTGCTGCTCCCAAAATACAGATCTTACTTTGAGCTTTCTCTTGAGCTACCTTGGTGTGCACCCTTGCATATTAAGCAGCCCTCTCCATCCTCTAAGCCTTTGGGCCTCTCTAGGAGAGTGATTTCAGCAGCCCCTCTCTTGAGTCCTCTCCTCAAGGCTCAAGTGACAAGAACTTACCCTTTGGAGTTTTAAAACTTCCTCCTCTCTTTCATTTGGAGTGTAGGAGAAGTTTAAGAGAAGGAAGGCCCTCGCAAAATGGTCATGGTGAGAAGAGGTGGAGTTTCCTATGTCCGCCGGAGAAGGAGGTGGTTCGAGACCATGGACATGCAAATTATGTGGATACAGAAAGACCGGTGGAACTAACAATGTGTGTGCTCACCTTCTTCATGAGAGTGGCAATGAAGTAAAGTTTTGTACTTCCATCACTTCGGAGAAGAAGCAAGAGCTTCTCAACAAACTTGCAGTGAGTGATTCCCATGTGCATGCCCGTCGTGCTTCACAAGCTCCTGTTGATCCTACGACATTTGTGAGAACTTGTACCTCCATGTCCAAGGAGGCATCTTCATCGACAACGACCACTTGACCTTGTTCCACCTCCACAACAAAAGATATGCCATTTTTAAGCTCCACGCCATATAGAAATCCACATCGTCAACCCTTGATGAGAAATGGAATCCCAAATTGAAGGAAGAGGTTGACATGGCGATGGAAAGGTTTTTCTATCACGACCACATATCTTTCAATGAAGCTCGGTAAGTAGTCATGACTTATATGGCATAATTGAATTTTCAGTGTACCTACTTATTGTCAGGGGAGCACTAGATTGTGCTCTTTGACTATACTAGACAAGATTTTGGAAATATACTTCTGATTACAAGAACACCCACGTAAGTAAAAATAATGCAAGACTATATGATTGATACAAGACATTCCACAACCCAACACTGATAGGTATGAGTAACTCGACTAAGGATGATACACGAGATCCCACAACATGGGATCGTAAGTATGAAACAAGATATAAAGATTACAAGAATTCCCTTTAGGGAGATAAACTAGATACAGGAAATAACTCGGCAAGATCTCATACTGTGAAATTACAAGAGGACAAGATAGGCTGTCCAAGAACTAGACTAGACAAGACTTGAACAAGGAACAAGACAAGAACTAGAACTCGAACTTGGAGAGTACTTACTTTGCACTCACGACTCCTTGAGCTCCAAAGACGGGCATTGGCAAGATTGAGTATGTATGTGGCCAATCCCTATTTATATAGGTTTTCAAGGGTGGTTCATCAAAGGCGGTTACGAATTGATGATACCATCAATGATGTCATCAATTCATAACATGATCTCTGGATGTTAGAATCAAGCAAGAATTCAGTCGATCTTAGGGTTTTGGCATGTTCCAGATGCAATGGAAGCATTGTTTTCCCCAAATTCTGAACCAATCATGAGATATAGAAGTCACATGGAATATGAGGTTCAAAAGGTCTTCTTTGTCCATGACATCACCTCCCTCTCAAGCGACGAGTTTCACGAGGAGCGGTCATGATCTCTGGTCTTGGCTTCATTGGATTTTTCTTATGAAATTCTCGAACTTTGATTGGTGCTCTGTGAAGGTTCTGTGCAGGTTCCCAAGTGCGATCACTGATATCATACCCTTTCCAATGAGCAAGGTACTCCAATCTTCCTCAGGATATTCTTGAATCTAGGACATGCTCGATTTCGAATTCTTCATGATCATCAATCTCGATAGGTGGTGAAGGACTAGGTCTCTCCCTCCTCAATGGCGGTACCATCGATCTATTGCAAGTGTCACAGGTTCAGATATATTCTTTGACTCCCTTCCATATTTGAGGCCACCAAAAATCCCTAGATATGAGTTCTATTATTTTGTTCACTCCAAAATGTCTTGCTGCAAGGTTATCATGACGTTGTTGAAGTACTTGGATCCAAGGCTTTCTTGGAGGGATGTGCAATAGGTTCTTATAGAATAGTAACCCATTATTTTCCTGGAACTCATTTACTTCATGAAGTTTCTCTTCTTGAATTTTTTGCTTGATGTTACAAAACAATTCATCATGTGGTAACGTCTCACGAATCAAATGGATCAACGTTGAATCTTCTTGATGGTTTGAAGAGGTGGCTGCTAACTGGAGATATTCAGACTTCAGCAATACACTCTCTTGTTGATCAAAAGCCTCTTCGCCTTTCTTTAGTGCAAGATAAGATCTTCTCGACAAGACATCTGATTGATATTGCTGGCATCCTGGACGATACGTGATGACAAAATTGAACCTGGATAGAAAGTTACTCCGTAGAGATTGCCTTCTATTGAGGATGTGGGTAGTCATAAAGTACTCTAAATTTTTATGATTTGTGTATACAGTAACTTTAAAGGTTGCTCCTTCTAGATGGTGATGCCAGGTATCAAATGCATCTACGGTTGCAAGAAGCTCTTTATCATGGATTTCATAGTTAATCTTTGGAGGAGAGAATTTCCTTGAATGATATGCAACTGGATGTAGGTATCTTTACATGACATTCATGATCCTCTAGATTTTTGGAGAATATCAAGATATCATCAAGGTTTATTACAACAAAATCATCTAAATACTCTCAAAAGATATCATTCACCATATGTTGGAAGATAGCTGGAGCATTTGTGAGACCGAATGGCATAACTACATATTCAAAATGCCCATACCTTGTTCGAAATGTTGTCTTCCATTCGTCTCCTTCTCTGATCCTGACAAGATTGTAAGCTTCTCGAAGTTCAATCTTCGTGAAGAACTTTGCTTTTCCAAGGTGTTCCAAGAACTGTGATATGAGTGATAGAGGGTATCTATTCTTTATAATGACTTTATTCAATCCACGATAGTCTACACACATTCGAAGAGTCCCGTCCTTCTTCTTTACAAATAAAATAGGAGTTTTTGTGGGAGACTTTGAGTGTCTGATAAACCCCTTTGCTAGATTCTTATCAATATTCTTGCATAATTTTGTAAGCTCCTCTGGGGATAGTCTGTAGATTGGTCTAAAGGACGGTTGTGCTCCCTCTTGAAGTTCTATGGCACAATCATAAGGTCTATGCTTGGGGAGGATATCTGCATTCTTCTTTTCAAAAACATCTTCAAAGCCTTGGTACTGATTGGGTAGCTTCACTAGATCATCTTTCTTGGATTCTTTAGCTGGTATGGCATAGATCATATATGTTGGTTCCTTTCTTACTGCATGCACGAAAGCTTTGGCTCCTACATAGGTTGGGTTCTTATGGATATCTCGACGAGTGATTTTATTCTTCTCCCAATCGATGTCTGGATTATATTTCTTTAGTCAAGGCATTCCAATGATAATAGGATTTGTTGGACTTGATATTACATTAAAACTTATGTGGGAATCATCGTCACTAAGGTGTTCTCTTAATGGTGTAGTTTCCATGGTTATATTCCCTGATGCTAGAGGTCATCCATCTACTACTTCAACTACTATTGGTTTGTTCTTCTGAAGTACTGAAATTCCATGTTTCTTAACCAATCCTCCATCGATGAAACATGAGGAGGCATCTGAATCTACTAGGGCTGTAAGGGAAAGAGTCTTCTTAGGCATGATTAACTTGACAAGGGCAAGACATGTTTCTATGGGTGTAGCTTGAATTATGAGACCCTTTCTTATATCATGGTCGGGCTGTACGGTCTCTTTTACAAGTGGACTTCCTCGTTTTCTTGCTCTACAAGGATGACTGCGACTCTAGAGTTTGTTCTCTTGTTGGGACAATTAACTTCAATGCGTCCAAGGTTTCCACAATAGAGGCATAACTTGTTCTCTCCCCTTCTCCGTTTCTCTTGTGGCGTTAGAGGCTGGAACTTAGTTATATCTATTTGCATAGATTCTGGCATAGACTCATCTCTAGGAGTGGGTGGAAGGGTTTCTATTGGTGAGGTCTTCCTTCTACTTGTTTTTCTTGTTTCCTTTCAAAAATTCAGCTATCACATTGAATAGCTTGCATGATGTATTCATTCAATGTCTTAACCTCTGGCATTGTGGACAGAAGGTCCTTCACATCATCTCTTAGACCCCATCTAAATTGGCATATGAAATAGTCTTCGTGCCAAGTGAGATCACATATCAACTGCCTCAATTCTGATGCATAGGTAGAGGCAGGGCGGTTACCTTGATGTAGCTTCCAAAGTTTTGTTTCTGCCATTCGACTTGTGTCTGCATCTCCAAATGTGGTGGTGAGTTCTCGAAGAAACCCCTCATAGTCTTGAAGTATTGTCATGTTCTTCTCCAAGATTGGGGCAAACCATGATAATGCTTGGCCACAGAGAAAGGTTCCAATAAACCCGACCTTGAATGCCTCGTCAGGGTATCTATTAGGTTGCATACGGATGTACAATTTAACTTGCTAGAGAAATCCGTGAAACCTCGTGCGCTCCCCATCGAACTTTTCTAGCATGCAAATCTTGGGTTCCTTCATGAAGGATGTACTAGGTCTTTGATTCACTGAATACTCCCTTGATTTGCTTGAAGATTCCCGATTCGTTCTTGTAATTCTTGGAGGAGTGTGCCTACATCCACCGGATGTCCCATCTTGACTTTTGTCTGTTGATGAGTTAGGTCCTCAACTTGTTGTTGGAGACTTTGAAGTGATGCGACAATCTGTTCATAAGCGTTCTCCATGATGCCTAGTCTTGAATAGAAGCTAGTCTTGCCAAAATGTCAGGGAAGCAATAGATTGTCCTCTCTCACTACACTAGACAAGATTTTGGAAATATATTTTTGATTACAAGAACACCCACGTAGGGAAAATAATACAAGAATTTGTGATTGATACAAGACGTTCCACAATCGGGACTGATAGGCATGAGTAACTTGATTAGAGATATACATGAGATCCCAAGGTACGGGATCGTACGTATGAAACAAGATATCAGGATTACATGAATTCCCTTCAGGGAGATGAACTAGATACAAAAAATAACTCGACAAGCTCGTACTATGAGATTACAAGAGGACAAGGCAAGATATCCAAGAACTAGACTAGACAAGACTGAAACAAGGAACAAGACAAGAATTGGAACTCGAAATTGGAGAGTACTTACTTGGCGGTCACGACTCCAGACAAAATATGTATGTGGTCAACCCCTCTTTATATAGGTTTTCAAGGGTGGTTCATCAAAGGCGGTTACGAATTGATGGTGACATCAATTCGAAACATGATCTCTGGATATCAGAATCAAGCAAGAGGACAATCGATCTCAGGGTTTGGAACGTCCTTGACGCAATGGAAGCATTAGTTTCCCCAAATTCTGAACCAATCATGAGATATAGAAGTCACATGGAATATGAGGTTCATAAGGTCTCCTTTGTCCATGACACTTATTTACAATTTGTATAATGTAAATTCTCCTTTTGTTCATAGATCTTCATGCTTCAAGGAGATGATGAAAAAAGTAGGGGAATATGGACCATAATATATTCCTTCCACTTCAGAGAGTTTGGGTATGACTCTACTAAACAAAGAGAAGAAACTTGTAGAAGCTGCATGTGAGAACATCCAAAAGTCATGTGAACGAAATGGAGTATCCTTGCTAGTGGATGGACGAAGTGATGCACAACGGAGATCTATCCATGGAGTTGTCTCTTACTCCCGAGGTGAGATGTACTTCATATTATCCCATGATGTATCTGAGACAGGAAATAAGCCGATGTACTTGCTTCTGAGTGGGCAAGTTCCATAGAAATGGTGGGTCCGACAAATGTTGTAGCCATAGTAGGAGATAGGGAAGCTTCAAATAGAGCTTCTTCCCAAATCATTGAAAGTTTGTATCTTCATATCAGTGTTTGTTTTTGCATGGCTCATTGCCTAAGTAATATTCTCAAAGACGTTGGCACTTTGGATCGGATTTTGCCTTCAATCAATGAGGGAAATGCATTAGTGAGCTTCATCAACAATCATACACGTGTGAAGAATGAGTTTAGCAAAAGATCTACTCTTGTTTTACTTAAATATGCTGAAAAACGATTTGCATATAACTTCATCATGTTACACAGTGGTGTGAAGTGTAATGGTATTTTAAGAGGCCTAGTATTTAGTGATGAATTTGCAGCAATGCCAGAGGCTTCCACTACAGCAAGAAAGGAATTCAGAAAACTAGTAGATAATGCAGCATGGTGGGAGAATATTAGCTACAAAGTGGATATCGTGCGATCACTTGTGCACTTGCTAAGAGTGGTGGATTCTATGGAACCATGCATTGGCAAAGTGTATGAAACTATGGATCGAACCGTAGAGTCACTTAAGAAGCTAGTGCAAGAGGATGACAAGTTGAAGAAATTTCATCAATATGTGTTCGATGATGGAACTCTTATTACTCCCGACTCCATGCAGTGGCATTCATGGTGGATCCCGAATTCCAAGATAAGAAACAATATGCTAATCCGGAGGTAGCAAGTGGATGGAGGACGATATGGGCTTATTAGAGATCAATTATCCAAATATAGAACTATGAGAGAGGCTTCATTTTCATGTGCAGATGCACAAGAAGATAGGTTTCATGTCGGCGCCGCTCTATGGTGGGAAGGTTTTGGATTTGATGGTCCAGAGTTACAACAATTGGCTATACAAATACTTAGCCAAGCTTGCACTATGATTTGCCTTGAGCAATTATGGAGTGTATATGGATATGTAGCCTCTAAGAAGAGGAAAAGACTTGGGAGTGCAACGTGCCAATGATCTTGTCTTTGTTAGTGCAAATTAAGGATGCTTTGCAAGACTCAAAGCATGGCTTCATATCCTTTTACATAATGGAAGATGGAGGACAAAGTGCAAGGTGAAGAACATGAAGAAGAGGCACACGATTTAGAATACATTGAGCAAGTGGAGATTCAGATTTCACCATGGGCTACTGCCTCTATTGATGTAGCCTCTAAGAAGAGGAATAGACTTGGTGTGCAACGTGCCAGTGATCTTTTCTTTGTCAGTGCAAATTTAAGGATGCTTCACAAGACTCTAAGCATGGCTTCAAATCCTTTTATAGAATGGGAGATGGAGGACAAGGTGCAAGGTGAAGAACATGAAGTAGAGGCACATGATTCATAATATATTGAGCAAGTGGAGATTCAAATTGCACCATGGGCTACCACCTCTACTATGTAGAAGAGACTTCCCACTTGGATTCTCCTCAAGACTTTAGTTATCTTAGATCTATCACAATTCATCTATGCCATATGGGCCATGGCTGTATCTTTTTGGTTTTATTCATGATATATACTCATTTTGATATTTAGTAGCAATCAAGATGATATGATGATTGATTATTAATCATCCTAAATAAATGTAATCTTTTTTGACAAGATCATTATAATATGGATGTGCTTCATTGCTTTGGCCATTAAAATTTAATATTGTCTATAGTGCATGTACTATGATGTCACATGGGGTTTGTAAGCTGTTCCATGTTCTCTCCCATATAAGTGATAGCTTCATCAGTGATCAAATCATATGACATAAGTGACAAGTCAATGCTCAATGTATATCTACACTTTACAGTACAACAGGAAGCAACACATCACATGTTTTCACGTATTTAACTTTGAAAGACTTATTTTTCCTATTTTCTTGTTTATTTGTGCTCTTATAAACTAAGAAAATCCTTATGAATGGTTTTCATTTTAAATTGGCTGTAAATTAGCATATTTTGAGTGTCGTCTCGGATTGGCATCCTCGGGACAGTCCAGGTCTCGTCCCCGACCCCGGGATGTCACTATCCCCGAGACGTCACTGTCACCGGGACACGTCACCATCCCCTGGTGACTATGCTCCACAGTCTCATGTGTCACCACTCTTTGGAAGAAATAGGTGATACTTTGCTGTACAGATAGGCCCTGAGTCTTTCTAGGCTGTGGCAATTGATCTCATCTGTGATGTGACTACGAGAAAGCATCCAAGTCGACTTTGGTCCTCACTCATCATACACTTTTATAATGAGCTCTCTAATCAGAACTCCGTCCTGAGATCTGAATAATACTCTGAACATCGTACCACAAAGTGCTCCTCACTCTTCACCTCCGTCTGACATAGTGGAGACACACGCTTCTCTTTGGGTATCCCCTTGGCTCTCCCACACTCAATCTCTAACTGGAGTTATGATACTTGGAGCTTTCTGATGGCTACTCGAAGATGATGGGACATATAAATCCTCATGTAATGTGCAGGAATTATAAATCCCTGATCCGATATCTGTAGAACAAACTCCTGGTAGTAGAGCTTTTTTGCTAGACATGGCTTATTTGGATTGACCCAAGTCCTTTGTATATATGTGTGCCATATGAACAAGCCTGGCTATCATGAGCATATGAGGTCTCTCAACTAGCAACCATATCAAATCTGGTAGTCCTGGCCCCCATGGGGATAGAGGGGGAGAGACAGAGAGAGAGAGGGGGAAGAGAGATAGATAGATAGATAGATAGACAGATAGACAGAGAGAGAGAGAGCAAGAGAGAGCAATATACTAACGACATCCAGGTGTTTCTTCTAAAGGAGTAGTGCTCCAGTATGATAGTGAGATGAAGATATAAAAGAAACAAAATCAATGATTCTGGGATTTTATTAAGGTGCTATGTTACTGTGAGATAGTGGCAAGGAAATACAACAAGATCATGCTCAACAGCTAGAGATGAATGATTCCTGGAAGGATATAAGCCACTGGTCAGATTGTGTTTCAAATGCTTAAATTCGCAGTGCAGAACTTATAGTGTGAGATTGTTATTGGAGCTTGTGCTAGAAGCTAATGCAGTGGCAAACAAGAGGTCCAACAGCTTGATAAGCTGAACGATGCTCATACAAAATTATAGTAGTAGTATCAGATTGCGTAAGAGCGTCTGAAAAGAACCTCTTCTTTTCAAGAAATAATGGCATTTTTGGATTTCTGAATGGACCATAAATTCCGCATCTCAGTTCAGACCACAGCATGATGATTGTAAATTCCAAAAGTAATATGAAATCTGCTGATACCAGAGACCCACTTCCAAAGCCGAAGTGTGGCTTCCTATCAGTAGCCTTTTATGAATCTGCAGTTCCAAAAGACATGCCTTCTGTCATTTTTAGAGGAATTACATGGTGCGCAAGAAAGCTCTAGTTCATTTGGGCTGTCCCTGTAAAAGAAAATCCATCTCATCTCTTATATCAAGGTATGGGTAAATAATTTCCAAATACATTTTGGGCTCCACGGTTATATAATACAAAGAAAATTTGCAATTCCTGAAGACTCCATCTTGAGGTGAAATGGCTTAAAACTCTATTCATCTTTCAATGCCAATTCCTGAAGCACAGATATCACCGTTTTCCCAATTTTTCTGAAGCAGAATCATGAAATTCCTTATTATACATCCATGCTTTACCAGAGTTAAAAAAGTGTTTTTTCATTTATCTAATTATTTTTTTGTGTGGCTTTCATTGTGTTACAGGCAGCTTGATAACAATTATTTCAGTGGATCCATACCACCCAGCTATTTTACAATACCAGAATTAGCAAAGCTGTAAGCTTTTTAAAAGTTATTCACAAAGTATATATGACCATTTCTCTTGTTTCGTGTATTAAATGGATTGAAAATGCACATTTTGAGGTGTAATTCCATAGATGTTACTGGTTACTAGAATGTGCAATGTTCTTATGTTTAATAGTCATTTTGGGCAGTTAATGCAGGGCCCTGCAGCTACAAAAGCGGGCAAAGCCTCCTTCCACTCTTTTTCATTTCTTTCGATGAGCACAAAGATTAGGCTCCTCCTTTGACTCTTCTAGCTCATATTTTTTTATCCACTCTTAAAAAGATGGAAACAAAAAGCCCACCTTTTTCGATGATGCCCCCTTCTTCTTTCTATCACCTTCCACAGGGAAGTTGGCTGAGCTTTGGCCTCTTGAGGTGGAGGTCCAGGTCTGGACATGTATGGCTTTGGCCAGTTAAACCAGTTGTAATGTTGTAACCTTGTCTAAAACCTGCTTTGTGGGATACGGAGGGTCCTGCGGGTACTATGCCCATTCACTTGTACAATTGCACTTTCAAAGTTAAAACTCGCGGGAGTAGGCTTCGGTTGAACCTCCATTTATATATATATAAAAAAAAAAAAAAAAAAATCACACACACACACGCAAAAGAGAGATCCCCTTTTTTCAATGATGCGTTCCTCTGATCACACTACGAGAATAACCTCCAAAAGGCAATTTCAATTATGTACCCTTTGTTTCTTCTTAAAAATTGGTCAACTTAGGAAATGGGAAATTAGGCAACTTAGAAAATTAGGAGTTTGCGGGTTCCTTTCTCCTTGATGAAGGGGATCCTGTTAGTTTTCTCCATCTTATTCCTCTTGTTTCTTCTTCTTCTGATCTTGCTCGAAATTAAGGTAACTTTTTCTTGTTATGTGCCTCTTTTGCATCTCAAAAAACATAAAATACATTATTTAAGGCACGTAGCTGAGAACCCTGCTACAAGAGAGAGCCTACGAACTCATGAGAAAGTAAGCATTGCAGAAATTTGTCAAGGTCTAGGCTCTTATACACATCATTCTCTTCATGAGCATCGGCTTTGAATCGGTTGATCTATCAAGAGTCCTCATGCCCCAATAAACTAGTAGATGCATAATACAGCTCATCCGGATATTTCTCAGGAGGGAAGGAGGCCATTCTCAACTCTCTTTCGTGAGCAATCTTCATCATAATGACCTTTCCCATTGCAATACCTAGAGAGCGGGCGGGGTGTACCCAACCGGTCTCCTTTCGTTTGGAAAAACCCAAGCTATATGACCATCCCCTCCACATTTCCAAGAGTGAATAGGTGTAGCTGCACATCTCTGCTCTTGTGATGCTTCTCTAGTATAAGCGCCCACCTTCCCTCGGCCACATCTTCCATAGGATTGTCTTGATTCCCAACATGAAATTGGAGGTTTGCTTTGAGTAAGCAACCTTGCATAAGGCCACTCCCTCGTGTTAGTAGGTCGCATCACCCCCCTTTCATACGTACTTCATCCTTAGATACATATTTTTATCACATCTCAAAATGTTCCACACCACTTTCTTAGTACTAGTCCAAGTATGTTGTTATCCATTACTTCATTGCATTATTGCAGCAAACGTATTAGTTTTTGGTGATGTAATTACAATATAATTAAAAAATCATTAAAGTATGTGTGTGTTTGTATGTGCATGCGTGCATCCTTCCCCCTGTATTTATGTTTTCATGTGGGAGTGGGTGCAATCATGCGTTAACACATTTTATGCATCTATTGCATCTACACATGCATATTTAGATACATAGAGCATTGATTTTTGCATGCAGGTAAGGAGTCTTAAAAGTTTTTAATTATAAATTGATGTGACTTTCAGGACAGTTTGAATGCCATAACTTTGTCTTTGTAACTTGCACCTATGCAGGAGTTTCAGAAATTGCAACCTCACAGGCAGCATTCCTGATCTGTCATCATTGAATGAGTTGAAATACCTGTACGTAAAGTTTATATGTCTCAGTGCATTTGGTCATAGTTTAACGATAAGTTCTGATTTCTGAGGCATTTTCTTGTCCATTGTCAGAGATCTGAGTAGGAATAATCTGAGTGGTCAGCTTCCATCAAAAATACCTGAAAGTATCACAACAATGTGAGAATTCCAATCCAAAACTGATCCTTTTATTTCACCTACATATTTTTAATGGGTTTATTAGATTTTTTTCAATGTTATTTTGATTTCTGCTTTTGAGCCTAGTGTTGATATGACATTCTGCATCCCAGTGATCTTTCTTACAATCAGCTCAATGGTGTTATTCCAGAGGCGTTTTACAGTCTGACGTCCCTAGAATTGTTGTATGTGATTTTATGTCGTTTCTTTAGTTACAATGGACTAGATCTATTCAGGAAAAAGGAAAAGCATCTAAATTCTCACTGCTGCTATCTGATAATGCAGAATACTTCGAAACAATCTTCTCGATGGGAACTTTACAGGGAGTGAATTGCAACATAATGGATTCATTAATGCTTCATCACTCCTGATCTTGTAAGAAATGAATATACAACCGAGACTGCTATTCACGAAATTTGAAGATGTGTCCTTAAGCAGTTCATTTTTGGCACTTGCAAAATCCAGAGACATCCAGCATAATAATATAACAGGCTTTACTACAGGAGCGCTTCTTCAACTTTCAAATGTTACATTACGGTAGTCTTTCAACTCATATCCTCTCTCTCTCTCTCTCTCTCTCTCTCTCTCTCTCTCTCTCTCTCTCTCTCCCTCCCTCCCTCCCTCCCTCTCTCTCTCTCTCTCTCTCTCTCTCTCTCTCACAGACACACACACACACACACACACACAGACACACAGACACACACACACACACACACACACACACAGACACACAGACACACACACACACACACACTCACTCTGTGTCACTCTCTTCCTCTCTCTCTCTCTCTCTCTCTCTCTCTCTCTCTCTCTCTCTCTCTCTCCCCCCCCCCCCCCCCCCCCCCCCCCCCCCCCCCCCCCCCCCCCCCCCCATGATCAAGCAATATGCCTGCAGAGTGGGAAGATCGCTCCAATAATTGTCCATCTGACCAACCAATGATGGCTGAACCTAAAGAAAACCACAATCTGCCTCTGAATCTGCCTCTCAGATCTCTTGATGAGGCACTCGCCTTATCTCCATAGCTCTAGAAACAATAGATGTACCTGCGAGAAGGAACAAGCAAAGAGAGACACTAGGGGAGGGCACTGTGAGTGACAATGGGCAAGCAATGGTTGGCTATTCTTCTCTTGAGTAGCTAGCTTGGAAGGTTAGAGTCTTGTGAATGTATACTCTGTAGAATTGAGGTCCAGCAAATACAGTGAATGTGTATTCTTATGTCTCTTGTTGATTTTCCAAAAGATTGTACTATTATACTTTTTGAGTTGTGTATACTCATAATTTCAACATCTTGCTCTAGTATCATTGTGAGCTTTGAATACTCATAATTTCAAGCATCTTTCTCTAGTATCATTATATGTCATAGTATGTGTAATATTTTTCCGTGTTTAGTTCTCAAATTGCAATCCATAGTCCATATCGCACTTAAGAGGACACACCATATTTAGCAACATATCAAAAACTAATCTACAATATGTTTTTTTTTTTTAAATGGGAATTCTCACTTTATTTCATTAAAGAAAGAATATTGTACAAGAATGTGAGGAGGGAGAGTCATCCCCCCATTCCCAAAACCTATAGACTATAGTCTAAAAGCTAATTTGATAAGTGCAACAATCTCCACAGCAGATATTACATCTCAATATATCATGTCGTAATGAATCTAGCAATGAGAGATATGACCATCTATCCCTTGATGGCATAGCATCAATATGAAGTCGCATGTTGGTCTTACAAAACTGCCAACAGAATTATGGAGCTGAAGTCTGAAAAACCTTTGAATTTCGAAGCATCCAAATGTTGTAGCGAAGAAGAAAAACACATGTCTTTCTAATCCAACCCATAACATAATCACCTGAAGCAAAAAGCAAGAAAGTACAGTCAAATTTGGTGGGCGTCATATCCCAAATGGGAAAAGAAAGAGAATATTCCACCATCTTTGAATATGTGGGCATGTCCAGAAGGCATGGCGCATATTCTCTTCATAAGAAGCACAATGGGGGCATCGAGTCCCTTGCAGCCCATATTTAGAAACAAAAACCCCTAGGGTGAAATGATCTGCAAAAATTCTCCACATGAAAATCTTTGTCTTAAAAGTAAAAGAGTTGTCCCATATTGTCCAAAATCTTGCATTCCACCATGGCAAATATTTTTTTAACTTCCATCTAAAATGGCATTGGTCGGCAATACTTTCATCAGGAAGAAGCGAGAAATAGTAAGTACTTGAAGCACCATTCCACCATATGGTGTGCTTCGCAAAAATCCAATCTCTCCAAGGGTCAAATGCATCAACAGAAAGTGGCATATGATATTACTGTAGGAAAAGCGCTAATTGAACCCATTTCGATTGATAAGCGACTCCCATTGCATATGTTCTCCTAACAACCGGGAAGGATAAGATTTCCCACTTGGGATCATAACATTTTGCAATGGAATCGATACTTTTGTTGTTAAAGTATCTTGTCAATGCACCCAAGGAAAAAGCAAGAGGCGGATTTGATAGGAATGACTAGTATGGAGATAATGAAGCAAATGAGTTACCCACATAACGTTGTCTTCCATTCCATTTCAAGCAAGAAGCAGCCAGGTAAAAAATTCGCTGCAAAAAGTTAAGCGTAGGCAAAGGAGTTTGTAAAGGAGCATGTGAAAAAAACTTATTCCAAGCATCCAATTTCCAACATCTCTTATAACACAAGCGTGCATTTTCCATAAATTTCCAAAAGATATCCGTCCATAATGGCTTTTGGGAAGCAGCAATACGCATAATAAAATCTACCCTTCTGATCATTAAATGGGAGTCTAGTTGCAGGATTCCAAGAACACCTCTTATCTTGGGCTAACATACATATTTCCATGCAAAAAGCACCAACACCCAATCATGCATTTTACCCCTGAGAAAGTTCTTCAACGGACATTCAAAGATATGAAGATGGCACTTCTTTCAATCAAGCAGCAATAAGTAATACATAACATACGGTTGCAAGAAAGCTTGAGCAATTCTAATCCGAGTATGTAATGGCCATTGTGCACTATACCATATATCCATTTTAGATCTCATTCTACATAATACTCATTCAATTTTATCTTTAGTAGAAACAATTTCCAGCATGTGTAACAGAGGGAGAAAAGGCTTTTTGTTTGCCAAATATCTGCTTCTCAGGAACCAAAACTTTACTACCCAGACAAGTAAGAATAAGGATAACTCTTTCAGACTTTAAAGAAAGGCAATTTTTCGAGTAATGCCCTAGGTTACCACAATGGAAACATGCTCCCGCCATATTGCCCCATTTCAAGTAAAGCACAATGATGCCAATATTGAGTACATTGATGCCCAGAGTTTTAAGAAAAGGCCTAGAGGTATTCCATAAAACACATATTCTATTCTTATTAGGGGCAGAAATAGGAGTATAAAGTACCTTGCCTTTAACCTTAGCTATATATCCAATACAAGCCCACAAGAACGATGGTAAATCCACTAACTCCACCCACACAGGACATTTGTAGAGGAGTTTCTCTTTCATGGTTTTAACTGGCTCCCAAGGAAATACATGAGCCATTAATCCACATAAAAATACAGTCTGCTGCTCCAGAAATTGTGATTTAATATTTTTATTATTTAATACCACCTTGAATAGACCATGTCCAGAATAAAACACTTTGTCAACCACATCTTTATCCAAATTCGCATTAATGGCAAATGCCACATCTATTGCCACAGGAATGCATGTGGTAAAGAAGAGCCCTCATTCATGAAACATGAGAGCTGAGTGCCAAATCAAAGAGGGGTCCACATCAACCTTGAGGTCAGCATGTACATTCTCATCATGGATAAGAGCCTCATCCATCATACATTTTAATTTACTGGAATCCATATCATTTTATGGTGGAGTTTGAGGGACCACCTCAGCAGCCTAAGAGGCATGTTGCAAAGATTCATTAAAAATTGGCACAGTTTCTTGAATATTATCAAGATTTACAGAAGCTTCCATATTGCCAACTTTGATTATATTTGTCAAGTTCGAAGTCCAAAAATAAATCTGAAGTACACCTAAAATCTGAGACACTGAGCACCAAAGCAAATCGATCCCTAAAGTCTCACTCTGAACTCAGCTGCGAAGCAAAAGTATAGTTGTGAACTCAACTGCGAAGCTCCAGCCCGTTCGCAAGCTTCAAAATGATGCGTAAACCCTAATAACAACATACAAACTTCTGAAAAACCTAAATCAAGACTGGCACGAACCCTAAAAGCTTCTTCGATTGATGTCGAACTATCTGGATGACTGTACAACAGCCACTAATCTACAATATATATATGTACACACACACATACACACACACACACACACACACACATATATATATATATATATATATATATATATATATATATATATATATATATATATATATATATATATATATATATATATATATATATATATATATATATATATATATATATATGTATATTTGGTGAAAAAATCACTTTCGCATTAATGTAAAGTAATTTACAAGAAACAAGGGGAGGCAATTCCTTCCCCTTTTGGCCTAATTCCTACTAGGGAACTACAGGAACACTAACCCCTAAAGACATCATATCATATCCAAGAAGGAAGCAACTCCCGATCTATGCTCAGCTGACATGAAATCTATATCCAATCTCAATTTCGCTTTGCACAATGTCCAAGAGAAGTGAGGCACGGAGCTCTTATTCCCAAACAACACTTCATTCCTAACGAAGGCAAATATTCCAGAGTAGAAAGAAAACACATCTCTTTCTGACCAGTCGCAAGCTCTATTGCTCGAGTCAAACAATAGAAATGTGCTGTAGAATTTGGATGGCTTGCTATCCCATATGGGAAAAAGGAAGAGAGTACTCCACAATCTTTGAATAGAAGAGCACGACTAGAAGGCATGACGCATAGTCTCAGCATAGGAGGCACAATGCGGACAACGAACACCTTGTATACCATGTTTGGAGAGAAAGGCCCCCAGCGTGAAATGCCCCACCAAAATCCTGAAAGTAAGAGATGAATCCCAAATAGTTGAAAATCTTGCATGCCACCAAGCTGGCGTTTTGTCCATTTTCAACTTGAGATTCCACTGGGAAGTAATGTCGTTACGATCAACAAGAGAGAGGTAATATGTTCTAGCTGCACCATTCCACCATCGAGTATGCTTAGCAAAAAGCCAGTCACGCCAGGGCTAAGATGCATCAATCGAGAGAGGAATTTGGAATTGCTTCAAAAAGAGGACTAAGTGAAACCATTTAGACCTATAGGGAGGCCTGACTGCATAAATCCTCCGAACGAAAGGAAAGGACAGAAATTACTTGGAATCATAACACTTTGCAATACTATCAATCCCTTTATTATTGAAATATCGTGTTGTTGCACCCATAGAATAAGCCAAGGGCAGATTAGCTAAGAAGGACCAATATGGAGACATCGAGGCGAAAGAGTTTCCTAAGTAGCGTTGTCTCCCATTCCATTTAAGGAGAGAAGCAGTCTGCTTAAAGCTCCTAACTAACATGGAAAGTGTAGTAGACGAAGTTTGTAGCGGAGCATGAGAGAAAAACTTATTCCATACATTCAATTTCTAGCTTCCCTTGTAGTACACTTCTGCATTGTCCATGATCTTCTAGAATACCTTTGTCCAAAGAGGCTTATGTAAAGAAGTGATACACATGATGAAAGCAGTCCGTCTAGCCATCATATGGGAGTGAAGATGCAGAATACCCAGACCTCCCTTACTCTTAGGTTAACAAACAAAGACCCATGATGAGGAGACCAGAGCACGGTTGTGTGCTTTATTCCAGAGGAAATTTTTGATCGAAGGCATACAAGTGACATTTCTTCTAATCTAGCAGCAAAATGTAATACATGATGTAGGGCTGCAAAAAGGATTGCACTATCCTAATCCTGATATGGAGTGGCCATTGGGCAGCGTGCCACAATTCTAATTATTTTTATCCTGCATAACACCCACTATATTTGATCCTTGGTCGAAACATTAATACCCAACGGATAGCCCAGATGTTGGAAAATGATACCACACTCAATTTTACTCCCCTGCCAGGAAGTAAAATGAAATGGATGTGAAATATTAATGAGGGCCGACTTTCCCATATTAATGTTTAGCGAAGATGACTCCGAAAAAGAAGTGAGTGAAGCAAGTATATGCTGAATATTTTCCTCACGTGGTTTTGCAAAGAGAAAAGTATCATTTGCAAATCCAACTCCAATGTGCTTAATTCCATGTAAAGAAATACCATGGATAAATCCCGATTCCATCTTAGCTTGTAAGAGATAAAACATCCGTGTAGAGGCCATCGCATAAAAGAGAGGACTAAGAGGAAAACCCTGATGCACTGACCGCTGTACCAGAAAGGGTGCAGAAAGCCTTCCATTATTTTCTACTTAGGAAGCACTGTGCTCAGCTAGCAAATAAATAAGACGACAGAAATTAAACCCGAATCCAAGTTTCTTGAGCATTGAAGCAATGAAATCCCAACACACATGGTCAAAAGCCTTTTCAAAATCAATTTGCATGCCAACCACCTTGCCAGAACCCAAAGCATGCTCCATCAAAATTTGTGTGGTAAGAATGTTATCATAAATCGATCTCTTGTGAATAAATTCGATCTCGGAAGGGTGCACTATTTTATGAATAAGTGGTTTAAGCCTAATAACGAAAATTTTAGCGAATATTTTGTAGATAATATTCCTCATTGAGATCGGTCTCGAGTCTCCAATCCGTTTAGGGATGTCCACCTTCGGGATAAGTTTAATTTTCCCTTGCTTGAACGAATAAGGCATCCTTTGAATCTTCCATATTTCATTACATACATCAAGAAGCAGTGATTTAAGAGAGGGCCAAAAGAACAAACTCTTTAGTGAGACCATCGAGACCAGGAGCCTTCCCATTTTTAAGAGAACCAAGAGCCAAAAAAAAATTTTCTCTGTAATGGAAGTCTCACAAGCAGCAGCCATCCGTGAGTCCAAGCACTGAGGGGTATGAGCAAGGGCATCATAAAGCGCCACAAACCAAGAGTCATCGGTGGAATACGAGGAAGCGAATAAGTTTTTGTAGTGGTTCGAACAAGCATCAGCTATGGAGTTCCCCTCATGCAACTCTTTGTCCTCAATCTCTAGTAACGAGCACAAGCGCGAGTACTCCCCCTCAGATAGAAGGAGACCCA